>CM053783.1:331748161-332348161 GCA_028749045.1 Cupressus sempervirens
CCTTCTTGCGGGTTGTGCCTCCTCATCATTTGGGTTTTATGGACACAAAAAGCGTGCCTTCCGCATTGACCTTATAGCACCACTAGTCATCTCCTCCTAGTTGCTCAATTCTATAGTTCATTTCCCTTACCTTTATGGAAAGAGTCTCACAGCCACTCAATAGTTCTCTATGCTATCCATGGAGACTCCCCTCTATGGGTTGGTTTAGCACAACTGTCAACTTCTTCCAAAGGCTCCTCCCTTCCAATCATAGGTATGTCTTCTTCTAGCATGTCCTCTATGTCTGTCATTAATTTATTTAATGAAGTTTCTCATGATGTTGTTGTGCATCAAGCTCCCCCAATTTCTTTGCATTGTGCTTCTTCTTGTGGTGAAATGGCACCCTTGTCTTGTCAGCCTCTCACTCATAATCCTTGGTTGCCAGTGGTAGCTTTTGACCCCCTTATTGGCAACCACCCAAGCACTTCTTCTTGCATGCCTCCTTCCCCTTTGAGACCTTGTTATCCTTTCCCATTGAGCAAGTGTGGGGATTTAGTGCCACTAGTCTCTTTTCCAACATTGCCTACTTGCATCTTTGATTCTTCACCTCGAGGTCCCCTGAACCCTTCTCCTCTCTTGATAGGTCCTCCTACCAACCACCTCGACTCCCCCCACTCCTCTCTATCCATACATTATTAGGTCAAAAAATTGGTAGTCAACTTATCCAATGCCACCCTGGACCCCCAGTCTACCAACTTTTTGAAATGGGGTCTTAATTTTGTAGTGGCTTCTCACAACATTCTGCATGGTGACTTCCTTGTTGAAATTGGGAGTGTTATCTACACACTTCCTAATGATGTTGCTGAAGAAATTAGATAGGATTGTGTGGTTGCTCTTCGTCATGCCAAACCACATAAATGTAACATCCCTAGAGTCAAGCTTAATGCCTTTAAAAGCTTATTACGATGAAATGACTTGGCTATCATCAAATCTGACAAAGGAAATGCTATAGTTATTATGAACAAGGAAGATTGTATCACCAAGATGTTGGACCTTCTCTCAGATCCTCTTAGCTACAAAATCATGTCCCATAACCCATGTGCCAAAATCTTGAAAAAAGTCAAAGCGAGTGTCATGGCCCTGTCCTTTGATGATAACATTAAGAGGAGTTTGGTTCCCTCCAAGGAGGTCACCCCTTGCATCTATGGCATCCCAAAAATTCACAAAAAGGGCATAACCTTGAGACCAATCGTTGACACCATAGACTCCCCCATGTACCCTTTAGTTGTGCATTTGGCCAAACTAATCTCTCCCTTGGTAGGAAAATTTGATTCCTATGTCAAGGACTCAACCCACTTTGTTCAATTCATCAAGAATGTGCATCTTGATAATAATGATGTCTTGGTAAGCTTTGATGTGGTCTCTCTCTTCACTAAGGTCCCAATCCCTGATGCCATTGAGATCATAAAGCATAAGACCAATATGGAGATTGCTAGTTTGGTGGAGTTGTGCCTCATATTCACTTTTTTCTCCTCCCAAGGCATCCTCTATGAGCAAGTTGATGGAGTAGCCATGGGCTTGCCTCTCTCCCTTGTCATTTCCAATCTTTACATGACATTTTGAAGAGCTAGCACTTCAGTCTTTCCCCCTTAGACCTAAGTGGTGGAAATTGTATGTGGACAACACTAATGTTTGTTGGCCTCATGGATTGGAAAAATTAGATGAGTTACACCAGCACATCAACAACATTTCTTAGTGTATTTTTTTCACCAAGGAGGTTGAATTTGATAAACAGTTGCCTTTCCTTGATGTCCTTCTCATTAGGAAACCCAATGGTTCCCTTGGTCATCATGTTTTATGAAGGGGTACACACACAGATTTGTACATCCATTCATCCTCCCACCACCACCCTAGCCAAAAAGTTGGCATTCTTAAGACCCTTGCTTTGAGAGCCCATAGAATTTGTGATGTAGACTACCTTAATATGGAGCTTAACCATCTTCATCAAGTCTTTGGATGCAATGGCTATTCTCCCAAATAAAATTTTGAGGGCTCTCAAGCAAGTGGAGGCCTTCCATCTCTCCTCATCTAACCCCAAACCTTCCCTCCCACCTCGAGTGTTGAATGCCTCCCTCCCTTTTGTGGAAGGCATCTCCCAAAAAATCTCTAAGATCTTGTCCAAAAAAGGTCTTCATGTAGCTTTCAAACCTCTCTCTAGGCTTAGGAATCAGGTCCCTCCTATCAAGGACTCCAAAGATAGTCATTCTAACTCTGGAGTTTACAAAGTTCCCTACTCTTGTGTGACACCTTATATTGGTGAAACAAGCCACTCATTCCACACTCAAATCAAAAAACATGTTGCCGATATTAGATACAATAGGGTCTACAAGTCAGCCTTAGCTTAGCATTCCTTTTCTACCAAACATCACATTTATGTGGAAAACATGCAAATCCTTGCCAAAGAGGACAATTTTTTTTAAAGAAAGCTCAAAGAAGCCATTGAAATCAACAACCACCCCATCAACCTCAATCATGATGATGGTTTTGTCCTTAACCTCACTTAGCAGCTTATGCTTGCTTCCCAAGAGCATCTTCAGGGTTAATCTTTTCATGCCCCCCCTTTTTGCTCATCTTTTTCACCTCCTCTCCATCAGTAGGTGTTCACTTGTCTTTCTCTTTCCACCCATCCTTTTCTTGGTTGGTTTATGCTCCCTATTGCTTAGGCGGTGTCTTGTGCATGTTTGAGGGGTTCTTCTTGCTCATTTTTTGTTACTCACACAAAGCATCTCTTATGAGTGTCAGGTTTTTGGTTTAGGGTCTAGGTCCTAGGTTTTTTTTCATTGGCTTCCACTCTTGCTCTCTTCCTTTCTTGGTTTTTTGTGGGTTTTGTGCTTGTTGTTGTTCTCTTTCATCTCTTCCCTTTTGGTGTTTTTTTTTTTTTTTTTTTTTTTAAATTTATGTGCATATATGCATTCACATAGATGTAGATATACATACATGCACATTTATATATATGCATTTAGACATGTTTATATATATATATATATATATATATATGTTTTTGGGGTATTCATATTTACACATGCACACATGTGTGGGTATATATATATATAGAGACCCACATATATATGTATATGCTATTTATATATACATATACACACATATATAGACATATATTTGGATATTAGATTCCTCTTTAGGCTCTCACATTTATGCATATAAATATTTACATATGTTATAGGCATATTGTAGTCTTTTCTTACTCTCTCACAAACATTTTTTACTTAGTGTCAAATGTTTTTTTCTTTCGGCTTGCCTCCTTCCCTCTTTTCTCCTTTTTTTTTGATGTTGGTTGTTATTGGCTTGCTTCAGTTAACTTCTTCTTCTCTCTCTCTCTCTATTTTTTTTTTGCGCATTGGTTGTTATTGGCTTGCTCTTTTTTTTCTTTTTTTTTTTCTCTTTCTCTCTCTTTGGTTTAGTGTCCTTTCTCTCTTTAACTCTTGGGGATTTAGCTCTAAAGCCTCTTATTCCCCAAGGCCTTCATATATACATATATATACACATATTTGATATATGTATATGTGTGTGTGTGTGTGTGCACATATGTGTATGTGTGTGTATATACATTCACACACACATGCATATATATATATATATATATATATATATACATATATTTATTTATTTATTTATAGATAGATCGATATATCTTTATGTATGTATATAAATATAGTTTTATATACATATATATATATATATATATACACATATTCGATATATGTCTATATATAGGTGTATATGCACATATATGTATGTGTGTGCATATATATACATTCACACACACATGCATATATATTTTTATATATATTTATTAGATATTTATTTATTTATTTATTTATATATTTATATATATATATATGTATATATTTATGGATATATATATATATAGGACACACACACACACACACACACACACATATGGTTATATTCAGATCCCTATACTTGTACTTATATATATTTATATTTATATATATGAACCCATTTATACACTCTTATATATATATATATATGGGTTCTTTGAGTTGGAGTTTTTTTCAGTGTGCTCTTTTGTCTTATTATGTCTTTATTTATTATTTGATTCTTACTTCAATTTATGTCTTATTCTTTTTGTTATTTATTTATTCATTTCCATTTTTACTTCTAAGGTTTTTAGGTTTTCTGCCCTTGGTTTGTGTGCCTTTTTTCTCTCTCTCCAATTCTTTATATCTTTGGAATCAGTCCCAATCTACAGCCTACTTTATTTTGCAACTCTTGCTCTCTCATCTTGATGATGAATCACGTAGTGTGATTCGAAACATTGATGATAAAAAATTCAATACAATATAATCCAAAAACAAGTGGCAGCAAGATATTATCTTTCAAAAAAAAATTTATTTGGAAAACTTAGTGAAACTTTAGATTAATTTATTTTGGGTTCCCTGGTAGGGTGTTACACCATAGACTTACCTATATTACCTAGCCCCATCATGTAATTGCACCATTGGACAATTGTTTCAGCATTTTCTAATATTGTGTCACCTTTGTACTTTAATTCATCTCTACTAAGGGCTCTTTTCACACATGCTCCAACACCATCATGCTCTCCCTTTCCATGTCCCACCTCAGTGAAATTCCAAAAATGTTGTACTCTGCTTCTCACATGCATCCTACTCAACCAATAGAACATCCTTCCATTCTCAAATTGCACAGTGCAATTGTTTGACGATATAATGCATTGAATGTATCTTACATCTCTTTCCCTCAAATTGTCATAGAAAACTCTAAAACATCCTTGCACAAACCTTGATGAAAGAGTTCAATCATTGATGATATAGAAGTGATACTCTCTTAATACCTTTTTTTCCTCCTCAATGCTATCATGTGCATGAATAAATCCTATGTGTACAAACATTAACACTTGTATAGAGTTGTAATACATTGGTTGCACTTCATTTTGAGGTTTTAGTGTATAGTTTTCAGCAAAGTCAACAACTGACACAATCGTACCCAAGGGAAAAGTGTCCTTACACAACTTGAATTGCTCATCTAACCATCTATCTCTATGTGTATGACCTATGTACTCATAAAATATTTTCTTTTGCAACAATTTCATAAAATCAGCTACACATACATCACTTTTCACTAATTCACATCTCTTAAATTCTTTTTCATCTTTAACACCATATATAACTAACGTGTACTTTCCAAGAGAAACTAGTGTCTTACCAATTTCATGTGTGCTATCTAGATGTAGGCATTTATGAAAATTTTGCAAACCACCACATTGAGGGCAAAAACCTTTAAAACATATGGTCTTATAATAAATACACCCATCATCTCATTTACATAGTACACTTGCAATAAATTCTCTTAGTGACTTAGGAGGTAATTGTAGACCACATTCGTGTAATATTTTGTTAGTATGCAAATTACAACATATATAACAATAAACATCATAATGCATAGAAAACTCAACATGAACCCTACAACAACATGTAGTATGTGTATGATTTATCTTAACATAGAAATGTTTTGTCATCTCAAAAAACCTTTGGCTGATTTTAATTTGACAAAATCTTTGAAGAAACGTTTCATAAAATTGTGTTTGAACCATATCCAAAAAATGTTTTACATGTTATTCATGGTTTTTTTTTCCAATTTTCCTTTTGACAACATCTTTTTGGTTTAGTGAAGCCCTTGTGTTTCCATACCAAAAGTTTTCTATTAATGTTCTTAGTGCATCAACAATAACTTTATCCTTACATGGAAGTCTACCTTAGAATGACAAAAAATAAATCTCATTAGAATTATCAATTTTCTCTTGCCTCACTAAGGCTTTGACTAACATCGTTCTACTTGTCCTTAATGATTTACTTCTTTTTTTTCTTACCATATGAGTTTTTTCCATTTCCTTTCCCATTATGGTTGATGTGAGGACCGGTCAGCTTGTATTAGCATCTTTAGTATGTTATTTTGAACCAATGGATTGGTATGCATCAAAGAGATTTCTAACAATGCTTCTTTCATTACTATTTTCAAATATTCTTAACCCAGTCCTCATTGTCTCTCTAAATTTTAGATTTTTAACCATTTCAACACCAAGTTGGCATCTTCCACTTTGATTTAAATTTTCAAAATGGCTAATCCAAATCTTTTGAACAATTCTCCTACAATTTATTTCTGACATTTTATCATGCTTTGGCTTCAAAATATTTCATCAATGTCAATTAGAAACTTTAGTTTTCTATGAATTAGTCTAGGAGATGTTTATGTATGTGCACTCTCTATATTATCATTACTTACATTATGTGCATTCATCATTTCAACTTGAGATTTCACATTAGGGGCATTAAGTGATGTAAGTGTATTTGTTACAATCATTTCAATTGGGATATGTTGAACATTTTTGTTTGTCAAATTAGGTACATTTGTGACATTAACATCAATAGGTAGACTCTCATCACTTACATTGGAGGCACTTGATGATGTACCTTCACGTAATCTCCTAACGTGCTCCCTTGTTTGTGTCTTTGCTACCTCTCATTTTTCCAGTGTTCCTCTCTTTTTCTTTCTCATGATTATATATGCAAATTGCCCTACAAACAATAACATGAATAAAATACAAAACTAAACAAATTTGCATTATTGTTTTATACTCAATCACAAGATACAAACATAAACTAACATGTGGACACAATATTTAATAGAGTAAACTTATCATTGCCAAGAAAATTACCCTATAAACAATAACATGAACAAAATACATGATGCAGGAGAATCCAATGGTGTAAGGGCAATCCTATATCACCCAAAAATATTCTTAGAGATATTTTTTGTTTAATGTGTTTTTATTTTTAGATACCCATTTGGGTCAAATAAAGGTTCCAACTCTCATAGATCCACTATTAGTTTCTAAGTTAGAGTTTTTAAGCACCTTGGGATACATGTAAATGTAGAAAAAAGGTTATTTTGTAATTAAGACAAAATTATGATGAGTTAGAGGGTGTAATTTGGAGAGATGATTATACTTGTAATTTAAAGCACTCCAAAAAAAAGAATTAGGTCAAGGCTTTATGGTTAGAAAGTTATTGCAGTTTTAAGTTTCCTAGAGACCTCCTAAGAGCACTTCAAAGTTAGGTTTGAGGCACTAAATGGCCTTCTATGGGCCCAAAAAATGGGGGACAAGAAAAGCTTGCCATAGGGCTATAGAGCACTTTGAGAGCTTTTTGGAAATGTAAACAGTTCATCAATCGGAGTCCCAGTTCAAAAGCTATGCCTCCCAAAAGTTGGACCACCATTTCTAGATTCTTCTAATTTTACACCGACTTCTAATGAGATTTTTGGAACCTTCTATTTTGGCAGTGGATGCCAACTAGTGTATTCTAGATTGCATTCCTAACCCTAAACCAATTGGGGTCTATTTAAGAACATTTCTAGCATTGTAAAGGCAATTCTCAGTGGAGTTAGAGATAAGGTATTGTGTGGAGGATTTCTTTCTCTAGAATCATACTATTGTAAGCCCATAGGACATTTTTCATTGATAATAATCTTTCCCTTTTCCTATGTGTTCATTTTGATCTTTGGTTGTGTCTCCATCAATACACGATCAAATACAAAACTAAATAATTTTGCATAATTATTTTATGCTCAATCACAAGATACAAACAAAAACTAACATGTGGACACAAGATTTAATAGAAAAAATTCATCATTTCCAAGAAAATCACCCTATAAACAATAACACGAACAAAATACATGATCAAATATAAAATTAAACAAATTTTCATGATTATTTAATGGTCAATCACAAGATACAAAATGAAACATACAATAAGATGTTAGCACATGAAAATAGATCAAATTTGGCATTCCTAAGCACAAAAAACCTTAATACTTGTATACCTAGTACAAAAATACATGTAATATAGTAGTAGAATCTCATGGACCAAACTGAAACAACATAATAATAGTTGACATGGTGTTTTATTTACATTTTTCAATAACCCAATTGGGTTATTGAGAACCCGATTGAGTTATTGAGTCTTGACTGAATATATATATATATATATATATAGACTAATAACTCAATTAGGTTATGTATTACTACTATACATGGGGAGTGAGGAAGAGAGGGGATTGGATAAAGAGAGAGAATGTGAGAGAGGGGGAGTGATAAACACACACACAGATATTAGGGGTTAGGAAGAGAGATAGGGGATATGTGTGTGAGAGAGAGTGGGGGGATTTAGAGTTAGAGAAATAATGAGTGAGAGAGAGAGGGTCTGATTTCTAATGATCTTAGATAGGAGCTACAATTATATCAAATTCCTTATTCGATTGATTTTGTATTTAAAATGTGTGTGTGTGTGTGAGAGAGAGAGGGGGGGGGGGAGAGAGAGAGAGAATTACAACAAGTTAGAGAGAGATATTAAGGATATGAGTTAGTGAGAGAATAAGAGAGGTTAAAAGTAAGTAAGAGAGGGATTAGGATTTACTAAGTGAATGACTTAATGAGTGAGTGAGTGATTGAGTGAGTGTGTGTGTGTGTGAGAGAGAGAGAGAGAGATATTGAGAGAGAGAGAGAGAGAGAGAGAGAGAGAGAGAGAGAGAGAGAGAGAGAGAGAGAGAGAGAGAGAGTAGGGGGGAACTATGTTAACACTATTTTATACCTATTTGTTCCATATAGATTTTAGGAGTTATTAATAGAGACATCTTAGAAGTTTGTGATTGAGAGAGAGGGGGGGGCCAGGGGTCACTCAAAAATAGACAAAGGTTGAGGATAACAAGTTAGAGAGAGAGGTTAGGACTTAGTAAATTAAGGAGAGAGGTTAGGAGTTAATTAGATATATATCTTCATATATAGTTAGTGGAGGGAGGGAGGGATAGGTAGGGAGTGAGAGGATTCAAAATATGTTTGTATTCATGTTTACATATTGGTTGCATGTTTGGAAAACAATGAGTACCTATTTTAGACTATTCTTAATTCAAAGGGATGGAAACTTTTTTTGATATCTTAGGATTTTTTATCTACATAATTTTGTATATATCTTCAATACCTTTCCAATGCATTTTGATTGGAGTCAATCGGACTCCAAATGCAAAATTTATGGCCTTCAGAGTAGAGCCCATATTTACTTCTTCAAAACCCCATCAAGTTTTGAAGAGGTAAATTTTTACTTCTTCAAAACCTGATCGGGTTTTGAAAAAGTAAATTTTTACTTCTTAATAACTTTATCAGGTTTTGAATGTACTTCTTTCTTTTCATAACTCGATCAGGTTATTTGAAGATATAAAACTCAATTGGGTTATGGTTTGGTAATAGCCTTGGGAGTTGACCCAAAGGCTTGGGAACTCATTTTCCCTCCAATTTTATTCCTTTAGACATTTTTTCATCTTATAAGATGAATTCTTATCTTTGCCTTCATTAGGTTTCTAACTGGTAAAGTATGTATATCTAAAATCACCACCATAATCTCGCATGTCTTCTTAGCTTTCTAAACATATAAATATTTCATTTTTTGGACAACATTAACATTGTAAACTTTAATTAGTTTTACCACTATATTCATAGTCCTCATAGACACGTGTCTAACTTTTTTTAATAATTTTTAATATAATTAACCAAATAAAAATAAATAATATATTATTGTCCTAGACTTCATTCTATACACTTTTTTTTAAGTTTTCATTTTTGATGATTTTGGTACAAGTTATGCCTTGCACATGAACAGGTACTAAAATTTCATAATATATACGACTTCTAGATATCACTCTTATCTATCATCCCACCAAAGGGATTTACAAAATATTGAATAGAACTAAGTTTTTTGCACTACACATGAAAATAAATATGTTATATTTTCTATAAAAATAAGGAATTATTTTTCATGTATATAGTGTTTGACCCACCTAATCTTATCCATTTTGTAAAAACTCTAGTAGTTTAGAAAGTAGATTCAGGGTACTACAATTTATATATTTTACACATCTTTACATTTTGAGTGGATAAACCTAAAATGTCTCACCCAAGTGTAGGTTTACCTGATTTTAGGAAAAACATGTCCACTTATACACCCCTTTTTGTACACCATCATGGCGCACTCACCCATGTGTGATTTCTTATTGTGTTGCAAATTTATTTCATGTTAACTATCATTTGTTTCAAATTGGTATAAGCTAAGTAATTACTCTGATACTCAGTATAGTAAGGAACAATAAGATATCAATGTAATGCAAAAATTTATAAGTTTGATTTAAGGAACAGTAAGAAATCAATTTAAGAAAATTCCTTTGAAGATTCAGATCTTTATTTTGGCTTGACCTTTGGATCCTTACTGATCAAAATATTCTTTGCAAATTATCTTCCACAGTTTCCTACTATGCCTTATCCTTCGCTCGCATATCCATATTATTTTATATTCCACTTATACATTTTATCCTCACTACTTGACCTTTCATATATATCATAAGCTTTGATAATTGACTTGAATACCCTTTTTAATAATCATTAAACATCCAAATGGTCGGCCTCAAATACTCAATTATTAGACAAATATATTATGTTATCACTCAATCAATACTAGGATTGAACGCTCAATTAACACTAGAAGTCCTTCGATGCTTGACCACTCAATTAACACTGCAATAAGGATATCCTTTATTAACTGACTACCTAGTTAACATTGAAATTTCTTCATTAGCCAATTTCTCAATCAATACTGAATATTCTTGGTTAATACTACAAATTCTTCATTGCTCAGTTAACACTAAATATGCTTGGTTAATACTGTGAATTCTTTATTGCTCAAATAATATTGACATTTGTGTAACATTAATGACAACATACAATTTGAAGAATTGTTTCCAATAGACTCCCTCTTTGGTATTGATGGCAACACAAAATTTCAATATATGGTGATAATAGTATGAGAAATTAGACAATATCCTTAGTTTCATTTTGATTCTCATCCATACCAACTCCTTTTGAGATTCTGTCCAGATTTGTTGCAGTTCCTTCTGAATGAATTCTTCCTCTCATACATGTCAACACTCTATTGTGTGTGTTTGTCATTTTCTCCCTCTATGTTGTTGATTACATTATCTAAATTCTTTATTTCTGAGATACAAAACTCTCCCTCTTTCTCTTTAACATCAATACTTCCTTGTTGACACTAAAATCTCCCTCTTTTACATCAAATGCCAAAGGATACAAACTTTGAAGTTACTATGTACCTTTTGTAGTAATTCATATGCAATATGCTCTACATTTTATATGTGAAGTGTAACAATATTCATCAACATGATAGATCTTCAATGGAACTTCGTTGATGTTGTATTGCATAAAAATGTAACAATAAAAATAAACACTAAGAAACTAATGTGTATTCCTACATATTCATGCAAACCTCAAATATGAAAGACAACATTTAAGTAGTGAAGACATGACATCACAAGAGCTTAATCTACTCAAATTATCACCAATGCAAACCTCATAAAATTACCAAGTGGTTGATGATTTCATTGTTGTGGGATGTGGTTGTTCACAAATCTTGCAGCATAACAATGGGCTAGATAGTGCTTTTGGAAATGAGGAGAGGGCTCTCCTTTTATAGGAAATGAGATGAAATGGATGATTGAGATTTAATGCAAGATGAAGAGCTAGGATCTCTTAGGATCAATGAGGTGTCCATGAGGTGGAGGCCAAGTGGACTCCATGTGGATTAGGGTTTTTGACCATTCAAAGGGGGAAGATGCTCACACATGTGTGAGAAACCTTTGATGTGATAGGTCAATAACAGGTGTAAGAGGTGTGAGAAGCATGGTCTCTCACACATGTGTGAGACACCTTGACTCTCATGTGAAGGTGGAAAAACATGTAAGAGGTGTAGAAGGCATGAGGGGTGTGGAAAGTGTGAGTGTTCCTCACACGTGTGAGCACACACTTAGGATTAAAAGGGGATTAGCAAGGTGATTAGGAAAAGTAAGTGGGATTAAGAAGTGGGTAGGCTTAGAATGATGGGTTAGGTTAGGAGAGTGAGATTAGGTGAGGGTTAAAGTTAGGAGCCATGTGCTCAAATAGGATTAAATTTAATATTTAATTCCAAGTGGGATTAGAAGGGGATTAATTAAGTAAATGAAGTACTTTACTTAATTAAAGGGAATGGGTTAGGATGAAAGTGGAAAGTGGAGAAAGGCTAGGATTTAAATAAACCTTAGTTTATTTAAATCAAGGAAAGGCGAATATAATTAAATAAATGTAAATTTATTTAATTAAAGGTAGGGAAATTAAATAAATAATAAATATCTATTTAATTGGTCATGAAAAGGGGATTTGGTTAATTTAAGGTGTCTACATTTTGCCCCTCTTTGATATAACATTAGTAATGTTATAGCAAAGAAGAATAAAATATAGTGGATGGGAGGATAAGGTTAGTAGCATGATGCCCCAATCGTTGAAGGATGAGGAAGGATGACGAGGGTGAAATGGTATGCCCCCTCGAGAGGACATGCAGGTTACGAGAACATGAATGTTCTCTTGAAATGGATGAGAGCATGGAAGGGAGTGATAAAGTTATGTTGCAATGGTGTGAACAACCTAAGTTTGATATTGTATTCAACACTATGCACCAAGGTATGAGGAACCAAGATGACAATGTGTCAAGTACATGATAAAAAAGGGGTCTAATACAACCAAATGCCTTAGGAAACCATGATATGGAAAACCATGATTCCTTGCGACAATAGGATGCAAAGACCGTGATAAATGCAAAAAATACTAATACATACAAGTAACAAGCAATTATGCACAATAAACCCAAAAGCAAACCAAAATTTGCCCCCTAGTCAAGCTAAAAACCAATTAATGGATTGATTGATGATTATTGATTGAGGATGACAAAGCTAACGATAAGCACAATGCACATCCAAGGATTGGGAAGGATACATCACATGATAATGTTTGAATATGGTCAATGGATTATCAACTGATTGGATCAAATTGATGAATTGATTAAGGATTGATGTACAAGATTGCAAGATTAGATTGATTGGATTAGTATTGATTGCACATTGATTTTTTTTGAGGTTTTTTGATTTTATGGAGATTTGGATGGATAGATGAAATTGAAATGCAAGTAGAAGAATGAACATGGATGAGATTGGAATTATGATGGTGATAGGATGAAGAATGATGAGAGTAGAATCAATTTGATGTGAAAGGATTAGAAGAAGGGAAAATTGATTGAATGAGAGGATAAATGAATTTGATTGAAGTGAGTGGAAGAATTAGATTGAATGTGATATGACCAAATGTGAGATAGAATGGATTGGGACCAATGATAAGGGAGAGCCAAGGTAGGGTAAATGGAGGAAAAGCAACATGAGTCGATGGATGAAAGGAATGGTAAAAGGATATGAGGGGCCTAATGATATGGTGTCAAAAAATATGAAGCGAAGGGCCATGTTTCGAAGGAGTCCAAATGCCCCATACCAAGGATGGGAAAATGGTAGAAAATATGGTGGGAAAGGATGCATGAAAAAGGAAAGGCGGTACAAAGGCTAGTGTATGCAGGAAGAGAAAGTATGTGCTCCTCCAAAGCATGTATGAATGTTTTGGTATTGTGCCTCTAATAGTGATCACAAGCATGGGTATGAAAGTGGAATGAATAAGGGATATGGGAGGGAGGGAATGGAAAAGGGGTAATGATATGGATAAAATGTGGGATATGAAGTGGATGGGATGGATGGGATAACCAAGATCAAGGACATATGAAAGAAGGTTGGAAGTACATAGGAGTATGGATGGAAAATAGATGAAATGAACATGACAAGGACTATGGGAGGCAAGATATGGATAGAATGTCAAGATCAAATAGATGAAAGGACTATCGAAGTATGTAGGATAATGGATGGATAATGTGCAAGAGATATGGAAAGTGAGCATATGGATGGATGGAAAGAAAGTGAAATTCAAGATCAAAGATGGAAGTGGATGATGAATGGTAGATCGAAGGATGGAAGAGATGTATGGAAGTTTGGTATGGATGTACATAGCGAATATAATTAAATAAATGTAAATTTATTTAATTAAAGGTAGGTTAATTAAATAAATAATAAATATCTATGTAATTGGTCATGAAAAGGAGATTTGGACAATTTTAGGTGTCTATAGATGCATCACTATCTTGTCCTTCAGTGAGCATCAGATAGGAGAATAACCCCTAGTTTACCTCTTAGATACATAAATATATCCTTTAGTAAAGGTTTAGTAAATATATCTTCTATCTGCTCCTTAGGGTTCACATATTCCAATCTCACCTCTTTATCTTGAACCAATTCCCTTCGATAATGATACTTGATTGCAATGTGTTTTATCTTTGTGTGCATCATGGGATTTTTAGATATATTGATTGCACTTGTGTTATCACAATAGATAACCATCAGTTCCTTGATTTTCTCCTTCATTGCTAACAATAATTTCTTGATCTATATTATGTTAGAACAATCGACTATTGTAGCAACATACTCTATCTCTATTGTGGATTAAGAAATACAATTATGCTTCTTTTTTGTCCAAGATACTAATCTCTTCTAGAGAAATTATGTTCCTCCACTAGTGCTTTTTTCCATCATCAATGCTTCCTTCCCAATCTGCATCAATAAAGATTCTTAACTCAATATTTCCTCCTTTCTTATACCATATACCATATTCTTTAGTCCCTTTTAGGTACCTTAGAATTATTTTTACTATCATCATGTAATTTTCTTTAGGAATAATAGAAAACCTTGCAACTATGCCAACTGCCAATGCAATATCAGGTCTAGTTTGTACCACATACTGAAGCTTCCCAATCATTGATTTGTAGGTAGTCTGATTTACATCTTTTGAATCATTATTCTTCAAAATTTTATGTCAAATAGACATAGGTGTTCCAACTAGTTAGGAATCTTTCATTCCAAATGCTTTTAATGCTTCCCTAATGTACTTTGACTAAGTGATGAATATGACATCCTTCATTAGATGACCTTGTAGGCCAACAAATAATTTTTTCTCTCTAAATATAAACATTTCAAATTATTTCCTCATTTCTTTAGAAAATGATTTGCATAACATCTCATGTCCTCTAAACATGATATCATCCACAAATATTTTTGTAAAAAATATATTGTCATGTGGTCCTTCCTTTGTGTACAAATTACTATTATCATTTGTATTTTCAAAACCAATTCTCACTAGTTATCCATGCAGCATTTGATACCATGCTCTAGGAGCTTGCTTTAATCCATATAGAGCTTTGTGTAGTTTACATACCATATCTCTTTTTCTTGGATCAATAAAGCCTTCAAGTTGTTCAATGTAAACTTCTTCTTCTAGGATTCCTTTTAAGAAAGTTGATTTCACATCCATCTAATATACTTTGAATCCCTTCTGTGCAGCATATACTAGAAGTATTCTAACTCCTTCAAGTCTTGCAATAGGGGCAAATGTTTCCTCATAGTCAATACCTTATTCTTGATCTTAACCCTTGCATACTAGCTTTGCCTTTTTCCTTGTTACTTCTCCTTTCTCACTCAAATTATTTCTGAATATTTATTGCACACCAATTACATTCTTATCCTTAGGTCTAGGTACAAGAGACCAAGTTTTATTCTTTTCTCAACCTCTTCATTCATTGCCTTTATCTAGCCTTCATTTTCTAAAGCATCTTTTACAAGATCTAGGTTCAAATTCACTAAGAAAACATGTACCTTTTAATTTATTCCTTGTCATTATGCCATCTCTCTCTCCTCCAATTATTTGTTTAGGAGCATGATGTCTTTTGACATATTTTTCAATTCTTAGATTTTTTTTCTTGATTTTGAACTTAGTTCACTTGGTTCTTCATGATCTTTTGTCTTTTTCTTAGGCTCCTCTAGCTGATCTGGTTGTAACTCAAGTGCATTTGTCTGTGACTCAAGTTGTACTACTACTGATTTGCTAAGTTCACTTTGTTGGTGCTTAGCTTCAACTAACTAAGGTAAAGTCTCAGATTCCTCCTCGAAGTTTTAAAAAAATTTGTAATCTTCAGAGTCTTTGATGCTTTGTTCTTCACTTCTTTCTACAAACTCATCAATCTTCACATGTGCACTTTCTAAATGACTTTGTGAGTAGAAAGATTCAAACATTTGTATGCCTTACTTCTATTCGAGTAACCTAGGAATATACCTTCATCACTTTTTGCACCAATTTTTCCTTTCCTTACATCTTTCAAGATATATAGTTTTCTTCCAAATACTTTGAAATAAAAAACATTAGGCTTGTACCCATACCATAATTTATAAGGTGTTTTTCTTGTACCTTTCTTTAGCTAAACTCCATTAAGTGTATGAACTGCTATGTTGATTTTTTCTCTCTAGTATTTTGGAACTAAAAAATTTGGACCTATTTTTCAATGCCATTTTGTCAAAATTGTGACTAAAAAATGTTGGAAAATACCATCGCTAAACTTCATTCAAATATTTGATAGCCAAGACTAGTGTTGATATATTGACAGAAATATCATCAAAAATATTACCATTATTTTCCCATGGCGGTGTCAAACAACTAGTTCATAATGTTGAACTATTGATGCCTATGAGAGAGTTTGATGGCCAAGATGAATGTCGATATATTGATAGAAAAATTGTCAAAAATTATTGCCATCATTGTCCTGTGATGGTGTCAAAAAATTGGTTCAAAGTATCAAACTATCAATGATTCTGAGAGATGGTTTGACGGGTAGTCGACAACATTGATGGTAGGATGTGTCAAAAGAGAGATGACCTAGAGATATGTTGCAATGGATTTTTCATACTCCTAATTGCAATTTATGTCAAACTATAGATGACCTATAGAGATGTTTTGATGTGCTACCTATAATGTCCATGATAGATAATGTCAAAATAGTGAGGGTAGTTAGAGTTTAAAAATAATAATGCAGTAACAAGTAGAATTATATAAAATAATAAATTATGATATAGATCTCATGTGTATAGATCTCTTATCGATGTCTTTGTAGGAGATTATTGTAGAACTAGATATGCAGGCCTTTATGAGAAAGGGTATAGGTTAATGTAGAAGAAGTTGCATCATATGTTGAAAGGTCGAATTTCTCATTAACTTAGTCCTTTTTTAGGTTTGGTCCACTACTTTTGTGGAAGGCTTTAGCATCCCAGTAGCAAGTTTGACTAAATACCTTGTTGAATCTTGGCTTAAGAGCCAGTGATAGTCAGTTTGTTTCCTTTTTAAAGGAATTGTGCTCTTTCTTTTGCCTTAAGAGTTAGTGACATTTGGTTGGTTTGTTTCCTTTTTAAAGAAATTACACTCTTTCTTTCTTTTGTTGATAGTATTTTTAGGGACAAGGTGCAAATGTATGCAGGTTGTAGACTTGGTGGAGGCTCTAGAGGAGAAAATTGTGAGACTTTTTAAGCAAGCTAATGATCAAGAGAAAGTTACCATTATTGATCTGTTAGGGGTGGATTATTGGTCGTCTGGGCATGTGCATGATGGGAAAATGATTTTTGAGTTTTTTCGTCCTATTGTCCAAGTGTTTGGTCACCTAGTTCATGTTAATGGTATGATTCGTAGAATATTGATAGAAGATATTTACTGTATCTATTGTAATGGAACTGATTGGTATAAGATTATCGGGTGGCACGATCCTAAGTTTATTTTGTATGGAAGAGGCAAGTAAGAAAAAGTTGATGAAAAAAGCTTGGAAGGTGTTTCAGAAATGTGTGGTGGAGGAGTTTGACATGAGAAAGTTTGAGGCTTTTTGTTCTTCGAACAAGAACCTGTTCCCATTAGAAGTATAAGAAAGGCTTATCTCTATTGGCAATGGGATAGGTTATCTATTTCATAGGTAGTAGGATGGGTTTTTTGTTGAAGTGGGTATTGGCGAGTATGCTCCTTTTGATGTAATCCTTTTCTTGGTAATATAAATATTATCTTTTTGATATGATTATATAGATTAATTTGACCTTAAAATATTTCAGACATAATATGGATATATGGTATAGATAAGTTTCTAGAAAATGTCAATTCTCACAAGCCACAAACAAAGCATTGGAAAAAATTTTACATTAACGTTATATTTCATCTCTTTTCTAACATTATGTCTTGTTTGGTGTAACTACATGAACAAATATTGCAATATGCCTTTATTTTATTAATCAGTAAATAAGATGTACAATTAACTTCTAACCATTGTGACAATTTGAAATATACTTGTTTTATTTAAGGCTGGTGAAATCAACAAAGTAATTCATAGCAAGACATTTAGACTTCCTATGTGAAGATAGTATATATTTTTATTGAATTGAATACAATGACATTGAAATCTAGCCACCTTTATACTAGACCCCAATGAACAAAATCTTATACTTACATATGATCCACAATAAAAACTAGATTTTGAACAAGGAATAGGTGGTCATTGTATTGGCCTTTGGCACACTTTAGATGATCAAATATAACATTGGGTGGTATTGTAGAAAATAAAATTCACCAAAAAATCATTTTATGTCTCTGCACAAATCTGATAGGAAAAAGTAAGCACTATTACCAAATTGACTCCAAGTCACACTATGGTCAACTAAACCTGAATGTATAGTTAAATATCAAGTAAAGTATTCAAATAAACTAAACCTAAATGAATAGTCAAATATCAAATAAACTAAACTTGAATGAATAGTCTATGTTGTAGTATTGTTATTGATTTGCATTCCTTCAATGTCTTGAATGCAACTACTTGATACTTGAGTTGCCAATGCTTCAATGGCTTAGTCATCCTCAATCTATTCCAATGGAATTCATCGGCATACTCCACCTTCATTTTCATGTCCATTTCATATCCCTAATTTTGGAACTTCATTTACTTTCCTACAGTATGATTACTAATTGCAGCAATATCAAAATGAACTAGTTGTTGCACCAACCAAAAATGTTGGAAACTCTCTTACTACTCTTAATAGATCATGTGCATTGAGATATGGAACAAACAACCAAATAGTAACTATATCCTATGTTGGAAAAGCTCAAAAATCTAATATGATGCATTCATAATGGGTCAATCTAGCTGGAAAGATCCCACAACCTCAATCTTGGATAATATTAATAAGATCTACCTATGACATAATAATACGAAGCGTTACAAAATGTAGAATATATCTTAAATGTCATACAACAAATAAAATAAGCATCAAAACTTCATAAACATTTACTACACATTAAGCTACTAATCACCCAAGACCATATTGATGTTGATAACTTTAAGTCTGGCATAGAAAACATATAAATAGATTCAAGTATTATTATGAACTTTCCACTTGATAAATATGAAGTAAATATCATACCTACAAGGTGTGACTGAATTTTAGTAAAATTAGAAGATTAAGATACCTTAATATTGACAATCCAATACTTTCTCCTCCTTGGTGGACAAGTGTGATACACAATCTCTTGTGTAACTATCATTTTGGAGACTTCAAAGTTTGAGCATCCCCGTGATCTACAATAATGACAATAATGCATGTGAGAGTCAATAATGACATGATACAAAAATAAGTTATAACTAAAATTCTTTTAATGGGTTTAGTTTGAGATGCACTTGGTTTCAAGAATCCTTTTATATTCTCTACTTAACTAGGCCAACCATATGAAGGTGGAAGATCATTTGGCCTCCCCCCCCATAATCACTCTAAATTCCCCATGAACAAAAAGTAAATAATCCATCAACATTCATCATCAATAAGAAACATTCATAAAAATCCATTAATAAGCAACATTCATAAATATCCATCAACACATTCATCATCAAACAAGGTTTTTAACATTCATTTCTTCTTTTCTTTTTTTGATGATAAAGACTAATAGGCACATCTTGGCTATCTTTGGCATCCTATGGCTCTTGTGGTTATGATCTTACAACATGAGGCTTCCTCTTCTTTTTTCAAGGACAAGGCTAATGCGCCCCCGCAATAAGAAATAAATGGGTTTAGTTCTTTAAAAAAATTAATGTTATAAGTATTTCATTAATCTAAAGAACATAACAAGGATTTTTCTTTACCTGATAGTGCCAGATCATCTACTATCACATTTTGTTTAGCCCCAACCTCAACATGTTGAACACTAACCTCACACTCTACATACTCAAAAGATATCACATAAAGGTTACACCAAATGCAATTTAAGATTTTAAATTTTGTTAATAATTACATGATTACTTTTCAATAGAAATTGAATATGTACTTGTATCATTGTGATGAACATAAAGGTCTTCGTCATGTGTAGGATCCCTACCTTCATCATCATGAGTAAGATATGTGCTGGGAGTAGTAGGCTGCAGTGAAATATCATGCATGTATTGTTATTATTGTTCAAAATTAACATCATATAGATTATTTTTCATTAAATTTTCAATTACTATTATTACTCATTTGGCCTATTTACCTATGTGTCAACCACTACATAAAAATCTTCTACACCTTCTTGGCCACTAGAATCTATGTGGTGACGAGAAACCACTACTTTATAGCCTTGCTTGAAGCCAATTTTTTTGTCTTCTTCTATGGGCATTAGATTAAATTCAATGCTCTACATTTTTTGGCATAATATCATCAATAATCAATGTATTCCTTATTTTTAATTTTATATTAAAAAATTGATATGAAATTTCATTTACTACTACTTACAAGGCATGAGTGAATTTTCATATATGCACCAACGCCAAGACGATGTTGACCAACCTTCTCTTTTCGAGCTTGTGTTGCCTTCGATGTGTCCTACAGCTTGTCTATGTAAACTTTGAAATATGTTAGAAATATGCTAGATTATATAAATCCACAATCACACTTCTAGAAATATGTTAGATTATAGAAATCCACAAATGAATTAAAAAAATCTTATATGTGAATTGTGGGAGGTGATGTTTTGTCAAAGTATGATGTGCAATGACACACAAAGATGACCTTGCTTGTGCTATGCAACATCATGAGCATTGGCGATCCAATTGAAAATACTAACCACCAATGAAGACATAAATACATGAATCTGACCATTGTTTACATAGAGATTGTGATCATCGAGTTAGGAGGTTTTTGTTTCAATGATATCAAATGAAGCTATGGTGTAAATGTTTTTTGACAAAATTTGATAGTGATTTGTGCTTAAAGCATCTTCCTACTAAAATGCTCATGTAAAAACAAGAGGCGTAGTCTATTGAATTTATGCAAGGCTAAGTAGTCTTGGTTAAGGCTTATTTGAAACCCAAGATAGCCTCCAATAACCCATTTACATTTTACAACTCCAAGTAGGTGTGGTGGGTGGATGTGAGAAAATGTATAGATAAAATCTAGAGCCGATGAGAAGCACCGCTCTTCACATAAACAAAATACATAATTTAAGGAGTTTTGAATGTTGCTTGTAGAAGAAATTTAAGGTTGTGTTGATAAAAGGGAATCCACAGTGGGACATTTGGAGTTTCTAATTTTTTAGTTTTCCAACTGCGATGCATGTGTGGTGAGTTAGTGCAAAGTTTGATGTGTATGGATTAGAGAGATGTTTTTAGCTAGTTCTTGAATATTGATGAAGGAAATTCTAAGTTTGTCCTAAAACAAATATGTTAATGTCTTCCATCACTTCACATTGGGATGAGCTAATAGTATGTTGAAAAGAGAAATACAAAACATGATAATGCAATACCTTCA
Organism: Cupressus sempervirens; assembly: GCA_028749045.1. Lineage (NCBI taxonomy): Eukaryota > Viridiplantae > Streptophyta > Pinopsida > Cupressales > Cupressaceae > Cupressus > Cupressus sempervirens. The sequence goes on from CM053783.1 coordinate 331,769,903, forward strand.
AAACAACTTGTTGTTGTGGTAGAAAATGGTCACATTGAAGTTTTCTCTAACCTCATCCCATTGTACTTGAATATGTTCATCATGGAATTTCTTTTAGGAAAATGCATTAACCTTCTTATAAATAACGTGTAATGGAAAAAGGCCTCACCACTCGCTGTTAGACTATAAATATTGTACAAATTTAGAATGAAGAATATATTGATTGTATGATTCTCATTGTATGGGGATTAGGGAAGGTGTTAATTGTTTCTTTTTTGTCTTGATTGTTATCTTATGGGTTTGGATCATAACCATCACTCATTTTGAAGATTTGACCATGAATTAGCATGTTAGTTGTTGTTGCAAGAAAAAATAGTGAATCGGCATTCTTGAAAAAAAAATATGACTAAATTTTATGAGACACATACCTATTTTTGTTGGGTGGTGGGTCAATTCCTTTATCCCTTAGTCTCTTCTCTTTTGCACCATAGGAGGTCACTCGCATTTTGGGTTGATTTTTAGAGCCCTTCTATTCTGGTCTCTCACAATCTTTAGATGTTTGCAAGATTTTTTTAGAAGTTGGGCTTTATTCAAAATATTTTGACCAAAGAACTCCTCCATAGTTTTTACGAGATGATCTTTTAATTCAGGGGTTTGGTCAATCCAGATTTTAAAAAAAAACAAAATTGTTAGATTAAAAAATTAGTTCAAGGATGAATAGGAAAATGTAGCAACCAATTGTAATGTTAAATCATAAAATGTTTCATAAAAAATATTGTTTCCTACAAAATCATCACCACATCATTAGTCAAAAATGAGTTATGAATAAATAACCTACAATTAGACTCTAAATAATTACAATTTTAAAGTACCTAAAAGCTTTGTCAATTTCAAGGGAATCATATCTTTCTTGGCTATCAACAATGATGCCTCTAATGATCTAGTACAAGTAACATGGGCTGCTCCAAGAAAGGTTGGTAAGTTATCACTAGTACTAGTATCAGGTGTACCTATCACAAAATAAAGTTAATCAATGTCATAATATACTCAAATGAACAAGAAAAAACAAATATTATCATATTTAAAACATAACAAAATGTAGCAAAATAAGGATTTACCATCTCTAGTTGCAGTAGGTGTGGATGTTTGCATGCTCCTTGTTGTCGATACTACAGTCAACAATCTCAGAGTGTTGGCCGACCTTGTGGAAGTAGGCATATGGAAATCATTAGCACCTGAAAAATAATCATATAGAATTTAATAATAGATAATAAATAACAATGGCATCACTATTGGAAGAAACTCTCCACCCATGAGTCATTCCAAATAAATATTATCAAGTCAAGGGTAAGCATTATACCACTATAAGTGGAACTAATCTTATACTGCACAATATATCAGGAGCAACAGATCATCATATCACAATAAGAAATAATAATAACAATGGAATTGCTATTGAGAGAAACTCTCCAACCATGAGTCGTTCCAAATAAATATTTTGATGTTTAAGGATCAAAATCAAACATAGTGGTAGCATCATTAGTTGCTAACAATCTCATTAGTTGCAACTACCAATCTCATTAGTTGCACAATTCAAATCTCATTAATTGTAGCTACCAATCAAAACAATTACCAATCTCATTAGTTGCATACTTCAAATTAAAGATCATCCTTGCATAACTGTTATCAGTCATATCAAAAACAACAAAGATCATCTTAACATTGTTGCATTGGACTAAGTGTAGATATATAGACCAAAATCATCTTACATATACCTAATTGTTGTATCAGAGATAGCAGTAGCATTGTTCTCATATATCATATCAATTGTATAACATAAGAAAAATCATTTTAAAGTGGTACTATAGATTATTTTTGTTATGTCAACCATTATCAGTTTTAAGTGTTATTTGAGACCTTAAGGAAAGAAGTCTCTTGCAATTGAGTTTTGTAAGTGATTTGTACCTATTTCCAAAATTTTAGTAAAAGGATACATTACATCAAGGGCATTATCAATGAGGAGCAACACAATTATCAAAACTATATATATAAAGTTTTAGAGGCATATTTTATGACAATGAGAATGGAATCATATTAGAGGCAATGATAGAAAGTTTCAAACTGATTGTTATGTACAACACAGATATCAAAATCATATCATTGCAAGCTCATGGACATGGAATTGGTCAAGAGGATATACATTTAAGACTATATTAGATTATTGAGAATTGAAATCACATACCTATAGGATGTACACTAGTACCCTCATCAAGTGGAAGAACTCAGTGTGGTCTCAAGAAATTCTATAACAAAACATCAATATTGTGGTTCATGATCCATAAATTAGTATAAAACATACAACTTTATTGAACTATTTTCCTAGCAAAATACTAATTGTTTCTTACTTCTAGACAACATGCTCTATGGCACAATTCAATTTTTGTGGCCTTTTTTTCTTCTATTGGATGTGCATCTATGACAAGCCCAAGAACTTGTAGATTGAGATTCTTCAAGGTCTTACTACATAGGCTAATAGGGTCACTACTATATGTGCTCTCATCATCACATAATAAAGTGGTTGTCATATCAACAAGTAATTGCTCTTGTGCAATTTGTTCCTTTATCACTCCCTATGAATCAAATTGTGACAAAAAAATATCAGTAAAACAATCAAAACAAGTCCAAAATCTTCATGAAAGTAACATAATAATCTGACATTTTGTAAAATTAAAATTGCATTAATTTATATATAGAAGGTTTACCTACACTGGAGAAGGGGTGGAAGAAATATCCTTGCCTTTTTCATCTGATGGCTCGGTCATGTTACCTTATGATAATGAATGTCTATAAAAGCATCACCATAATCAAAGGAATAGTCATCTTAGCAAAAAAACTTATTATTAAAATGGTGTATTGTATATTAGAGTTCTAATTCAAAGTAATTAGTTTAAATTTTACATATATAGTACTTACAAGTCCCATGATAGTAACTTTCTTTGTATCTATGCGATTCAAATTGTAATATATTAGCAACTCTTCCCCTAAATTTATTGATTTTATCACACATACAAAAACATGATTTTCCTCACGTACCTTGAAAATTCAATTGGGTCACTTGTTAGTTGACCTAGGATGCATACTATTTATAAAACCTACAATGTTCACTATTACTTTTGGCCTTCCATCAATGTACACAACATGTCTTTTACTTTGATCATTTTCTTTCCATACAGATAATTTGATGATAGTGCATACCTACACATACTTTTTTTTATTGAACTATCTACATCCAATTTTTGTAATTGTAACAAGGTCCTACATACTGCATCAATTCAACAACCTTGTTATAACTAACCTTTATTCCATCCATGGAAAATAGGCCCAAACCATGTAATGATGATGGAGCTATGTGATATATCCTCTCATTAACACAAAAATTAGTGTTAATTGGAGGTAATTCCTTGGGTACCCATTCTTTCTCAAGATGTGTGTACCTCAAGGGAACCTTCATGTCACCCTTTGTCTCATCATCATAAGAACATGACCCCCCTTTGAGAAAGGAAAAATTACATGTGTTTATTGAATTTTCTTCTAATTTTTTTCCCTCTATTTTGTCTCTCTTTCATAGACCCACTACATGTCTCATTGTCCTCTTCTATTCCCACATTTCCCTCACTTGAGGAAGAAAAATCTGATAGATACCTATTTGGTGGTACCTAGAGCCCATCAAATGAGAGGTATGGTTGAAGGAACGAAATATCAAGATATAAAATGATGCTAACATTGATAAGTTTTGCCTAAAGTTAATGTCGCAGGTAAAGAGAAAGCAAACATGTAATGAAATTATACTTCCCAATCCATGTCACTCTGTATGATCCTTGTTAAAGGGTTACAATCCTCATTAAATGGGTATAGTTTCCTGCATATGTAAATCATTTTTCTTAAGTTATTTACAAATTACATGATAAGTATGCTACAAGTTATGCATACAACATAACATGAAAAATATGCATACATCACAAAAAACATAACATTGTATATTTTTCAATTGGTTACCTCTACAAAAAAACATATTATAAGTAATCAGAACCTAATACATTTCCATTGCTCATGTCATTGATCATCTTGTTCTTCCATCTTATCATCATGAACATCATCATTATCGCTATCATCATCCAAATCATCAGAATGACCATTGTCAACATCATGATCATCACTATGACCATCGTTGTCATTGTCATCATCATCATCACCATCACCATCACCACCATCATCATCTTCGCCACCCTCATCATCATCATAATCATCATCATCATCAATGCAATCAACATCATCATGAACATCTTTTCCATCATCTCCTTCTTTATCTTTGCCATCATCAGCATCATCATGTCCTCCTTCACCTTCACCATCATCATCATCATCTCCTCCTTCATTTTCTTTCTCAATCACATTATACTTTGTTGGTCTTCCTCTTGGATCGTGTCTAATGAAAAATAACCAACCTAGTTTATGTGGAACGTCAAAGTAAAACACTTGCTCACATTTGCTTGGAAGAACATAGGGCTCATTTCCAACTAGCTCAAATGACCTTGTATTAACCATTGTAAATCCATTATCATGTTTAATAACAATTCTATCAAGATCATTTTGATTCATTTATAGCCTATGCCATTTGACATTGAATAGAACTTGTTTGAAGGAATTAAAGTCACACTCAATTATATCGTCCAAAATGGCATAGTATCTATTTTTCAATTGTTGAGGATGCATGTCATTTCTAGACAAAATATTGGTGACCTTGAACATTTCAATTATCACAAAATTGCAAGTTCTCTTAATCTCGTCTACCTTTTTTATGAAAAATTTATGGCCATTTTAGTACATAGCTCTGTAGTGTTTGACCTATTAGTTTCTAAACATTTCAAAATTATGCATCTGTCCTTAAGTTGATATTAATCAAATGGGTCATGATAGATTAACTTATACATACCTTTCCACCCCTTAAACTATTTGCTAGATCAATTACCATTGGTGTAACATTGGAATCTACATTATGATGAGCTTCTTTAACCAATGAAGTAAAACCTTCCCATGTTAATGACCAACCATTTTGTTGAAATTGTTCAATCCATAGTGTCATCCAATCAAGATTGTTTGCAATATACAAATGAAGTGCATCCCACTCACGAACAACTATATAAAATAAATAAAAAAGTTAGAAATAACTCATATTGATGATGGATAAGAGTTAATGAGCTACAATAACATCTTATAATTACCTCTTAATTTCCTCAACCTACCTTTCCCCATCAAGTACTCCCCTTTGAATCTATTCATGGAGTTGGGATCCCAAATGTGATCTACATGAATCTTTAATGCAAACTTGGGAAGATATTAACTAATGTAAACCATGGTCTAGTAGACCACATATCCTATTAGAGTAAATAATTAATTATTTATTCTAATTACTTAAGCTTACTTAGGTTAATGCATTTATTTAATATTTAGTAGTTAATAGTTGTAGTGATGAGTTGTTGACAACATGGGAGTTTGTTCCCTTCTAGCACATTCCACTTTTTTGTGAAAGAGTGTTTAGTTGTCAAACTTATCTTCTACCTCCTTCCAGCTTGTTCTACAAGCTTCCTTGCGGCCTTTATAAGTGGTCTCTCTCTCATTGTAAATTCATTCATTCACATAGCAATTTCATTTTCCTATTGTGAAATATTTTCTCTTGCATTATTTTCTTCAAGCTCTTGCTCCTTTAGTTTCTCTTCAGCAAGCTATTTGCATGTAGGTGATTTTGGCAAGCTATGGAGTTCAATTTCATCAACTCCTACATGGTATCAGAGCCTCCTTGTTGCTTTTTGGTTGAAGAATTATTGAAGTCGTGATTCAGAGACACAAACCCTAGTTTGTTTGTGATTTTTTCTTCAATCGAGAGTAAGAGCATTTTTTTAGTATTTGGAGAAAAATGAGAAAGAGGGTTTGACATAATAGATCTATCATTTTACAATATTTTTTCTTTATTTTTTGGAGGTGCGATGTTGGTGATTTAGAAAAAATAACTACAAAGGTGATTTTCAAACAGTGATATCTCCCTCATACAGACTCATTTTTTCGAGCAATTTTTTTTTGTTTTGGGGTAGAATTTTGTGATCTACACATTGGTGCAAGTGGTTTGACATCTTTATTCCTAAATTTTTTTACAACTTGCAAATTCCAATTTTTTCCACTTTAAATGCTTTGTACAGGCTCATCTAGACACATAATCAGGTTCTATTTTTTTTGAAAGTGTATTTTTTTTGTCTACTTTCCAGATCTACAATTAGATTATAGGTTTTGTAGACAAAAATACTACTTTTGAAAATAGGCCCTAAATTGGCTATTGTAATCACACTAAGTAAAGAGTTCCCAATTTATACATTTTTGGGCGGGGGGGGGGGGGCATTTTATTTTCTGTAATTTAATTCAAAATAAGACCCTTCTACTTCCGTCTTCTTCTCTCTCAATGGCAGATCCATCTGTGACCCATCTCACACCACACAACTATCACATCTAGAAGGCAAAAATGACAAGGCTTTTCATGTCAAGAGGCTTATGGTCATGTCTAGATGAAAATCAACCTATTCTCACATGCCCTTTTGAGGTTCTTCAACATAGGAATAAAATGGATGTCTTGGGTGATAGACATATGATGTCTTCTTTTGAGACATTTTGTGATCGGTTAACTCATGAACAGTCCAAGGTCAATCAAATGGATTCACTTTCAGGTTCACAGTCACAGGCATTGCTTGTCAATGATACACAGGAGCAGAAGTTGAAGCAAATATCAAATCCCTCTTCTACTAGTTCATCATCTTCTAAGAAAAAGGAAAAAAAGAAGACTGAGACACCTACCTGTTCCTATTGTCAGAAAGGATCTCATGATGAGGAACATTGTTTTCAGAAGAGATTTGATGGCTATGAGAAAAAAATTTCAGATTTGCAAGCTCTTCTTTAAAAGAGAACTATTTCTTCTCCATCCTCTTCTACCTCATAGGGCTCTACCTTTCAATCTTCTTCCACATCTTCACCATCTACATTAGATCTTGGAAAGGGTCATGCATTATAGGCTACCATTTCATCTCCTTCACAAATTCCTTGGATACTGGATTTAGGTGCTTCTCACCATATGACATCTTCTCAAAGTGTCTTCTCTACTCTTAAGGCTTCTCTTATTCCTCATATTTGCATGGGGACAACACTACCCTACCAGTCTATGGGAAAGGTCCAATTCGCATCTAGGATGGTATATTCAATGATGTATTGTATGTTCCATCTTTGTCTGCCAACCTTCTCTTGATTTCTTAGATTACACGTAATGGATTAGGGAAGACAGTTGAGTTCACTGCTGATTTAGTCTTCATTCAAGATCATGTTAGGAGTTCTTATTTCTACATGGGTAGTTGATCCTTCCACTCATCTCTACACCTTCTCACACTTCTGTCCACCATCTCCATTGTTGGAGCACACTACTTCTCTTTCATAGGAGCATCATGTGGTGCAGTCAGGATACTTGAACCTTTGTATTATTCCTGAGATCCCTATTTTGACTACCACACCACATCCAATTGAGGTTTTTCCTCTTTAGTTGGATTCTTCTTCTACTCTGCCTCATCCCCCAGCTCCATTCATCAAGCCTCTAGGTACACCTGTTGTAGATTCTATAGTGGACATTCATGACAGTGTCATCACACCTGCCTTAGGGATTCCATTTTAGGATCTTCATCCTTTTTCTTTTGGGCATCAGCTAGGCCTTCCAATTTCCCCTCTCATTCAGGGGTTTCCTTGTTATGTGCCTTTGTTCCTTCCACATTGGATTTTCATTGGTTCGATCATTTCTACAGGAGCTCCATCATTTTGGGGGGGCTTGGTGTCTATTCTCATGGGGGGGGTGTTGGTTGTACTTATGGTTTTGAGAGAGTCTCTTGAAACATTTCCAGTGGAAGTTGTCCTTGGGGGGTGTTATTGAGGCCTTCCTTCCTTCCTTCACTTCATTTTTTTTTCAGCATGTTTTTTACCTCTTTTTGGGGGAAGGTTTTCCCCATGAGGTTTTCCCTCTTTTCCCATTTTTAGAGGTTGCATTTCTTTTCATTGTACATGGGTACCTAATATTGCCTTGTTACCGAGACCCATTCTACATTTTCTCTTAGTTTTTTGTGAGCTTAAGACATTCCCCTAAGTTGCACTTAAGGGGGCATGTTGGAGTAAATAATTATGTATTTATTAATTATTTATTCTAATTACTTAAGCTTACTTAGGTTAATGCATTTATTTAATATTTAGTAGTTAATAGTTGTAGTGATGAGTTGTTGACAACACGGGAGTTTGTTCCCTTCTAGCATGTTCCACTATTTTGTGGAAGAGTGCTTAGTTATCAACCTTATCTTCTATCTCCTTCTAGCTTGTTCTAAAAGCTTGAGGCCTTTATAAGTAGTCTCTCTCTCATTGTAAATTCATTCATTCACATAGCAATTTTATTTTCCTATTGTGAAATATTTTCTCTTGCATTATTTTCTTCAAGCTCTTGCTCCTTCGGTTTCTCTTCAGCAAGCTATTTGCTTTCAAGTATTTTGGCAAGCTGTGGAGTTGGATTTCATCAACTCCTACATATCCCTCGACCATGGATCCCTTAAGGCTTTCTCTCTGTCAAACCAAGCCCTTCAAAAATTTAAAGTGCATCCCAACCATCCATATTGACCTAGCTGGTACAGGTCTACACAATTTGATCTCCTCAACTAGATGTATGAGGTAGTGTTCTTATGCATTGAAAAAAGTTGATGGTAGACACTTTTTCATCTCACAAAAAAGTTGAGTAATTATTTTCTTTTGTTGCTTTAAGTATTTTTTATCAGTTACTTTAGATAACAACCACCTAGAAGATATTCATCACACAAAAATATATTAACAAGACTAATAACACTTCTATACAAAAAATCTAACAAATAAGACTTCTAACCTCATGTATTTCCCAAGATCATATATAATGTGTTTGACACTCATGTTGTTGAAGTTGTGTAGGAGAGATAGAGGTAGAACATGCTACAGTTATAATAAAATGATCTTTTCAACATATTATAAAATAAAACAATCAAAAATACATGATATTTTCAATCATGACTTACATTGACAAAGGTATGCCAATCATTCATTTTCAACCCTAACCAAAAATCACCTTTCTTTGATATAAGACTACTTATGTTTGCAGAAAATCTTGTGGGAAATTTAGTTTTTTTTTATGGCTTCATATATGGCATCAGTTTTTTGTTGTGTTATTAACCGACGAATGGTACTCGTATTAATCTAGTTTCCATCTCTATTTGATTCAACAAAAAATTTGATGCATGATTGGATTGATTAATGTCATTGCAAATTTTGACGATTTTTTCTTTGTCATGCCTTCCATCCAATATTTTCCATAGTGTCATTGTTACATTCTTTCCAATATGCATAGTATCAAACAAATGCATGATTGCGAGGTGCTCGTAGTATGGAAACCTACTAAATTATCTAGGATAGATTTTAAGTCCTTTTGGAAGTTTCTCATTGATGCCTTGATGACCTTCATGAACATCAATTATATCATTAGTAAACAAAAGATAGTATCCAAACTTAAATTTCATACGAAAACCCACATCAAATGGAATGATATTACCTCAACAATTCATTCTATTTTATTCAAACTTCCACATGTGAGGTGTCATTCTTTGTGGCTTTGATGTTGTCTCTTCTTTCGCATTGAAAAGATGTTTTTTGGCAATTTGATACTTACAATTTTTGTGGAGAAAGTGTCTGTGCACATCAAACACTTACTTTCCTAAACTTTTTGAATGGCAAGATTTCATCTTTGGACCACAAATTGGACATGCAAATTTTCCCTTTTTCTGAAGACCTACAAGATCATGTATTGGATGACATGTGTAGTATAAGATTCATACTTACAATTATCACATGCAACTTAAACATACAACGAAAAATACGCATTAACAGTTTTACATACCAAAAAAATGTGTTAGTCCAGGGGCATCATGTATAGTCGATACAAGCATTGCATGGTATTGAAATTTCCTTTCACCAATTGGTCTAGAGATGTCATATATTGTAAACCCATTCCATAACTCAAACAACTCATCAATCAAGGGCTCAATATATACATTCATATCTTTCACTTGGTACTTACCTAGTTGAATGAACATAAACAAAACATAATTATTATGGCTATTTTGATACTATAATTATAAATTAATTTAGCTGACTGTTAAATGTAAAAATACCTAGTACAATCATTTCCAACATTATGTGCTCTCTCTTTACAGACATCTAAGGAGGAATGTTATTGTTAATAACAAAAATAGGCCACACTGAGTAAACATATCTCATCTCTCCAAATGGATTGACACCATCTGCTGCCAATGAAAGCTTCAGATTATGAGGTTATTTTTTAAATACTGGCCACCTATCTTCTATTTCCTTAAATGTAGAAGCATCCTCGGGAATTCACATAATGTCATCTTGACTTCTATTGCATGTATGGTAGTCCATAAATTGTGTCAAGCTAGTACACTTGAATAATCGTTGCAGACATGGAATAATGGGAATGTAGCAAAGAACTTTGTGAGACACCTTTTTTGTTATTTGATTTGATTGATATCTAACAATGTGACAAATAGGGAATTTTTTTGTAAATTCATGTTATTGATGATATATAATACGATCATTGGGACATGCATGTATTGTTTGATACTCCATTCCAATATCTTTCGTAATGGTTAATAATTCTCGGTAAGAGTGAGGTAGAATGTTTGATGGTGCTAACAAACACTCACCTATCAATCTATGAAAAAATATTGATATTAATATAAAGAACATTAATGGTATGCTAACATTAAAGATGAAAAAAATGACACTATACCTTAGCATATGTAAAATTTCTACATTGGATATACCATTTATAACCTTGAAGTTTACCAGCAATAATATAGCAGAGAGAAGTGTTGTTTGGGAGCCTTGGTACAAGGACTCATATGCCTTTTCAATTATAGGTATATCAAGGTTGTCTTCATCATCATCATTAGATGCATGACTATCACCGTCTTCATCATCTTCATTAGTTGCACCAGTAACATCTTCTTCAATCTTGTTCACTAGCACATTATTAGTTGCACCAATACCAACATCTTCAATTATGTTCTCTGCCTCAAAATCATCTTCTTCCATGGAAGTATTACCTTATGCTTTGATATTCACACCTCCATGTTCCACCAATTCAAAATTCACAATCACCAAAGGACAAAAATCTTTTTCTCCCTTCAATGTGATCATGTTGCCTACAATGTCTCTTAGTTGTTGTGATTAGAATTTTTTGATTCTTTAAGCCCTTGCATTTTTTGCAAGGATAATAACATTTTCCATCACTGTTTCTTTTGAATTTAGACCATAATCTAGCAATTGTCACCTTATTTTGTTCTAGGTCCATATTGTTAGGTGTGGACATTCTTTAGAAGCAAATATTTGGGCTATAAAATTATAAAAAATAAAACATACAAGCATTAGTATTTTGTTGTATATAATCAATAATAATTAAATATTACTAACTCTTTAGTATAGATAGCATCTAAAAAAATCAAATGAATTATACAATATAAATATTGGCATTGATTTTGAACATTATAGCATTAACATTGATTCTAGACTTCATTCAACTTGGTAGAAAGCTTTTGAACTATTAGATCCACGAGGTAAGGTTGAAGAAAGTGCATACCACATTGTAACGATCCATGCTATCTAACTATGTCCAAGGTTTCTACACACTCGAGGCATACTCTACCTACCAGACTACCTACATACCCGTATACATGGGATCAAGACCCTTGAACTACTCACTCTAATGAATATGTAGTTTTTCTTTATAATTTTTTTGATGTAGTTGTATTCCTATACCCATGAGTGAGATTTACTCACCTAATACATCTCTTCGCCATCATACACACACTCAGGCGAATTAGGTGATTTCTACAATTACAATCCTGTAATACCCTAATGCAACCTTTGTGTTGTAGTTTACAGTTAATGTGAGGTTAACCTGTATACATCCTAACTCACTCCTTATATAGTTATGTTTTAAATCTTGTGACAATAATCAATGGTTATAAATAAAGCAGTCAAGTTACTACTTGCTGGGAATAGCTGATTGTTCATTTTATTGTACCTAATCTGATGATAGTTCTATAGGAATTTGTAATCAACCTAGCTAATCAACAACTAGACTAATAGACTTATATATGTCCAAACTCATTCCTTATATAATTATGTTGAGAGAGTTTTATTGTTTATATACATGCATGCATGCATACATACATATACACATATAAATACATATACACATGTTTATATATGTATATACATACATACATACATATACATCGATCAAAAGCACACGGAAACAAAATCCTAGATCTTGGTGCAGGGGCCCTAGGTCCTAAATAAGGTGGTCAAACACCAAGTAGGATAGTATAGAAGGTGGTCAATAAGCATCCAAGTTGACACAAGATAGTTCAGACAATCTCAAACATGCATTTAGGCAAGTTGTTTACATGTTGTAATAAGGTTATAGGCAAGTCAAAGGTTGGTCAATGATTGGTCAAACATTATGAGTTGACCAAAAATCTCCATTTTTATGTTTTACAATCCTTTTGCATATTTTGGTATAGTTTTGAAGGCATGTGGACTTTTTTATTTAAAGTTTGTGTAAAAGTTGTCATGCAACTCTTTGCAAATTTTCTTGCAATTTGGAAGTTTAATAGTCAAATCATTATTTTGATTGAACATGGAAGGATGAAGTTGTAAGGTCAAGAGTTGTGACCCATAAATTAATTATCTTCAATCTAGTCTGGGGTTGGAATAGTACTAGGTAAAAATTTGGAATGAAATAGCAATCCTTTCGGTGGGAAAATTGTTACTCATGTTGATTCAGTCTTCATCCCACCATAACATATACATACATACATATATATACATACATACATACATATATACACATACATACATACATACATACATCTAAATATGCAATTTTATAACCTCATTTAACTAACGCATACATACATACATACATACATACATACATCTACATATGCAATTTTATCACCTCATTTAACTAACTTTACTTTCAAATAAAAATTTAGGAACTAAAATATTGGAATCATACAAAGGAATAATGGAGGAAAGTCCAAATTTAAACCAATATCTGTAATATAATAGGTTCAGTCAATTAAAATTAAGATGCAAAAGAAAGTCTTGTGGTTCAACGCATAACTTAATTTATGTTTGGCCTTTTGGAACTGATTTGGGGTAGACCAATTTGATGAGAGGGAGACCTTAAGAGAGGAAGAGCAAGAGATCCTTCTTCAATTGGTGGTACTTTGGTTAATGCAGTGGTTTATTTGTATTGGTTCCTATGATCCTGTACATTCAAGAAAATGTTGAGTGGGGTTTGGGTTTTGTTCTCCCAGCTATGGCCATGGCTATTGCTCTTACTCTATTCCTCTTTGGAACAAAGATGTACTGACATAAAATACCTTGTACCAATCTAGTAACTCAAATTGTCCAAGTTTTTATTGCAACAATTTGCAAGTGGAATGTATATGGTCACTCTGAAGAAGGCTATTTATATGGTATTCAAGGATTAAAGGATGATATCATATCAATATAAGCTTGATATCAATTTATCATATCATTTTTTTTGTCTAGTTTATTTGTAAATTTTTCATATCAATATAAGCTTGATATCATGACTACAACCATGAGTTTTTAAGTTTTATATCTTGAGTGATGTGGAATTAGATGAAGCCCTCCATAGATGTCAACCAAGTGTAGATCATAGTCAAGGGATGACAGAGATCAAAATAGGTGCTAGAAATGTATTCCAGTAAGAGTAATGTGCACCTAACATGATACTAAGTAGCATTTTTTATTGAAAGTATACTTAGATTAGCTGTGAGATACTCTAATATATTCAAAGAATGGATCCATTCTCATTTGTAGTTCCTTATTACTTATGCCCAACTAATTTCATCCTATTTTTATCCCAAAAGACATGAGTAAATTATGGGAATGAGGTCTGATATGAAGTTAAAATAAATTCTATAAATGAATATAGACCTCGATAAATGGTGATGAAAGGATAAAATCTAGCTATCTTCCTTGGATCTAAAGGTTGCAATTAGATTTTAATCATTATAACCAACATCCAACATGAGATCAAGATTGTTTCTTATTGATAAATGGTCATAATGAGACCTACAATAAAATTTAAATCATTTGTAAAGGCTTCTAGAGGTCCAAAAATTAGAATTTTTAGTTCTAGTAAGGGTCTAAAGTTGAGGTTCTATCATTGGTAATCGTTTGATTTGAATCACCTTGATGGAAGTTACTTGAAATCAGGTTCCAAAGGACTGATGTGTGGCCACTAGAGTTATCTTAGCTATAATTTTTAAAAGATTAATGGTAGGGATTGATCTCTGTCACCTTCAATAGCAAATAATATGAAACAAACTCCACAACTCTACTATGAATAGTTTAAACCCTTTGATTTTACATGTATTTGTAATTATAAATGATATTTAGTTTATGGTGAATGGTGAGGTTTGATTCTTATAGCTTATATATTGAATATGTTTTGTGCTATACTAATTTAACATTTGGGATGAACTTAAACTATGCCAATTAATCCATATTAGTGTTGGTTTCTTATTTATGACCACAATTGATTGCATTAGTTTTTTTTACTAAATGTCTCTTTGGATTTAGTAGTCATACAAGGACTATAATAAATTATCCACAAAATATCACCATTTTTTCTATCCTTGGTAGTGGTTCCTCTTATTGTTAGCAAGTTGTTCATAAAATAGAACATTATAGCATCTAGGATGATCAAGATCAAGAAGTTACTAGAATTAGCAGCAAAAGAAGTAGACAGTGTTGAAGTTGAAGCTACTACACTTAATCATGGTAATTCTAGTAACATGGTTGATAGCCTTAATTAGTGAGCCAATTTTTTTGGTCCAACCACCAGATGTTGATATACATGCAAGACTGTGATTCTTCTCTAGAAAGTGACAAATAGTGCACTAGAGAAAAGGTCACAAGTAAGATTATTAGCCATAGATAGAAACACTAAATTTGATTTTTAAATTTCATTCAAGATAGAGGAAGTTAAATCTTTTGACATGAATATACAAGAGGCAAGAAAGTTTAGTCTCGATCTCAAAGGTTGGGTTCTTCTATAAGTATTTTCTTTATGAGTGATTGATTTGTAGAAGATTCATTCTAAATCAATGATCAAAGATTAAGGTTTCTAATGCAACTCAATACATCCTAATTGGTATTTTTGGATGTTTTCACATATTTAGGCTTGCAAAAGTTCTTTTATGATCAGATGCCTGCCTCAATGAGAAGCCTTGGGGTGGCCCTCTATTTGAGCATTTTTGGAGTTGGCAGCTTCCTTCATTAAAAATCACTCACAGAAATATTCTATGATAGTCTCTTCAACTTCATTAGATATTGGTATATAAGTACATAAAGACTTCATGCTTCAATAAATGAAGAGGAAACTCTACCTTCATTTCAAATCCTCATTCTATGAATTTTTGTATAGAACATAAGTTTTCTAGCCCTCATTCGGAACTACGTGTATAGAACATATATACACCATGCTTCAAGAAATGAAGAAGAAACTCTACTTTCATTTCCAAAACTCATTTTGAAAAATTTTGTATTGTATGCAACAACAAAAGAAAGCATAAAAGTTCAGACCTATATATTATCAACTAGTTGCATAGAAGATGGATGAATTAGGTTTGTAAATGCTTGTCATTGCCCTAACTTTTGGGCTCTTCTATATTGTTCTTTAATCTCATATACTCATTTGAGATCATGTCTATTATTATAAAGATTCACTCTTTATTCTCATTCAAACATGTTCAATAAGAAACTGAGAGTGGACATGAATGATTTGTCCACGGCTTAGCAGCCGCTTCATGACCACAACAAAGACATTCTTTGTTGATTGTTTGAGCTCCATTATCAAACTTTAATCTTATATAAAGATCCTCTAAAGTCGTATAAAAATTATTTCAATTTTTTTTCATGGTAGTGAACCCAAAACCTCAAAATTACTCCTCCTTTGTAGATCACAATTTCTACGATAGATAAAAAGGTCGAGATCTAATCAAAAATATGGAAATTGGGATAATTTGTGAAAACCTTCAACATTTTGACAAGATTGTGAAAAGTGTGATAAAATTGTTGATCAAAGATGAGAACAGCAAGAAAAGATCCCTAAAGGCAGTTGCAGGGGTGAAATTAAGCTATCAAAATCTCTTTCTTATTTCTTCCAAACCCTAATACATTTTAAATTTATTCTGCTATCTATTCAGAGTGACATTATTTTTAATTTTTAATTTTTAATTCTTGCCGTCCAACATTTTGACAAAATGACACCAACAAATAACTCATAGCATGAAACTCACCACAATACGATAAATGCTTGAACAAAACTCAAATATGGCCACCATGATGCGAATAGGAAATGCAACAGATGTAATTTAACACTTATCTTTAAATGCTACTATAATTGAACCCTTGCATTTAAACGTTGTTGTAAAAATATTCCTCAAGCCTCCCTCGCTCTTGCGCGCCTGCACTTTTCCATGTAAACATATGAAGTTTCACTTTCTTTTTTTGTTCATATCCCCGAGGATGTCAAAATTTAGATGCCAAACTTAACTTTAGTAGAAAATGTGATGTTATTAGGATGTTTTTTTTTTAATGAATTTGACAAGCCAAATTAGCTTTTCGTCAAAAATTTAGGTCGAAAATGACCCCCAAATATACTAGTGTGGTGCAACATTCTTCTCAATCATTAGTGTTCTTGCACGTTCCATGATGGATCTATTTCTTCTTTTTGCTATACTATTTTCCTCTAGAGTTCTAGGTGTTGATACTTGTCTTTGATTCCTCTTTCATTGAAAAATTCATTGAATTCATTTGAGATGAATTCTACTCCTCTATATGATCTCATGCATTTCATATTCTTCCATGTTTCTTTCTCAACTCTAGCCAAATACCATTTGAAATTTTGAAAAGCATTAGATTTATCTTTTAAGAACATTACAGTCATCATCTTAGAAAAATCATAAACAAATAGAATGAAATATATGTCTCCATAGTAGCTTTCTATACCTATTGGTCCACAAAGATCTATATGAACTAGTTCCAAATCTTCTTCATAATTATAAGACTTACTTATGAAACTTCTTTTACTCATTTTTTCCAATTTGACATTGTTTGCACATGCCCATCTCAGGTTTCTTCATATTTGGTATTCCTCTTACTCTTTCGTTCTTGCTTATGGTAACAAGGTTATCAAAGTTAACATGACACATATTTTTATGCCATAGCCAACTATCCTCTATTTGAGCTAATAAACATGTAAATTTAGTGAGATCTAGGTAAAATAAATTACCTTTTGTTTGAGTGCCAGTCCCAATCAGGTTTCCTTTTCCATCCAATATTTTGACTTTGTCATTCATGAATTCTACCTTGTATCCCATATTGTTCAGTTGTGCCACACTGAGTAGATTATGTCTTAATCCTTCAACCCATTAGGCATTTTCACATTTGATTCCTTTGGTTAATGCTATGATTCATTTTCCTTTCACATAACATGGTTCACTGTTTCTAAACCTAACACTTCCACCATCATAATGTTTTAAACATTCAAACTTAGTTTTTTCACTAGTCATGTGATGAGAAAAACCACTATCTAAGATCCATGTATCATTTTTTATAACATTAGAAATATGTGTCATCTTTTCATTTTCCAAATTGTTAGATTTATCTTTAATAGAAATGAAACTACTTCTTCTTCATTATCATCACTATCATAATCTTTAGCAATGTAAAAAGATTTTTTATCTTTTTCTTTGTACTCCTTGTAGCTCTTGAAGTCTTTCTTTCCTTTGAACCTATTATTTCTTTTCTCATATTTATCTTCTTTGTTTGGACATCTTGCAACAATATGACCAACTTCTTCACATGAGAAACAAATCAATGAAATTTTTCCTCTGAATTTTCCTTTCCCTTTTAATTCTCTTTTTGCAAGTAGGGCTTCAATGACTTCAAGTTCTTCATCTTATTCATCTTCTTCCTCACTATCTGTTGGAATTACAATAGGAAAGGTAAACTCTGAGAGGGGAGGGAGGTGAATCAGTGCTTTGAACATTACCCATAAAAACATTCACCACACATCCATCTCACAATTCAATAAACTAAAATACCATGTAAAGAATATACATATAAAATTATGTAAACAAGTAAGCATTCACACATCTATGACACAAGATATGATTACCCAGAAACCCTCCAATAAGAAGGTAAAATTGGGGTGGGGATGATACCCACAAATCCTCACTACTTTAGTAATAAAGTGTATCCAATGAAGGTTACAATCTTTGATCATGAAACATGATCTACCCTATGAAAGGTATGCCCTATTTAAAGTTTGCAAAGGTTGTTAGGTCTTACCCTATTAAAGGATTTCAACACCATATTAGAATTGTGCCTGATTAAGGGACTTTAACTCACAATTAAGTAAGCACCTTGTTAGAGCATTTCAATATAGCCTATTAGGACCACTTTTTTAAGAGATTTGACTAATTCACCTATTAGAATGTCTCAATAATGATCCTATGATTAGCACCCTATTACTTGATGTCAGATCACCTCTAAACTAATGTATTCTTGATCTTTCTTGATCAAATGTCTCTTTGTTCTTCACTATTTCCTTCCTATGTTCTCCTTTAACTGATTCTACAATGTAATTCAAATCATAATACCTTGGTCACCATGAATGTCATGTTTGTACATGCATATTCTCCTTCTTGCTCATACTCTACTTATAGAACATTTATGGTTTTGTCCTCCTTAAGAAGACTTAGGTGACTCATGATTAGGTATGAATCAATGGTTTTGATTCATTCATATTGCTGCTTACACCTTCCCTTTATTTGATTGGATGCATGTAATACACAGGGATTCCCACTTAAGATTTGTCCTTATCAACAAAATATTGTAATTCAATCCTTAAGTTGGCCCAAAAAATTGTTTACATGGTAGTTTGTGCCAATACAAACAACTATGTCAAAACTATGTTACTCGACCTCTAAAGTCCCTGGTGCTCCGTACAAACTATAACTTCAATATTGTCACTCGACATTTGAATGACTCGGCATGCACTATCTACTCAACACTTGAATCACTCGACACATACTATCTGCTCGGCACTTGAATGACTTAGCACATGAGTTAATCGGCACTCACTATTTACTCAGCATGCTCTAAATTTTATGTTGTACTCAACATATGTTACTTGTCCAACATGAACTAAGTAAATGACTTAAGTGTATAGACACTCACTTGTCAAAACCAATCTGAGATTAACAATCCCCCCCCTTTGACATGAGTGTCAAAAACACTTGGTCATACATTAATAATCTTATTCCTACGAGCATAACATAGATGTCTATTTGGCTTCTATACAAAATTTCAAAAATATCAAAAATTTTGCAACATGACTTATACCTCAAAATTTCATAACTCCCCCTAAGTTGTTGATTCAGTGTATTGTACTCTGTTATCAACTGATACTCTTTCTCTATTCTACACTGAACTATTTTTTTCATTTTGTAATTCTCTTACACTTATCTCTATTTCTTTCTCCCACTTTGGTCTAGATATCTCATTTTCTCTCCCCCATTTTTCTCTTTACTCTGCATTTCTCTTTACTCCCCCTATGATCTTACTCCCCCTTTTTTACACTGATATCAATTGGTTATACACTTATAGTGTATTTTTCCAAAAAGGATTTATGGACCTAAAGTATAATCTTAAGAGCTACATCCTAGTTATCACAAGCTACCTCCAAAGACTTAATTCGGATAGCCATCTTGACCACAAGGTGTACTAAGCCATCTAATGTAGAAAGATTGGGGTCTTTCTTCATAAATGTTTCTACATAGCCTAGCTCCTTATGTAAAATCTCCATATGAGAAGTCAATGTAGATTGGATGCTTATCAGTTTAGCCCTAATATTGGCTTCATCTACTTGTAATGTTGCTAACTGAGTTTGGGATTGCATGAGGGTCCTAAAATGTTTCTCACTTTGAGTTGGAGACTTGGGAAATAGAGCATCAAATGATTGCATTTGGCTCTCCAAACTTGGGATGTGATTCCTTATTTCTTGTGTGAAGAGTGTAGGATTACACAGTTTGGTGTACAAGGAGAAAATGTTCTCTAGTACCTTCTTCACACTATCTATCTTAGTTACCAATGCAACCTATGTTAGTACAATATCTCTAGATATCTTCTCATTCACTTTGTTTTGGAACTTCTTTTTAGACCATTCTAATAGTTTGACATTAGTATATAGGTCTATGTCACTAACTCTTTCCACTATATTGGTCAATTGTTCAATGATTGGCTTTATTTCATCTAGAGTAGGCAGACTAAATGCATCTAAGAAAATCTCTTTGATAGCAATCAAAGCTTGCTTCTACCTATGCTCACTTCTGAGTAGTTCTTGATGTTTCTTCTTTACTAGGACCTCTTGTAGTATACTCATCTTCTTAATTATGATTGATGCATAATAAAATTTTGGTAATATAATCTCTTCATCTAGACTAACATCTCCATGATTAATTACCTCTTCTTCCTTAGATGAGCTAGGACTCAAAATTGAGTATTGCAAAGCTTGGCCTCTAAAGAGTTTGACTAGAAAGAGTATTGGGTTCTGGTAATGTCACTAGTGTTTGAATTATGATTAGCTCCTTGGGCTTGGGTGTCAAACTAGTCTCTCCAAGCTTGTCCTTTTCTACCTTTTTGGTTTCAGTTACACCTTGATCTTGTGTTGGAGGTGTAGGTACATCTACCTAACCTATTTGTCTTGCAGTCCCATCATTACTTAGTGTTTCAACCTTGTCTGCTCCAACTGTCTAAACCTTGTCTATTTCAACTTGCGCATTTTCTAAGATTGGAGTGCCTTGTATCGGTGTACTGATAGTGAAACTTTTTGTCTCCTTCCTTTGATAAAAAACAATGGGTTTTGAAGGTTGTACATGTGTGACTTGAGGAGTGATTATAGATGTTTCTTGTGTTTTCATCTCCTCCCCTGTAGTTTTAGATTATGTCTTACGTATTTCATCAACACTTACTAATACAGGTTTGTCACATAATTTGGCTTGGAGAGTGGATTGGATAAGTATCCTTTTCAAATATTCTTCTATAAGTGGATTGATAGTTTGAGCAGTAGTGTCAGAAACATCCTTCACTTTGATAGTTTTAGTGTTTGCACTTATCACCTATGGAGCATCGGCACTTAGAATTAGTGTATCTTGTAAACTTTGTTCTTGTTGCTACTCTTCCTCAGTTGTTTCTTGATTATCAACATTCATATTAGTGCCTCCCTCTACTGTGCCTTCATCATTATCATCTTCTTCTTCATCTCCTACCCCAA
This sequence comes from Cupressus sempervirens, assembly GCA_028749045.1. Classification (NCBI taxonomy): domain Eukaryota; kingdom Viridiplantae; phylum Streptophyta; class Pinopsida; order Cupressales; family Cupressaceae; genus Cupressus; species Cupressus sempervirens. The sequence goes on from CM053783.1 coordinate 331,791,495, forward strand.
TAGGTTCTTGGTCAATGACTTTGGTTGTGGACAGTCCATATGTAATCTTCCACATTTGTTTGGATTTTTGGACAACATCCTCTATGTTGTTCTATAATATGATAAATACCCTATACTTTGGCACAAATTTGATATCATATTTCTTAATGGAATTAGACATTTGTACCTTGCTAAGTTCTTGCATAACTTGAGTGAGGGTTGTCTCGCTAATTTGCTTCTCTGTTTCTAAACAATAGTGTCATTTCTACTCAACTCTACCATATAAACTCTTAGGTATGGAGTTGGCAATTTCTAGAGGAGTCTTCTTAAATGTAGCCATCGTGGCATATGTTTCTTCCTCTACTTTATTCTTCTAAATCTTTCTAAGATTATCAAACACGATGTGAGAGAAACCTGATAAGTCAACATTATTTCTAATGTTCTCACATAAATTATCTAATTCTAAGGATGGATTGTGAATCGCCACTTGGAATTGGTTGTTATCATCTGATTGAGTCATTTCCTCATTAGTTTCAACTTGGGAAACATACTTTCTCCTCAGTCATTTTTGTGCTTCATCTTCCTTCTCTTTAAACTTGGCTATCTCTTTAGCCTTCTATTCAGTGATTGTTGTACTAGCCATTGTGGTAGGTACTTTAGGTTTGGGCTGATTTGGTTTTGCAACCTTCTTTGGTTTTGTCATTTCTTGAGTCCTTGCCTTTCTTTTCTTCTTCTCAGTAGTTATAGGTGCTTTCTTGGCTTCTTCTTCCTTGACACCTTCTGTAGTTTCTACTTCCTCTTCTTGTTGCTCCTCTCCCTAACTTTGTGTCAATGTCAATGGTGCTTAAGTTTGTGTGTCTTCTTCTTCTTCTTCTTCTTCCTCTTCTTCCACTTCCTCGGCTCCTTCACCAAAAAAAATTTCAGTTTCTTCATGAATTTTTTCTTCTTCCTAATTACAAAGGAAGTCTTCAATTCCATGCTAATCTCTAATTTGGCCAAGTTATAATTACCAAATGCTTGGGCTTCTTTGTCCACTTCTTCTGCAAGTAATGTTGCGATTGCTATAGAGGCCTCATTAACATTGATCTCATATCCTAATGGCCTTAGCCATCTTACCCTGGGAATTTTTTCTTGTACATAAGTGAAAACAGTATCAACTAGGAAGCAAACATCATCAAAATGTTCCTCCACTAGTGAGACTGGTATCTTTAATCTCTTCTTCATATATTGCTTAAAATATTCAAAATAACTAGTCATTACTTACTCAAAGTTATTACCTATTTGTTCAATAAACTATCCTATCTACACTAAAATTGATCTATTCACCTTCCATGCAACCTTACCAAATGTAGGAAATGTATTTTTCACATAGATGAAAATACATACCAGAATAGATCCAAATTTACACTGTGCACTCTTGATTTTCCTTATAGCTCCTAGATTCTCAATCAATTGTTGCAACTGCAACTTAGCAAGATCATAAGTATGATCCTTCTTCACAATTGTGTAGCCCATATCTACTACAATACAAGGTACACTATTTAATCTACTAGATTGATAAAAAAAATTGTGCTATTACCCTCACTGCAAAAGCTATTAGGGGATCTGTGATAGTATCAATAGTCATTCCCCTCTTATTCCATATAGCCCCTATGTTCTTTTGAACAATAATCTCCTTTGACTCATTTCTCATGGTCTTTGGTCAATCTAGGGTTGGATACCATGTTACCCTATGAACTATCTTTTTTGTGATTTTAACAGGCCCATTTTCTAACCATATAGATCCATCATGAATTTTTCTTAATACAATCTTAATCCACTCTGTTTTGAAGATGTTGGGGAAATCTAGGGCACAAGTTAACACTTTCTTCTCTACATTTCTAAATTATTCCTTCAATGCTCCATTTTTGCATAAATTTCCACATGTTTCTCTTATTTCCATGTCTCTTGTGCTTCCTATCTTACATGTGTAACAATTCCTAACATATTGAATCATCAAGACTCATGGTGGTATCATGGACAATGCACCAGAGGGATCCTGCTTATACGCTATATATGAAATTGCCTTGAAAATAAGTTGTTTGATCTCATTTCTAATTAACTAAACATTCAAAACTTCTTTTCCTTCTACACCTTTCACTTTCAAAGAACTAGATGCTATTACATATATCTAAGGTTTGTGAAATTTGAAACTTTGTAGCTTGGTACACAGTAAATACCTAATAAATTCTATTTGAATATTGTTGAACAACCATTTAAATATCCTACAAACATTTTAGATCAAATTCTCCAATTCACTTTTAGCTCTTCATGCACTTCTTCAAATTCAAATGATGTCAAATGAATGAGAAATTGATCAAATAGCCCTTAAAATGTTGCATTTAACACTAAGTGCTTACACAACTATAAGCTCAGCATCAATTGAATTCCTAGCTCACTTGGCATACACATGTATTTCCATACACTTGGCCTCAACTAACAAATTTTGTTAGCTTGGCATCCACTAACATTTCACTCGGCAACAATATGAAACTTTTTCATGCTTGGCAATAACATGAAAAACTAACAAAACTTAAAGATTTTTCCCTAATTTCTAACACCACTTTGCATCTTTATTCATGCATATGTAATCTTTTCAAAAACTAAAACATTTGGAACTAATATATGATAAATCTTTTAAATATCAATCCCACATACCTCTTGATTGCTTAGTTTGATGAGGTGTGATCACCTGACCCATTGGATGAAGTGATCCCATCTGCACTTGATGTGCTGCAATCATCCTTTCTCTTCCATTTCTTGTTCATCTCATTTTTGAAATTTTTAATATCTACTTTGCCTTTTCCTTTGTTGAACTCACAACTTGGTGTCTTTGACCTTGTTGGATAGTATATGCTGATATGGCTAGTCTTCAAATAACAAAAACATGTAGTTTGACTCAACCACCTTTTGTAATCACTTCTAAAATGTGTTCTAATACAATTCTTAGGAACATATCCATACTCTTGATAGTAGTGATGACTATAACTTGTATTATAATCCCAATTATAATTTTTTTTACCTTTGTCTACTTGTTTGATGACTAGTTAGATTTGGATTTGCACTCATAAGATCTATGTCCATACTTTTGATAGTTATAACAGTATCTTTCAAATTTTTGAGTGTGCATGGTCTTGGTCCTACATTCATGTGCTTGATGACCTTTTACATTGCACTTGTGGTAGTGACCCACATTCTTTTTCTTAGCATTCTAATTTATAGTCTTGCTCCTACACACATTAGTAGTATGTTCTAACTTACCACAATTATGACAAGTAGGTTTTGAGTTCTTGCCTTTGTCAGTTCTTTCTTTAGCACTTTTGGATGATTCTCCTTCTTTAGTACTAGTGTATCCTAGTCCAGATGTATCATTGTTAGATATAGGGGATCTCATCAATTATTCAAAGTACTTGATGGCTTCACTAGGTTTATTGAAGCTTTCAACAAACTCCTTTTTCCTTTTCAAATCTTTGCTCAACTATTCATTCTACAACTTCAATGTTGTGATCTCAATATCCTTTGTATACAATTCATGATTTTCAATTATCATTTGCTCAACATTTCCAATTGCATGTTAGCAATCCTTGTTACTTCTAATGATCTCTCTTCTAGTCAGTTGATCAAAATTCTTTTATCATCTTCAATCATAACTTTGTCTTCCATAGCTTCTTTTTTTGTTTGGCCGCCTCACATAGCAATATGGCTTGTGATTCTTGCTCTAACTTAAGATTTCTAATCTCTTCAGCTACAATTCTATTCTTTTTCATTAAATCTACAACTACTACATCAAATTCATTAGAGTTTCCATCAGCAAATAGTTTAATATTGTCCGTCTCTTAGTATTGTGTGTCATTCTCCTCAATAGAAATTTCCTTCCTTATTTTCAATGATTTCTTTAGATCATCTCTTGATTCATTCAATTGATGTAGGATGAGTTGTATTTCAATCTCCTAGTTCTCAATAACTTTTCCCAGCTTGTAGAATTCCATTTTCAAGATCTTTCCTCAAAGTTTCAATGCTTTACTTTTAGAGAACAAGGCTCTGATACTAATTTTTGGAATTACAATAGGAAAGTAAACTCTAAGAGGGGGGGGAGGGTGAATAAGTGCTTTAAACTTTAACCCATAAAAACATTCACCATGCATCCATCTCACAATTCAATAAACTAAAATGCCATGTAAAGAATATACATCTAAAGTGTGTTAAAAAGTAAGCATTCACATATATATGACACAAGATATGATTACCCAAAAACCCTCCAGTGAGAAGGTAAAGCTAGGATGGGGATGACACCCAAAAATCTTCACTACTATAGTAATAAAGTGTATCCAATGAAGGTTATAATGTTTGATCATGAAACATGATCTACCCTATGAAAGTTCTACCCTGTTAAAGGCTTACAAATACTGTAAGGTCTTACCTTGTTAAAGGATTTCAACACCCTGTTAGAAGTATGCCTAATAAAAGGACTTTAACTCATAATTAAGTAATCACCTTGCTAGAGGATTTCAATATAGCCTATTAGAACTACTCTATTAGGAGATTTGATTGATTCACCTGTTAGAATGTCTCGGCAATGATCCTGTGATTAGCACTCTATTTCTTGATGTCAGATCACCTCTAAACTGATGTATTCTTGATCCTTCTTGATCAGATGTCTCTTTTCTCTTCACTATTTCCTTCCTCTATTCTCTTTTAATTGATTTTGCAATGCAATTTAGACCATAATACCTTGGTCACCATGAATTTTTTGTTTGCACATGCATATTCTCCCTCTTACTCATACTCTAATCATAGAATGTTTAAGGTTTTTTCCTCCTTAAGAAGACTTAGGTATATGAAACAATGGCTATGATTCATCCATATTGCCACTTAAACCTTCCCTTTATTTGATTGGATGCATGTAATACATAGGGATTCCAACTTAAGATTCATCCTTATCAAAAAAATATCATAATTCAATTCTTTGGTCATCCCAAAAATGTTTTACATAGTATTTTGTGCCAATACAAACAACTATGTCAAAATTGTGTTACTCAGCATCTGAAGTCCTTAGTGCTTGGCACTAACTATGACTTTAATACTATCACTCAGCATCTAAATGACTCGGCATGCACTGTCTTCTCAGCACTTGAATCACTCGGTACATACTATCTGCTCGGCACTTTAATGACTTGGCACATAAGTTTCTTGGCACTCATTGTCTACTTAGCATGCTCTAACTTTTATGTTTTGCTCAACATATGTTACTTATTCGGCATGAACTAAGTAAATGAATTAAGTGTATAGACACTCACTTGTCAAAACCAATCTAATATTAACACTATCAACTTGTTTTCCTTTTGAGTTTCCTCCTTTTCTACAAAGAGTTAGTTTGGCTTTGAATGTATACTCAAAGTTGCTAGGATTAGGGGCATAGTTATCAAAGTTATACAATTCAAAAGCAGTTAACCTTCCCACAAGTGCATCCAAGGTTATATTATTTTTAGGATTGCATCTCATCTATTGAATTGATAAAACTCTAATTGCATAAATAGGAAGAAGAGTTCTTAGTACCTTGTTGACCACTATTTCATCAATTATTGTTCCTCCTACAACTCTAATTGTACTCACACTTTATTTGATTATTTCAATGTATTGGACAATGTTCTCACCTTCTTTCATTTTCATCAAAACTTTCCTCTTAATTTTTTTTTAATTTTCTCTTTGCACATTTTTATCACCTCCATAGACTCTCTGTAGTTTTCTCCACATTTCAAATGCAATATGACACTCTTTTACCTCAATTTAGAATAGTTAAGAGAGGAAGCTATATCAATCATCATTATGCTGTGATCCTTTTCTTCTTTCATCTACTCCATAGTCATAGGTTTAGGTGGTGGTACATATTTATTTTCCAAGTAGAATAGACCAATATCACTAATGCTTGATAAGCGTAGCTTCATCAATTCCTGCCATGCTAAAAAGTTGTCTCTATTAAGCATGGGAATCTCCCTTCTATATGACATCTTGATCTTTAGATTAGGTCCTTAAAACCTTTCCTACAAGCACCAATTTCTCTAATACCAAATGAAGAGAGCAACTAAGAGGGGACGGGTGAATCAGTTACCACAAAAATAATTCAGTTAACAAAAAAATCTTATGACTATTAATCTATTTTAACCTTTAGTAACTTAGTGCAGGTAAGGCCACAATAATGGTTCCCACTTTGCATCACAAATAAATCAAATGAAAAGTGGGAAAATCATCTTCTAGGGCTTCGAATGAAGCCCCTCTAGGGCTTCATTCAAAGTCATGGCCCTAGGGGCTTCATTTGAAGCCCTGGGATTCATTCAAAGCCCCTTGTTCCAACTACTATAGGGGCTTCGAATGAAGCCTTAGGGCTTCAAGCAAAGCCCCTAAGGCCAATAGGTGGTTGAAAAGTGGGCCAAGGGGGTTTTTTTGAACCCCATGGGGCCAATAGGTGGGCCTAAAAGTGGGTTGGGGGGTCCATTCAAACCCCTCTAGGACCACCAAGTGGTCAAAAAGTGGGCCAAGGGGCTTCGTTTGAACCCCCCTCGGGCCACCCAAATAAACCCTTAGTGGGCTTTGTAAATTGGAAATTTTACAAACTTACTCAAATTTCTATCAATTTTTTCCCTTTTGAGGGCTCAAACAAGGGCTAAACAGGTCTATATTCTAAAACTAAATATAGAAAATTTTTGTACTCTAAAAAAGCTTTTCAATGACTATATTTCTAGTATATATTGTGTTTATCATGATGTTTAATTTTAAGTTTTTCTGGCCATTTCACAAATCTGGATTTGAAGCTTCAGGAAAAATAGATAATGAGAAATAAAAAATTTCAAAAATATTTCCATCAAAGGTATGTGTGTTACCTTTCTAGAAAATCAAGGAAATTTTCATTTCAATAAATACAACTCAAATTATATTGATGAAAAACAAGGTATGTCTAAGTTATTGTTACCGTCACTTTGCCATCAAATAAAATCTATATTTTTTAATTAAATTGAATGAAACCAAGTAAACTTTCTAGATATTGATGATACTATTCTATCCTTGAAAGAATTTTGTCATTATCACTATTTTTCAAAAAGTTATCTTGATCAAACGACTTGTCACTCTTTGAAAATGTCAATTTTCATATAAACCGCTTCTCAAAGGAGATGGAAAAATGGACTTCAAATAATTTTTTTTAAAAAAATTAAAAACACTTTTAGAAACTAGATAGAAAATTCTACAAATCACTAGTTTACATCATCATCAAATTATTTATGGCTTTGTAGCAATATAAATTTGAAAATCAAGTTTTTGTTAAAAATGTCTACTTTAGTGTCAACCTTGGCCAAAAAGTGAGAACCATTACCATGGCCTTACCCTTGGAGAAACATAAAACATAAATCAAATAACATGAACACAAATGACACCAAGATTTAATGTGGAAACCCAATTTGGGAAAACCACCATGCAACTAGTTACAATATTTTTCACTCTTCTAAAGTGAGCCCTATTAGGAACCAACCCTATTAAAGGTTACAAAACATATTGTTAAGTAGTACCTTGTTAAAGGATTTAGATCAACCTATAAGGAGTGGCCTAGTTAGAGGTCTTCAAACACTTCAATCTTGAAATGTCACCTTGTTAGAGGATTTACAATATGATTTTGAATTCTACTCTATCGAGAGATTTCTTCACTGCTACAATGATTAGAAGGTAACAAAAATTTGAACTAATTTATGAAGCAACTTCCTTTGCATATTCAAATATTTATTCTGGCTTTGTAGTGCCTCTCGTGTTTGCAGTTTGTACCCTATTTATATTTTGATCTGAGAGATATTTGTACTCATGTTTTGTTTACATTTTGAGATGACCTTAGGGTCAAATGTTTTACTTGGATTTCAATATCATAGATGTTAGACTACTATGAAGTTTAGTTGATCATATTTGCATGATGATGCCATTTTGAGATGACGATATGTTTTATGATGATACTTGGTTGTTCGATAGTTGGACATATCTCTGATTATGGTAATGTGTTGGATTTAATGCTATGGTAATTTACTTCATTCTTGCTTTGATATGCCTTATGCAAACATGAGTGATGTAAATGTATTATGTCAATATAATTGAATAAATGTTGCAATGGGTTATTTAATGCATTTATGCTTCAGCTATGTTATTCTATGAAATTGTACTTGATCATATTTGCTAATGTTGTCCCCGTATGGTCAATGTATCTCATTTTAATGTTTTAATTAAACCTTCCAGTGATTTGATTTAATCCAAAATCATTTGAATTATGTGACTAGACATGTGAGTGTGTCTGTGCTTTTAGAGGTTCACATTATCACGAAGGTTGTTAAGGAAATTTTGCAATATTTGGATTTTTGGGCTTTAATTGTTTTGATTTTTAATTTATGGCAGCTTTTCCATAGATGAATTCCAATTACTTGGGATAGCTTGTTTTCATTTGGTTTGATTCGAGGTCTAACTACTTTAACTGGTTACTCGCCCTAATGATTATTCACTCGAAAAGTGAATAAGTATTGAAAGAGGAAATTAATTCCTCACTTCACATTTTTGGAAATTGAGCACTTGAGAGCTTTTTCCAAAGTCCTCTTCTGGAGGATTTTGTTTATATTTGCTGTGAGAGCTATGAATGTGGGATCTTTGCGAGATCAATCTCATTGGATCCAGCTTAGGGAGACCTTGCTTTGTCATGATTTTTGGTAGCTTCTACGGGTTATTTATTTTATTGTGTTGTTTCATGTTTCTGCCTCTTTGGCTATCAGGTAGGATCTTTCATTTCCATGTTTCAGCTTTGTTTCTACTTCCATTTCTAGTAACTGTTTGTTAGGAGGTTGAGAACTAGTGTTCCCCTTTGTTTCTATTTGTTGGTTCTGCCCAGTTGGTCAGGTATGAACGTTTTCCCAATTTTCGGGATGAGGGTTTGGGGTTTCGCACTATTAGGATGGTCATTTTTGCATATAGTGTCTAAACCTGAATTTTATTGGATTTTCATGGCTTTTGTTCCCTAAGACAAAATGGGTTTTATTTTTTTTTAGTTTTGCGAATTTTACCTCAATTTGAGTGCCACCCTAGTTTCTCAAGTTTTCTTGGCATGATGTCAGTCATCAACTTGGATCATCCCTTGGAATGCCAGTTAGATAATTGTTGTTATTTTATGTTGTATTGGGATGTGTGTCACATCTATTCTCCTGAGTTTTTTTTCGGTTGAGTATTATTTTTGCATTATGTTCTCATCTAGTCCTTTTGTTATGATCTTCGTGGTGGTGGTGTGCCACACATGAGCACATGCACGTGCATCTATCGGGTGACTTGTGAGGCCTAATCTCCCATTTGTATTTCGGTGGAGTTATGTTCATTTGAGATTGGGTTGGGAGTATGCATGCCTAAAAGCACTCATCATTAGATGAGCATGGGTGGGGTAGGCTAGCACCATAAAGGGGGCTTCTATCTCGCTACCTAGTGACCATTTCCCATCGGGTTGGCAAAGGAAGTTTTAATTAAGTGATAACTAAATAAATTAACTGGGTAAATAATTTAAGATAATTAAAAGTTGGATTGCATGCCTTCCATTGTGAAGTTAATGCTACTAGGATTATGCACCTTCCATTGGGAAGTTGATGCTACCAATACTAGCTTGGTCTATCTAATACCAAGTGACTCTTCATGTTGTCAGCCCTTACATAGTTATCAATTGAGTGTTTGACCAAGACCTGTACTACTTTCATTGTCTCATTTTCTTGGTTTAAGTCATCATTACCATCTGGCATGAGTGATTGCCATGGACGTGTATTTTTTGTGTGTTATGGTTGAATCATTATCTCCATCAGTAGGGTGGGAGTGGACCTATAGGTTTCATGTAGATGGGAGGTGTAGCTACCTATACCACTACTAGGGACCATTGTACAAAGGTGGTCTATCGTTCTAGTGCGATCGGTACTCAATATTCACTTGGTATTTCAGTTTATTTGTAGTATATTTCCTTGTGATTTCTGCTTTCATTAGAATGCTTGGATATCATGTTTAGATGATGTTAGTTTATTTGATGCATACTTATATTATGATTTTTAGCATATGATTAGATGATGTGATTTTCTTATTTGGATTATCTTTTTCTTATTGGATTAGTATGTTAGATTTCCTATTCTTATGATATTATTATGCTAGGAGATAATTTCCACAGCAAGTCAAATTGTGGTATTGCTATCAGGATTTAACTGTGTGATTTTGAGTCAAACTCATTGACCCACGTTTCATGAGTAGTGATGAGTTTGACTCTATCACTAGAATGAGTTTTCTATCACTACTCATGAAACGTGGGTCAATGAGTTTGACTCAAAATCACACAATTAAATCCTGATAGCAATATCACAATATTATTATGCTTTAGTAGTGACGTTCTCATAAGATAGCTCTGACTATCTAGTTGGCAATTTGGGATGTTATGCATGGGGGATGTGATGCAAAGCCTCACCTTGGAAAACTCAAGAAGAAATTAATTACTTGACTAAGTTTCTTCAAGGGCCACATAACCTTCTAGGATTGGTTCTAACTTGTCTCGGATTTTTATTCAAATGATTCTCTTGTTAACAACTCATAACCTTGACATGCAACAGGAACTTTCTTGACCTCCTGTAGCAACATTTGTTTTCTATACCAAATTAACATATACCGACCGAACTCCTTATTGAACTCAAGATGCATGGAAAACTTAATCACTTTCAAAAGTAAAATTCGATCTCAAAGAAAATATAAACTGATTACCCATCAACAACAAATCATATTTAACTTCATACTATTGTTTTGTATATGAGATTTAAAACTCGGGGTTGAGTTGACTATCAAATATGACATTCCTAGTCACTTACAACTTCTATCAAATCCAAATACAAACCAAATTTCTTCCCTGTCACATTTCAATTATGTGAATAATCATATCGGTGAATACATGAATTATGTTCACCAAATTCATAGATTGGCTTCCGCACCGCTATGAGTAGGAATAAAGGAACAAGAAAATAAAATGAAAATAAAAGGAATATAATACATAACTCCTCCATGATCTTAGAAACTAGATTGTGGAGCTTTTAAAAGACTTCCATCGATTTCTACGACCCTCAAAATAGTAGATATTCACGTACAAATAAATCAGAAACTGTATTTCCTAAAATGGCTTCCAAACAACAAATTTACTTTAAACTCAAAACCGATCAATATACAGGAAGAATATTGATTTAGGAAGGAAACAAAGAAAATCATACATTCAAAACCATAAACTCACAAAAATAAAAATAAAAACTCAAAACTTTCTATTCCTCTATTATGCATCCGATCTCCTATCTGATTACAATTTTCCTTTTCAATACTTTCCTATCTCTAATGTAGGAAGATGAAATGTCATCCCAAAATCAAGAATAGGGAGCCATTTTTTTCAAATCATTGGAATCGCTCAAAAGTTTAAGAAACTACCACCAACTTCCTATAGCTATCCAATGCTTAGTTGGCTTAATTATTTAAAACACACACAAAGCTCAAAAAGAAAACTAACTCAACTAAAAAGAAAACACACATTGTCCTAAGTGGCTATACTTGGAGAGTTCATTGAATTACTACTCCATTTATGCCAGCACACATGGGACTTTATTAAAAACATTAAAAATTGAAAACATTTACATAAAATATTACATTAACTTCCTGTAGCATTTTCAATCATGTTAGTTCCTATAGCATTCGTTTGATTTATCACTACATCAAGATGGTTAGGACCTTCAAGGTTTCATGATGCTATTATGGTTCGGAGGAACCACGCATGAGTCTTTTTTTTGTTCATCGTGATATTGTTTTAAGTAAATTTCCTTCACTGCTATGTTTTAGATGGTTAGATGTAGTTTTCATCTTGACATTATTACATTCGAGTGTTTATGCCTTGATTTGTGGATCCTATATTCCCTGGTGTGGAGGATTGTTTTCCCTACCTTTTCTTTAGTTTTCCTTGCTTTTTCTTATGATTTCTCACATGAGAGTGTGTAGTTTTGTGTGGCTTTCTACATTTATTCGTGTGGTTCTTTGTGTTTCTTCGTGCGGTTCTTTGTGTTTCTTCATGTGGTTCTTTGTACTACCTCGCATGAGCCTTGACACCATTTTTGTGAGTTTGGTGGTTGGGCCAGGCATTCCTTCATGCAAGAGGGTAATTTCTCGTGTGGATTGGTGCACTTCCTCACGTGGAACTGTTCCTTGTGTTTTCTTGCACGAAAAATAAGGGACATCTCCACTATTTTTTGGAGAATGCAATTTGGTGTTTTGAGTACCCTTTAGGATTGCTAGTATTTCCATGCTTTGAAAAATCTAATATTTTAGGTTTTGTTGTCATCCTTGGATTTCATTTTATGTTTAAGCATGTCAGTTTGGTAGTGACATTTGGTAATTCGTTGGTTGTCGGGATTGTGGTTAAGTCTTCTGTTGTGATCTTTGTGATCCCTGTATGATGTTTTCATGTGCATTCCTACTTGTAAAAAAAATATATTATCTTGGCTTGTATTTAATCCTTGTTCCAAGGATCTCTAGGCAAGGCATTACAAGCTTAACCTCTAGATCCTTACTGATCATAATATTCTTTGCATCTTATCTTCCACACTTTCTTGCTCTATCTTATCCTTCACTCACATATCCATGTTATTCGATATTCCACTTGTACATTTTATCCTCACTACTTGACCTTTCATATATATCATAAGCTTTGATAAGTCAACTTGAATGCCCTTTCAAATAATCATTAAACATCTGAATAGTCAACCTCAAACAATTAATTATTAGACAAATGTATTATGTTGTTACTCGATCAATATTGGGATTAAATGCTCGGTTAACACCAGAAGTCCTTCAATGCCCAACCACTCAATTAACATTGCATGCAAGATATCCTTTATTAACTGACTACTCAGTTAACACTGAAAGTTCTTCATTACCCGATTGCTCGGTCAATACTAAATATGCTTGGTTAATACTGTTAATTCTTCATTGCTCGGTTAATATTAAATATGCTCAGTTAATACTGCAAATTCTCCATTGCTCGGTTAATACTAACCTTTGTGTAACATCAATGACAACATACAATTTGAAGAATTGTTTCCAATATAAACATGTGTAGCCATCTAGATAGGACACGTTGTGTGCACTAGTAGTGTTTTGAAGTTGTACAAATTTGCATGAACTGTGTAATATTTGTGCTATATAATATTGAATATTTTATTGAAACTAATAAAACAAATGAATGAGGTTGTACTTTAATTAAGGGGATCAATGACATCATTGTCAAAAAGAACAAGGATATCTAAACATTTGACTCAATTTATCTATGCATTTATAATTTTTTAAGGGATGTTAATGTTATGCAATTAGATTGTGTACCTTCTTTTTCATTGAATTTCTTTCCCATCACAAAATGTAATAACAATGCAAAAACAAGATCTAACAATGATACAACAAGATCATTGAATTAGAGATCCAAAATATATATACACCAACTTAACATTTCTAAAAAAAATAGTTAATAAGTCCATTTTTTCTAAATTTTCTCAAGATTATAGGACGTTATTTATTTATTTTTAATATTTATAAAATAATCATTTGTCTTGGGGTGGTGGTTTCGAAGGCATAGCACACTATGTTGAGATCAGTTTGGGCATTCATATGGAATAGTTTTCGTGGCATTTGATTGGAGGGGGGATCAAAAAAATCTAGTATCTGATGGTGTGGGATTTCGATGACCCACTTGAGTCCCATATTTTGGTGGCTAGGTGGGGTTGTCACAAGTTACTTATTTTCCTTCACATAGTCAATGCGGAGTGGGCTTTTCTTTGTAATATGTTTGTGATGCGAAGGAAGCTACACAAGTGAAATACAATGCCATATTGGATGTTGATGGACATTCTTTGATTAGATGTCAAATCTTGACTCGGACTAGTAAATGAAACAAGGTGACAGTGGGAGGAGAGGTTCATGGAGTTTTTTCTATGAAGGTCGATGTGGCTCAAGATGGTGTTCAAGTAGTCAGGGTTTTTGATGGTGTGAGGTCTGGGCCCTCAGTTGGCCTAGCCACCAGAATGGAATGGAAACTTTCTTTCTTCCTTCATGCATTGAGTCTTCTAGTGGACACTAGATTGGTGGTCATGGAATGATCTTTATTGATGATTGAGCTATTCCAAATTTTTCCAAGAAGGATGTGAAGTGTTGGTTTAGATAATGTAATCTGGGGTTCTGATGCAAGTATCATTATAACCCTTCAAGAACCCCCAAATTAGTCATTGAGTTCCATCACAAATTCGATATTATAGAGGCATCAATACATTTTTCTCAATACAATCATCAATCAAATCACCAATACATTTTTCTCAATACAATCGTCAATCAAAAAACAAATCAATCTTGAAAACATAGTTTTCAATTCTATAATTCTAGATAAGCCTGCATAGAAAGATTCGTAACTTTTTAACCAAGTATAATCTCTTTAATCCAACCATCCAAATTAGGCATAATCAGGTTTCCAATAACATATCTAAAACTTAGAAACATCCAACAATAGAATCCAACATTATGGTCTCTAGACCAAGACTCATTTTCGGTGGCTCCATTGAAGATGGTTATAAACCAATTTTCACTAAAACAGTCATAACTTATATAAAAATTAACAAAAATGTACCAAATAAATTTCATTAGAAATTTGATTCATTCCTCTTTCCAAAAATATAAGTTTCATCTCTTGAAACAATAATTAAACATTTATACATGTTGCTTCAATATGACTGTAATTTGAAAATCTGAAAGAAAAAAAAAATTGTCATCCATAGAATGCTCATAACTTTCTCAAATATGCATGAAATAAACTCAAACCAAAATGAATGGAAGGATTATTCATTTTTCTACTCTACCATATCAATAATACATCATTTTTAGGATGCGCATGGATGTACAAAGCCTAAAAACAGCAAGAGAACTAGAAAGCCAATCAAAATAATAAGTACAGAGTGCTCCAAAAGAATTTAAATATATTCACTTGTTTTCCCTTCCTTTCCCTCTTCATCGTCTTGGTTCAACCTTAAAATTAATTTATAGTTTCTTAGTTAGTTTAGACCTTACAAAAACCACCCATGATCTTTGGACTTCATTTTACAACTTTAACGCAATTTTATATTGTTGCATTTTTTGCAACTCTTCACATTCTTGACAACTTTTGAGACTTTGACATATGTGATGCCATGACTTTGCATAAACATTAAAGATATATTGAAATGACCATTTAATAACCTTTGACATGTTTATTATCCTTTCAAGGGTCATTTTACAACTTTTGACATATTAAACCAATTGGGACCTTAACTATGACAATGTGGACAACATTAAATTTTTGTTACGAATTTTCTTTTTAATTAGATTCCACTACATAGAATGACATTGAAATATATATGAATGAAAATAAATCATTAAAATATCCATTATGATCTTGTGTAATTATATGATGGCTAGGTGCTCCTACCAAAATTGATAGATTTCAATGTCCCATGGAAATGCTCTGGTGAGAATCTGTAAACAAATATGTTGCCTCTTTGTCTTCATCACTAGATTGATGTCTTCACTACTTCCTCTTTATCATTTCAACTGTGAATCCTATCTATGGAGTTTATTCTGGTTGCCTCCAAGGTGCATCTCTCATTTGAAGTCCACTCTTCCATGCTACTATAAACACCAACTTTTGTCCCACACCTGATTGTCCTCTCTTGCCTCTCTCCCCAGTCTCTTGGAAACACACAATGGACCACCTCCTACGGCCCTTTTGGTAGAACTCCATATCCACCTATCTGTAGTGAGTGAACTTGCACTTGTACTTGCAACCAAGTAACTTCACAACAAGAATCAAAATACCCAACACTTCCTAGTATAAATTATCTTCTATCTATACACTCAAAATCTTCTGAGCTTTGATACCAATTTGATGCAAGTATCATTATAACCCTTCAAGAACCCCCAAATCATTCATGGAGTTCCATCATAGATTCCATATTCTAGAGGCATCAATATATTTTTCTCAATACAATCATTAATCAAATCACCATTATCAAATAACAAATCAATCTTGAAAACATATTTTTCAATTATGTCATTCTAGATAGACCTTCATACATAGATTCGTAACATTTTAACCAAATGTAATTTCTTCAATCCAACCATCCAAATTAGAATAGCCAAGTTTCCAACAACATATCCAAAACTTAGAAAAATCCAATGGTAGAATAGAAAGTTATGGTCTCTATACCGAGACCCATTTTTTGTAACTCCATTGAAGATGATTAAAAACTAGTTTTCACTAAAATGGTCACAAATTATACAAAAATGTACCAAATAAATTTCATTAGAAAGATGATTCAGTCATCTTTCCAAAAATGTAAGTTTCATCTCTTGAGACAGCAATTAAATGTTCTTAGACATTGCTTCAATATGACTGTAATTTGAAAATCTAAAAAAAAAAATCATCCATAGAATGCTCATAACTTTGTCAAATCTGCATGAAATAAACTCAAACCAAAAGAAATGGAAGTATTATTCATTTTCCTACTCTACCATATCAATAATACATCATTTTCAGGTTGTACATGGATGTATGTAAATCCTGAAAACAACATGAGAACTAGAAAGCCAATCAAAATAACAAGTATAAATTGCTCCAAAAGAGCTTAAATATTCACGTTTTTTCCCTTATTTTCCTTCCTTCTCTTCTTGATTTGACCTTACAATGCATTTTATAGTTTCTTGGTTAGTTTAGACCTTACAAATATCACCCATGACCTTTGGACTTCCTTTTACAACTTTAATGCAATTTTACATTGTTGCATTTTTTGTAACTCTTCACCTTCTTGACAACTTTTGAGACTTTTGACAAATATGATGCCATGACTTTTCATAGACATTAAAAACATATTGAAATGACCATTTAATAACCATTTATATGGTTATTATCCTTTCAAAGGTCATTTTACAACTTTTGACATATTAAACCAATTGGGACCTTAACTATGACAATGTGGACAACATTACATTTTTGTTACAACTTTTCTTTTCAATTGGATGTCATTGCATAGAATGACATTGAAACATATATGAATGAAAATAAATCATTAAAATATTCATTATGATCTCTTGTAATTATATGATTGCTAGGTGCTCCTGCACCAGGTTCTTGGTTTTTCCTTTGTTCCTCTCTGTGTCATGGGTGTTCTCGTCTAGTCATATGTTGATCATTTTGTTTGATGCTATGTATGCAATGTTTCTTTGTATGGGGTAGGTGGTTAGTGGTAGGGTGCTTTCTACATGAGGTTTTGTTTTATCATCAGTTAATGGGATTATCTTCAAATCCCAAATTTGTATCTTTTTTCTAATTTCAATACAAACTATTATTATTACCGATAAAAAAATGTATTTATCTAAAAAAAATCTATGTTTTTCTTATGAAAAATTGTTAGCATTGTCATCAATAAATGAATAATAGTACACGTGCTCATAAAAAGGGGTTGGATATGGAATGACACACAAATAGCCCAAACAAGACTATTGATTAAATCAAACAACATATAAAAACAAAGTTACATTAAGTAGAAATAACAATAATAGAGTGAGGAGGAGGAGGATCTCATTCATCTAGTTTGTCCCAAACATCTAGCTTGATGTCCCATACATCAACACAGTTCAAAGTGTCCACAAAAAATTTCCAACCCTCATCATGCTTATCTTTATCATCTTGAGCCAAAGAAATCATAGCTAGTTGAGGAACTTGCTAGAGTCAAACCAATTAAGTGCTCCACTAAAAGACCACCTAGGAGTGGGAAGCAAGAAGTAGAGTGGCACCCAACAAGTCACAATGCACTTTAATGATCATGATCGGTTCTACAAGCTAGGGGGAAAGCCTATGATCAAGTAAAATTGTTACTATGAATAGAAAGAATCCAACTTCATGGGTGCCTATGAGTCATCCTAAGAGGGGGGAGATAGGAGAAAACTATAACTACAATATGAGGCATTCCCCAAGCATTCGAGTAAAACTTAAAGATGATCCATTTCTCGAAATACTTTATTTCCTTGCCCTTACATCAACAATAACACATTAGCACATATAATCACTTTAGAAAATATGAAACATATTGTTTAATAAAAGTAAAATTTACAGATCTATCTTTCCATATGTTAAAGAAAATCTCCATCATAAAAACATATCATATCTGATTGAATTTATGTAAATATGAAACCTCCTCCATAAAAAAATTCTAACTATAAAACATTTAAAAAGAAAAACATAAATGTACTTATTTATTCACATGCTCTTTTTCTAGGAATATTTGTATTTCTCTTTAACCTTTCTAATTTTGGGCATGATCATCTTTTGAGTATTTCTACTAAGAAAGTTCACAAGGACTTAGGTTTAGGTCACACTTGGATGAACATCACACGCTAAAGCTTGATTCCTAGACTAAAAATATTAATAATCAAAATTGAACTTTTTCCCTTAACTATTTCATCTTTAGTCACACCTCTAAAATTATTAAGTTAGAACTTTAAGCCAGTCATCATTGTTTCAATTGATAAACCAAGATAATGTATTTAATTTTCTTCTTTCTTTGACCGACATCTTCAGAATTGATGACAATCATGGAGGACAACTGGAATATTTTCTGCTTTTATTGTTTCCTGTGTTTGACAGAAAATCCAGGCATCCAAATTTCCAATGACAAGATTCTCTTTCAGATAACTTCCTCCATTAACTGCAAGCTTTCTTTCATAAATCCATGTGTTTATTTTCTTATCCTTTTCAACTCACTTTTCCTCCATCAAGGTTCATATCTATGTTGCCCATGTCCATGCAAACACAAGAAAACAAAATCACATCTCTTTCTCCAAAACAGGTACACAGAATCACATGGATGGTGTTATGACAGGTTTCTCTTTCCAATATTTTGGCAGTTTTGTTGTTTTATGCTGGGCAAAAGATTCTTTTATATCCACATATACTTAAATCAATTATTGGATAGTTGGGTCAGTCAATGTCAATATGTAAAAAAACTAAGAGATGGGTTGTTCTTATTCTCCAAGGTTTCTTAATAGGCTGATCTAATGATGGATAAAACAGATTTTTTCACTGTGATATGAATAGATATCTTGAGCCCCAATCAATTTTAGACATGAAATAAATGAAATTTCATCAAGAGTTAAAATTAGACATGCAGATTCAAACAGATAAAAGGTGTTTAGACATGACTTTTATGATTGTATGTTGAATAGAAGGCTCAGTACTTCTTGGCGATACTAAGAAAGACTGTGTCCAATAGTTTGGTGACATTTATAATATATTTTGCAAGATCTTGGACAAATGATTAAAAGAAGACAAAAGGTACAAATTTGAGGAGGTTTATCAATGGGTTTTAGATATTCCCATCAATAATGCATTTTGAATCACATTGAAATAATTGTCAGTGGGCCAGTATTCCTGATTCTAATCTTTTCAAGAGCAAAAGGCGAAGCAGCACACATGTTTTTTGGACCATTATAGATATATTAGACATTACTCACACCTAATAATATAATGTTTAATATAATAATATAATATATAATATAGACAATTAATTGACTGGTGATACCACTGAAATGAGTGTTGATGAATATAAATTAATCTGAACTTTAAAAAAAATCTTGCTACTCATGATCCACATTAGTCTACTTAATACCTCTGAAGGAGACACACAGATGTAAGCCTATCTCTTTAATAATCACATCTAAGTATAGAATGACAGAACTTATTAGACCAGTCTTTTCCAACTTGACATTGTTTATTCCCAATAATTAACCATTGTATGCAGCTTCGCATATGAAGGTTTCATCTTGACTTGCATGGATACAGAGATAGAAAATTTTAAGGTTTTTCAATAGAATTCATCTATTACTGTACGTTTAACTGAGTAATCTAAATAATTCAGAATTTAGAATGTGTTTTTTTAACTAGAATTTCTAAAATCTATATAAGATTTCTTAATATTTATTATATTAATTAATTATGATACACATTTTTATATTTCAAGTGGTTCACCGTATATCAAGTGGCTATAATGTTGCAAAGTATGAAAGCTTCTACATCATCTCAAGTGCTTTTATGCATATTAAATGTGTGCATATGTAAACTAGTCCACCCGCTTAAGATGTTTCAGCTGTTAAAATCACCCACTACCCATTGACTCCTAGACTAAAAGGATTAAATAATCAAAAAAACATATTTTTCAAAACTTATATTTTTCCTTCACATGTCATGTCCAAATAACCTCAATATTTATCCACATTCAAAAGATGCTCAAGCATCATACTAATTCGACTACATAAGTTTGAATTTATAGATCCAAATGAAAGGACTATTGACTTATATATTAGTCTCAAGTCATTATAATTACAATAAGACCAGCCTTATAATGATCAATCTCACCCACATAACTTGAACCCACACACTAAACCATAAAGCAGAGACACTTGACATGATTCAACAGCCCCCACATACAATATTAATACATTTATTCTATCCCACTCCTCTTCCTTCTCCCATCTACCGGCGGCACACAATGCCCCGCCCGGCCCCATTCCCACTGGCGCACTCAACCCTTGGAAAACCCTGAGACCCCTCAACACTCCCCACCAACTCCCCATCAAATCTCCCAACCTTACAATCCGTATCAAACAGATGCTTTACACCAAACTTATCATCACCTCCCATCACAGGCATTGCAACGCCCACCTTCACAGGGCTCTTATAACCGGCCGAGTAAGTCTGACCCAAAACACCACTAACCTGTGGACTCAGCTTAGAGAACTTAAAATTCATCTCCAAGTGTGCAAAGCAGTCATCTTCCGTAATTTCATATCCATGAACGCGGGACTCCTCTGGCGTGATGGGAACAACTCGGGCTGTGAGACTGAAAATATCATCTACCTGAAAGACCACCCTTAAACATCGTACACTAAAAGATAAAATAAACTTAGAAAAAGTAAGTCAATTATGATAATATAACACTTTTAATCTAGAAATCAAGCCTTAATAGATGATGTTTCAGCAGGTGATGTTTCAGCCATCCGAACCTGAACTAGCACGGCATTGGCATTCTGGACCCGTGTGATGTTCACCCGACTCGCCGGGTCATGGAATGCGGCCCCCTTAAGGGTAGGGAGTAGGAGGGTTTGTGTGTCGAGTATGAGGAGGAGTTGGTCCCGGGTGGGTTCCCAACGGGAGACTTTGTTGGCCCCGAGGTAGAGTTGGTGTGACCCGAAGCGGACTCCGATGGACTGTACCCATGTGAAGTCACGTTTGAGGCTGCCTGTATTGTTCCTGGTCTTGCCTATGAAGTGCCCGTTTATGTGCAGGCCCGGGTCGGAGACAAGGCAGAAGTCTCGGTCCTTTTTGCCGTGGAAGTAGAACATTATTCCGTCCCCACCTATGAACCGTGGGTCCTGGCACACTGCTCCCGGCTTGTCGCAGGCTGCAGGGAAAAGTATTTTTAGGACATTAGTGAAGTGTATTTGGGAAAACAATGTGGAAATGTTTGTAGGGTTCTGCATACAGCTATGGAGATGAGATGAGAGTGTTTATCAATGTTTTGGATTACATTTCATTATTAGGATGGTAGAGATGGGATGGGTGTGAGAGTGGGGTGAAAGTGAAGATAGAATTGGACGAAGGGTGCATGAGAGTTGTATAGCGATGGGTCTAGAGCTTGAGAGAGAGGAGAGGAGAGAAAATGCATGAGAGAGGGAAAGGGTACATAGATAGTAGAGTGAAGGGTGAGGGAGTGTGGTAGAAAGATAGGTCTAGAAGTGAAGGGTGAGGGAGTGTGGTAGAAAGATAGGTCTAGAACTTGAGTGAGATAGAGAGGATAGAGAGCATGTGTGTGAGAGAGGGGTAAAATGGAGAGGGTGAGGGAGTGTGGTAGAAAGATAGGTCTAGAACTTGAGTGAGATAGAGAGGATAGAGAGCATGTGTGTGAGAGAGGGGTAAAATGGAGAGAGGGCGTGAGAGAGATTGGTAGAGACAGGAAAGAGTGAGATAGAGAAATTAGAGAAGATAGAGGGAGATTGATTGGAGGAGAGACTTGATTTCAAGCAAGATAGAGGAGAAACATTCTCTATCATTAAAATAATAGAGTTATAGGAGGAAAAAAATAGATCATAGAGTGTGACCCAGATGATAGAGAACTGTAGAAGAAAAAAAGGTTAAGGGAGTGCAAAATCTGGATGCAAAAGTTTATATGAATGATGTAGTGCAATACGTAGATGCAAAAAGTTTTTCTTAGACAATTGAATTAACCAGAGGTAGAGAAGAGAGGGAGAGAAAAGGTAGAGAAGAGAGGGAGAGAAAAGACAACTGAATTAGGACCACCCTTAAACATCACACACTAATGGGCAAATTAAGTTTAGAAAAATAAGTCAACTTTGCTTGTTTAGAACTTTTAGCTTAAGATTGAAGCCTTAATGTGTGATCTTTAAGCAATCCACTGAATTAGCGAGAGATAAAGAAGAGAGGGAGCGAGAAAGAGAGAGAACACAGAGATTGAGTGAGAATGAGTGATTGAGAGAAAGGATGAGAGATTAGGTTCCCCATAATCAGAATGACAGAGAGAGAAAACTGATTATGGAGTTGTGAGTGCATGAGCAAGATAATGCAGAACTATTGAAGAAAGAATGGATTACAGCATATAAAATGTTGGTGCAAAAATTTACATGAACCATGCAGTGCAAAATGTAGCTGGAAGAACTTATATGGACTATGTAGTGCAAAATGTAGCTTCCAAAACCTATATGGATAAATATATATTAAAAAATCTTAGCAAGGAGAGAAGAGAAGGAGAGTGGTAGAAAGAGAGATAGGTCTAGAATTAAAGGACGAGGGCTGAGGGAGGGAAAGGGGGATGGAGAATAGGTTTCATCATCAGAATAGAAAAATAATAGAGTAAAATGGATCTTACAGCGTGACTGGATGAACAAGATAGCAAAGAACTACAAAAGAAAAAATGAAACTATTTGATGCAAAACCTTATATAGATTATAGAGTTCAAAACATAAAAACAAACTTTATGGGTGGATGATAGGAAAAAAAGTGGACTGCCCATGAATTGAATTCAAATAGTTGCACCATAATTAGCATAAACTTAAGAGCTTACCGCAAATGGGCTTGCAGAGCTTGCAATCGACTTCACAAACTCTGGGGCAGCCAGGGGGGCAGGCATGGGAAATCCCATAGCAGCTTCCGTAGTATGGATCTTCACAACTTGCCTTCCATGCACTGCCTTGCCCTACCATTACTCCACACACCATCATAAAGAGAACCCATGATTTCGTGGACACCATTGTGGATTTCTTGTTAGTAGAGTTAGTGTAATGCAGATGGGATTGTAAATAGGAGGAGATTGAAGGGCTGCCAGAGGTTCATTTCATGGGAAGGATGTTATGAGGACAGAGAGAGTTAAGAAGTGTTCACGTGTAGGCCATTAAACGTCAGAATATAGGTGGCAGCAAGAGGAAGCAACTTGACTTGTCATGCCGCCCACATGAGGCCCGATTAGGGAAAATTATTGCCTACTCGACGCATGGTCTCTTTTTGTCATGCAGCTTTGATATTTATATTGGGGATCCAAAGTTCTATGCTGGAGACCACACATATATGTTTGTCTTTGGCCTTTTGTATATGATTCCAAATGTAAGTGTTATTAAATGTTTGAAAATTGGCTTCAGTTGTTTTATCTTTATTTTTATAATCGGCCTAATAAAAAATAAGAAGTTATAATGAATTGGGGAATTAAGAAATTTGGTTTCTTAAATAAATAATAATTATCAGTTAAATTATAGTTGGTATTGACATGATGTTCTTCTCTGTGTGAAGATTCCAATCTTATTATGATGATATCTCCCATTTGTAATTGAATCAAAATGTTTATCTATTTTTATACAGCATTATCTCTTTAAATTTGCTCTTTAAATATTAAGATATTTTATTTTAAATTAAAATAAATATATTAAATAGCTATTCTAGAATAACTTTATAGAAACTTTGATTGTCTATCTGAAATGTTCTCATTTGTATATATAATCTTCTCATAAAATAGTTTGTAAACTGTTCAGTATTTTACCATGTTTTAAAGAAACATAGGATGTTAGATATATAATATTGATTTGTAGGTAGTTATGAGATGTCTTCACTTTCCTTTTAGATTGTAAAGCATTCATATTATGATTTTTCTTGGATTTAAATTTGATAAGAGTAGAACTACGTTAATGACACTTTACCTATTAAAAAAATTACTTAATATTATAATTTATATATTATTATTAGTATTCTCATAGATGAAAAATAGAAGTTGATTTGGACCCTGTCAAAGGAGCAAATACCTAAAACTAAGAAAACTTACAATTGCAAACTAAGAAAACTTACAAAACTAATTTGGATCACTTTAGAGGGCATAGTGGACTCTAAGCACGTGTGTTTCTTTGAAAACCTAATAGAACTACAGACTAGCTTGCAAACTTCACATATGATGAGTGTAAATTGAAGATAGTTTATTGTAACTCAAATGGTTGGAGTACTTTGGTGGAATAAAAATCTGTTAGAAGAAAGTGCTCTGACAACTAGCAATGTCATGCTTAAGTTTTGTGTACTTCTCACCTAAATCAATGTCATTTGGAGTCATTCCCATAGTAGCATTATAGAAATGTGTGTGTGCATGCACATGCTTGCATTCTGTGTGCATGTGTGTGTGTCTTGGTTGAATTGTGTTTATGTAGGTGTGTGCATTATGGGTGTGGGTGTGAGTGTATATGACAAAGGGGGGAGGAGGTTAATAACAATGTTGGGGTATGTGGTGGGGTTAACTTGTAATGTTGTGTGAAAGTGCATGTGTTTGTGTTGGTTAAATTGTGGTATTGTAATTTTTGTCACCACAATTCAAATCCTTTTAGAATGTTATTGTTCTTGTTTTAGGTAGGAGGTTTAAAAACTTTGTGTGTAGAAAAGAAACAAAAGAGAAAAATATATACATAGAAAGTCAAACTCATGATATAGTCTTCAAGCTCAATTACTTACTCTTAGATATACATAGTCTTGTACAATAGTTAAAAACTGTGCAAATTTAAGGAATCATCTTATAGTTCTTACCTATACATCGTCTTGTACAATAGTTGAAATGTGTTTAAATTTAGAGATTTCTCTTATATTTCTTATTTTAGTTTTGCACCATTATACCTTTAGACATATACTATAGGAGGTCTTGTGCTTTCAATGAGTCATTAGACTTACAAATTGAACAAATGTATGAATGAGGTCCTTCATTTATGATCTCACTTGTTCATATTTCAGAATCAAACTTATTTCAGGGAGAACCAAAAGACATATAATGCCAATACCACAAGTCATGTTAAAAATAAATATAGATAGATAACTTTTATTTCTAAATTATGTCCTTATAATTACGGTTTAAGAGATATCTTGCAGAGAGCCTTATTCTATGCAGCCTGTCACTGAAAAAAGGTCCTTTAAATCCAAGTCCACTCACATAATTCCTACTCTCTACCACCGATACGGCATAATGATAAGACTTTTCCCATGACTCCATATTTTATTTTGTACTGTATTTTGCTGACTTCCCATTCACGCAGGCTATTATATCGAAGTTGGCACGCAAACACAAGAAAACAAAATCATTTTATTGTGTCTGTCTTTCTTCAAAACAGGTACTAACACTATCACATGCATGAAGCTGTTTCTCTTTTCAGTTTCTTCTATCTCATGGAAAATTCCAGAATTGATTTAATTTTTTGGTGGATACCCACTAAAAGCTCTATATTTTAACGTATCTCTTGAATTGCACATTAGGATTTCACCAACTGAAAGCTTAGCCTCCACAGAATTTCATTACTTCCATCTGCGAGTACGTTAATTTTTATGACATGCCCATAAAATTTCATTAGAAAACATATCGATAAAGTGTTACTAGGAATCAAGCCTATGCAAGAATTGCCAACTGTGATATGATGTATATAAGTACGAAGTAATTTTAGTGCCTCGTTTGTTATGCTAAGGACCATGTGAGTTGGCGGAGAGCTCGTGACAGTAGCATTCAGGACAAATTAAGATGTTCACCACCTCCTCGCAAACTGAGTGGATGACAAACCAAATCCACTATTTTTTCACCTTTTATACATTTTATGATTGATATGTCTTTTTGTCTTTATTAGTCCATGTCTTTATGGTGGGGACTAATGTTTTTACTCATTGAATTGCAATTAATCTATGTGTTGAGACTCGTGTTGTTCGTAAAAAACTTTGTTTAAATGAAGGTCTCCATATATTTCAGGAATAAATGGAATTTTTGGAACTATATTATCTGCTGTGTGATTGGACAAACTTATAAGAAAACCGATCTACAGCATTGGAATGTGGTGTTTTGCAGGGGTGAGAAGTGTGTCATCTGAAACAGGGCTCTTGTGGCATTGTACATGTAGGTTTGGCCTATTTCTGTTGGTGTTTTCATACATGTCTTTGATTCCTTTTATGTTCGTCTTCTTGCTAACTGATGTGCCCATCAATAAAACATGGTGTTCACCTTTGACATTCTATTATGTATTTGGTTCATTATAGAAATCACCGGTGGCTTTAATCTTCTTTAAGGACAATGTTTATTGTCAAACATCTTCAGTTTTGTGTACATGGGTCTTTTATTGACGCAATGCAAGGCCGAGTGAACCCCCAATGGAGGTGACCAAGCTCCCAACAAATAACCACACAGTAGAAACACAACACACAACACAAGAGTCCAACTCTTTATTCCTCAAATAACTGACTACACGCAATATGCTAGATTGTAAGGCCTTCCCAATCACGACCAAGTACAAAGCAATTATAGTAACAGTTTTGCAAAATCTCACAAGATCCAACCAAATCCTAGTTGCTAGCCTAGATCCACAATTGCACAACAATCTGGTAGAAACAACAAGAAAGATCTAAACTTGTTCTCGCAAGCCACTCAAGAAACCTTCTTGTTTCCTAAGCCCACACTCAACTACTATCTCTACTGAATTTCCTCCTCTCAAGTTGACTTCCCTTCCTTCATTGACGCTTTACTACCTACAATACTACCCAAACCCCTCTTTTATAGTTGCACGACCACAAGTCATCTAGTTGCAAATAGAATCATCTAGAACCCAAATAAACATAATATATCATAGTTAACTTACAACAATCATTAAATGTAAATAGGAGCAAAAACCAAGACCCTAAATAGGTCCTTACACATCCCACAATTAATCCATGTCATGATCATGCACAACACACATTAAATGCACAGTTCGACCAACCAAATCCAACAAACAGTACCCATTGAGCACACCACATATAAACCAAGCATACCAAGAAAGCACATCCACTGAGCTCCTTATTCACCGAGCATAAGTTCCATTGAGCAAATCATCATCAATCGAGCACCACAAACATATCTAAGTTCCTAGGGTGAAACTTCAACCCAAAAATACTCCAATAGTGATTGAGTGTCACCTCCTTTCAACCGAGTCCACCAACTCCAAGGTCAAAAGTCACTCCAACATTCAAGATTTCCAACTACCCCAAGATGCTCTTGCATCAGACACCCTAGGTGCTAAAATGTATTCTTAGTATCTAGAAAAAAATCTTCCTAGAGTTAGCACATAAACCCTCGGTTCTTCACATACATGTCTTCCAAGTTATCAACATGTGCACTCTTGCCTTTCTTCCACTTTTGTCAATCTCTTCCTATAATAGACAGTTGTATAATGTGTCTCTTCACATCCTTCCTTGAGGTACCACAGGTTTTTTTTTCACATTGATATCTAATCCCTAAAGAATCCTTTAACTCCACTCACCTACCAAAACTCAAGTTCCTCCTATCAAGTTATGCATTCTACAAAGGAATAAAGGAAAACTTATTGTCACTCTTCTCAATAGTAAACACATTCTTGATACAATCATGCACTGCCCTACAATCATACTACCAAGGTCTACCAAGTAATTTATGTGACAATGACTCATATCCACAATATCACACAACACTTGATCCACATATTGTCCAATATGAAAATCAACAAGACATTTTTCCCTTACTTCCAAAACATGTTCATCTTGCAACCAACTAATCCTATAAGAACAGGGAGGTCTCGTTCTCTGCAAACCAAATTCCTAAACCATCTCCTCAACAACTAGGTTATCAGTACTACCACTATCCACAATTACATTCTAGCATTTACCTCCAGACTTGCATCGAACCTTGAACAAACTCATCCTTTAACAAGGTTCCAACACCTTCTTACTCAACAATACCCACTGAACCAACCAATTATCTTCCATCTCGGGCTCATTCACTGACTCCTCATTCTAATTCACCATAATAAGTCTTATATCATTGACTTTCCTATCAGCATTGATGCATTCAACTGATCTATGTCCTTCGCCACATCTATAAGACGCACCCTTAAATCCAAGTCTACCTATTCTTCTTTTTTGTTCAATAGGTTTCGGTTCATCTTCAGCTATAGATTTATCCTTTACCGAGTGATTCTACCTCTCCTTCCCTTGGAAATTATCTTGATGTTTTCTCCTCAACTTATCTCGTTCCTTCACAGCATATAGATAAGCATCCTCAACCGAATCAATCTTCAGAATACCAATCTCATCTTGAATATTGAATCTCAAACCATTAATATACCTAGCCACCTTTTCCTTATAAAGTTCTTTATGTCTAGACTAAATAGTTGACTTGTAAAACTCCTTGGTATAATCTTTCACAGAGATATCCTTCTAGTATAGATTCTGCAACCTCTTAAACAACTCAATTTCATAATCAGTAGGGATGAACTTAGCCTTTAATTTGTCACCATCAATCTCCACTTAGTAATTTTCATTTCACCTTCCTCTTCTCTATCTCGCTATAAAAAATTTTACCATAAAGTAGCATGTCCTTTCAACTTAGTATGTGCCAACCTCACTCAGAGTGGATCACCAATATCTTCTCACTGAAAGTAGTCTTCCAACTCACCAATCCAATAAATCTAATCTTTAGCATTCAAAGTAGCTGAGAAATTAGAAACATCCATCTTATGATTCAATTTCAACCGAGCTTCAGATCTATCCAACTAACTACTTCTATCTTCCATAGATCTCTCCATATTATTGATTCAATCTTCACCACTAGATCTAGAAACCTTGAAGTCTTTAATTGCTTCCTCATAACCATCTTCCATAGCCATGTTCCTCAATACACCAGCTATAGCTCTCATGATCTCACTGACCATATCATTCTTCATCAACTCCATCTCATATCTGAAATATGATCTAACCTTCTTTGAAATTTTAGTCTCCACAACATCATAGGGATCTTCAATCTCCCTACGGTCCAATCTTCTTGAAGGAATCTTCCAAGATCTTAAAAATTCCCTCTACAACAAATCCTACCTAGGCACCTTACAATAAACTCAAGTTGTTTACAAGTTAGATCGCAACCTATGAGCTCAGAAAAACAACAAGGAAGGGTTTCACAAGTCCAAGAACACAAATTTGCAATAAGAGTCGCATGGAATCTCTACAACTGCACTTTAGCAATCTCCAACCAAATCAAACATTCTCTCTAATACCACCTAACATGGTGCAAGTCCGAGTGAACCCCCAATGGAGGTGACCAAGGCCCCAGCAAATAACCACACCGCAAAAATACAACACAATGTAACACAAGATTTGATAGAAAATCCAACTCTTTATTCCTCAAATAATTGATCATATACAATGTGTTGAGCTATAAGACCTTCCCAGTTACGACCAAATACAAATAAATTACAATAAGAGTTTTGAAAGATCTCACAAGATCCAACCAAAATCTAGCTAGCCCAAATCTACATCAAACTAGTAGAAACACCAAGAAAGATATAAACTTATGCTCGCAAGCCACCAAGCAACCTTCTTCTTTCCTAAGCCCACACTTGGCTACTAGCTTTTCTAAATCCGCTCCACTCAACTACCCCTCTAAAGTTGACTTCCCTAACTCTCTACCACCTACAATACTACCAAAACCCCTCTTTTATACTTGCATGACCACAAGTCTACATGTTGCAAATAGAATCATCTAGAACCCAAATAAACATTATATGCCTTAGTCGACTTCCAACAATCATTAAATGCACATAGGAGAAAGAACCAAGACCATAGATAGGTCCTCACACATCCCATGATCGATCCACATCATGATCGTGTGCAACACACATTAAATGCACAGGGCGTCCACCTAGATCCAACAAGACTATCATTCTCAATGAACTAGACCACTAAGCAATAACAGCAACAAATGAGTGTCTCCAATAGCCACCGAGCCACAACACCCCCCGAGCATGCCATGTATACATCGAGCATACCAAGGAAGCACTTCCACCAAGATCCTTATTTATTGAGTACGAGTTCCACCAAGCAGATCATCGTTAACCGAGCACCACAAGCGTAATTGAGTTCCTTGGGTGAAACTTCAACCCGGAACTACCCCAATAGTGATTGAGCATCACCTTCTTTTAACTAAGTCCACCTAATCCAAGGTCAAAATTCAATCCAACATAAAGGATTTCCAACTACCTCAGGAAGCTCTTGCATCATTTATATAGGGATCTTTATATCTCTCTAAATTTTTCTCTTTAAGCTTTGAAAGTATTTTATGTTGAGGTTTGGGAAGCTTTTGTCATTGTATGTATTAATTATATTTATTTTTTATATTTGGATTTATTTTTTGTCTCTATTATCTTTTGTAGTGGGTTTTATGTGTTCTAATTTTTTGTTCGCAAAAATGGTGATGTAGGATATTAGGACTGCACCTATAAAACAAGTACCACATTAGTATTTGCCATAAAAAGTAGAAAAGTCTATAAAAGTCAAGGTCAATATGGCTACACTAGTCAACATTAGTAATATCCATTTAATTTAAAGAAAATATATATAAATACAAACATGAAAAAATAATATAAATTGGCATGTTCTAAACTTGAAGATGATGACTTTTAGCAAGATTTAACAGCTAACTAATCAACATACCCAAGAGACCATCTATTGGATTACTAGAATACTAAAATGATTTGAATGTGATGACCTTTCTAAAAGGAGCTCCATAACCTTCTTAAGAAATGCAAAGGGCAAGAGTATTGTAGGGGTGTGTTACTACCCTGGTACGAAGCTGTTAAGCTTCCCCATAATAATTCCTGACATGAAAGACACCCAACTCGACATCCAGGAAGTCCAATTAGGCAAAACTAAGAGGAGTAATGGAATAGTGCATGCAAGAGCATGAATGTTGAATTCCTTTTAACAATATCATGAGCCTCAAGCATTTCTCATACATTAGAAAAGAACATCTCTTCCAAAATAGTCTAAATATTTCAAAGCTTTCATATCATATGGAAGAATTATAAATTGTTTCAGGACCATAACTATGCTATTAGTATATCAATAGAGAATTTACCAAAATTCATAAAAACTGCATAGTTGAACTTTTTTCTCTTGTCACTCATATAAGTGTGTCAAGGAATCCAAAATATATAATTTTGTTTTGATATTCGATTGTGTATTTTTTTAGTATCAACATTTCATATCACACTCTTTGATCCATCATGTGATCTAAAATGTTGGTGCTAAAAATATATATACAATCCAATATGGAATGAAAATTATATTATAAATGGATTGTGGAAATCTAATAATATTAATCCAAAACATGTCTGAAATGAAAACATTATTTTCATAACTAAGATGAGGGCAATTAGACAAATCTCATATAATCAAAATACAAATCCACACAAAAGAAAAACACTCAAATTAATGCAAAAGTAAATCCATGCTAACATCAATACTTTCTTGACTATAAATTTTTATTTATTTATTTAGAGAAATGACATTTTTACATAATTATCCTAACACAAAGGAAAATTAAAGATTGCATTCTCAATTCTATTCTTCATATTAATGAAATTCTTAGTTGCCTAGTGCATCATAAAATAGCATTTTTATAGAAGTATCCATTGATGATTGATCACCATAGCATCCTATATGAAAAACTATATGCAATATCTTACATAAATGGCTAGTATTTAAATGCACAAAGGTAGTCCACTATGACCACAATTAGATAATCAAATAGTATATACATCAGGTTAGCAATAGGGCGATTTTATAGATGTCCATAAGTATAAAAGAAATCAATGTATAGATAGGTTGTATGTACTTGTTATCAAGCATGATACATTTCTCAACATATTTCTAAGAAATAAGAAAAATCAATTCTTTATATATTTTGAAGATTAAGGTTAGATTTGAGTCAAAAGATGTCAATAGCCTATTCCCTTGCCACAATTCCAAAATTTATTGTTCAAAGAAACATAACCATTTTTTTCTATATCTAATATAACTTACCTACAAAATAGACTTTATTTTAAGACATGTTTCTCTATTTTTTGCACCCCTTTATAATTCATTATTTTCCTAGTTCATTGAAAGATAAAGGGTTCATTATGACAACAACCTCCTTAATCAATAGATCTCTCATTCATTGTCAAGCATTTAAGTTACTAGTATGAGAATTTATGCATAGGCTTAAAATCTTAGCATGATCTTATTACAAGATAATAATATGACAATTGACCTCCCTTACCTCAAATAGAGAAAATCTATAGAGGTGGGTACAAGACAATGAAATAAAAAATAAAAGAGAATGAACCAAAACTATATGTGAAGGAAAACTTCTTACATTCCTAAACCCATGAAATGTTTCTCACTAGCACATGCATAAACCAAAGATGGAAAGAGAGAGAGAGAGAGAGAGAGAGAGAGAGAGAGAGAGAGAGAGAGAGAGAGAGAGAGAGAGAGAGAGAATATCACAGCTAGAGATTCCTCAAAGGAACCTAATATGCATCTACTACAATCACAACTTGAGTACATTTAAAATTATAATTTCCAAGCCATCAACAATCTAATAATTAATGAACCATTGACACACCAATGTTGATTGGCAAGGTATAACATCAAAAACTCATGGAAGATCAAATTCTTACAAATTTTTTATCATGACTAAGAGATAAGTCATTCAAAGGGATACTTAGTACAATGCATTTCTTAAATAATGGAAGGATAAATTATGATGATGCCAATGACAAGAAAAGAAACTCATGTCATTGCTACACATGCAAAAACTACAGGTGTGTCATAAGTATGAATCATTTAGAGTATTTCCCAATAAAAGAGAGTATAAGACCAAGGGAAAAACAACTTGAAGACACAAGATTAGAATGCAGAGGCTTGACATAATTTTATTCAATATAAATAATGGCTCTACAATACTATCAACCCTCTAGCTCATACAACAACATTGGAGAAAGTGATAAACCAAAAGTCATAGTAAAACTTGTAAGAAAAGGTAAGTATATGAGCATTAGGGCTCTTGAATTATTAAGGAAACATCTTATTTGATTGAGAACATGAATCTAAGAATAAATTAACAGTCATCAAAAATCATGACCAATATAGAAATAACAATCTCAATCCATACCTCAAATAAGAATATATCTAAAAAATAGAAGTGAAAGATGAACCCTCTTCTTGATCTCTATTTTTACAAAAGTTCTAAGTCCCAAAAAAAATTTCCCCACACATAACCAACATAGGATTATTTGGTGAACAGTCATGAGTGTGTCCCCAATAAAAAATATAATATCACCATATCACTTTTTGACAATCCCCTCAGGAAGTGTTTTCATGAAAATCACATGTTACAGTTTAATCTAAGGAAAGCTACATGTGGAAACTCCTTCCTAATGCCAAATTTATAGGGGAGATACTAAAGAGTTTGAATCACCTTCAAAATATTGAGGTGACTAGAAGAAACAAGAACATATAAAATACAATGCACACAAGAAAAACACACAAATTTGAATTTATGTGGGAAACCCTTCAAGGAAACAACCCACCATTGAAAAAATCCTAGTCTTGTTTGTGTTATTATAAATAATTTGCATACAACCGATAATGGATTTTCCACATAGCCTCATGGGATCAAATTGTGTTAGTATAATCAACCTGAAGTTACACACCATTTTAGTCTAATGAAACATGTAGTAATGTATACACATTATAATTTGTTACACAATCTGGTGCATTAACTATCACATAACAAAATGGTTACTAGAAGCCTTCATACTCCTATATTTGATAGTCTCAACTATCACTCCTCCAGTCGATGGTCCCAACAGTCACTCCTCCATTTAACATTCTCAAACTATGTTTGGACATCATCGTACAATAGATACTATTGTTTTGGCATCATTGTATGCTATGTAGGTGTTTGAACGCCATCTATACAATCTTCACTCTTACAGCACCCACACGATGACTCCATAAGTCATATAGTATATCATTGTATGACTACTTCAACCATATGGAGCCTAAAATCCCTTGGTCAACTTGATGTCGGTCCCTCAAATGGTCACTCCCTAAGATAATGACTCCCTTTGGCATTGGGTCACTCCCTTCAACATCAGACACTCCCTTTAGCTTCAGACACTCCTTTCGTCCTTGCACACTCCCTTCATATGACCTCACGTATATCGTGAGAAACCACCACAAAGAAGAGTCATCCATATGATCAGCATTGTACATATGATTCATTTCTAAGACAAAATTTGTACAAAATGGGTTTTCTAGAAAGGCTTTAGAAACTTTCAAGAAAATGCAATATCCTCCCTATGTGTGCTAAGATGAGGTAATTGTAATAGGTTGTACTACCCATTTATAGATTATGTAGTAGAAACTGCCCTATTAGACATGCATAAAAAATTTGGAAGCATAGATATCACACATAAATTATTTGATAGAATGCCTCCTAGTAGAATTTTTAGATTGCAAAATGTTCGCAAATGGGTTTTTTGAGAGAGATTCGTGAACATTCAAGAAAAATCGATGGGGAAGGGGTAAATCCATATTCTATAACCTTTCCCAACCCACTTGTAGCTTGTGTTGAAATGGTAGCTTTGGATTTGGTTATGGGCACCCATCCAAGTAGTGGAAGGAATAATTTCATAATAATATCCTTTTGTTGCAACCATCTCAAGACATGAATCCCCCTCTAACTACACTCCATTATACTCTATTTAATGTCCACTAATGCATGAAGGATCAAGGCAATAGTGGTCTGCAATTTTTTTTTAGAAGATTCTTGTCAATAATATGTAACTGCTACTCTTCAATTCATGCCTAAATTAGGATATTATTAATTTTATTATTATTTCCTATTAATTGATTTTATAAAAGAAGAAAAAGAGTGAAATAAGTTCTAGATGGTAGTGATAAGACCCATTTATTCGGTTCATTAAAAAATGGTTGTGACATAGGATTGATAAAAGAACTAGTAATTCTAGATTGGAAGAAGGAATCGAGTTTCAAGCATTTTGGCACTATTTTAACACAAATTATGAGCTATTATGGTCTAGGTTTTACGTATTGGTGTGTGCATTAAGTGGTTATTTTTGTGAATTTCATGTTTGAAATGGTAGTGTGGGTATTTATTGTTGGAGATGTTTCTTTTTCATTCATAGTAAACTCTACACTTTTTAGCATGGTTCTTATAACTGACTTAAATGGCTAGGGTTTGGTCATATGTGTTCATGGCTTTTCTTTAGGTTTGGGTGGGTTGGAGCAAGAAAAATTATTCTTGTCTATTTCATGTCCATTTCTGATCTTTTTATAAAGATGGACTATTTGCACAAATAAATGTTGGAAAGCTATACATCAATTTATATATGTGGAAGAATATGTTTTTTGTATAGTTTTTGGATATGTTAAGGGTTTTGGGGATCTATTTTCTATATTTTAACTCTTTATTTTAAATTTATTGAAGGTCCAATAGCAACGGAAAGAATTTTGAAACTAGTAATTGTTAAAGGAACAAAATAGATTAAATAAATTTACAAATGATGGCTAAATGGTTATTGCTTAATAGTCAATACAATTTTCTATTATTTATATTTTAAAGAATAAAATATGTCAAATCTAAGTATATTTATGTGACCTGAAAAAGATAGATTTGGACAAAGATTTTTTCAACATTGCTAGCATATTTACAACATAGAGTTGAATTTTCACAACTTAAAGTGTATTTTTTTAGCAAAAATTAGATAATTATGGTCCTATGACTGCATATATTTTCTATTCTACTCTAGTTGACTCTTCTAATGATGTATATGTATGTGAATTGCCAAAACTTCTGTCACTACTACTAGTAGCTATAGTGTCCCTTTATAGTTATTTTTCGAACATTTAACTAATACATACCTCATTATTTTATTTGGCCCCTTCATCTTAAGTCTGATTCCAAAAAGGGATACGAGAAACTATTGAAAAAAAGTATGGATATAATCACCTCTATATAATTAAGAAAATAAAGCCACTTGCAGTAGGCTGTGGATAGAAGAAATCCTAGCTCAAAATATGTTATAAAAATCTTCCACTTTCTCTCCTATGATGCATTTTAAATAATATTAACTGATGGAACAATAAAAGCTAGATTACTTTGAATGCCAAGAGCATAAAAATGATGTCATTCAAATCTGAAAGCCAAAAATTTAGTTTGGCATGTCAATTGAATATGACTATTTCTTGTAATTCTTGCATGAATTATTTATTTGCATATTATTTGATTTATTGAGTTCCCAAAGCTTTATATTAATACTACCATAATATATATGTATGGTATGTATGTTCAAAAGGCATCTCTCCTCATATTAATAAGCATAAGCCATGAATAGACATGTCCCTTTAAGGGACATGTCTATTTGTTAATTAATAATTAATATTATAACATATTTATAATTATATAATTATAATAAATATAACCATGGTTATATATATTATTATTATATTAATTTATCTCATATAATAAACACACATATATAATTATACCTCATGATATATATATATCTGAATTGACTAAAATTTTAACACTCCCTCTTAGTCAAGAAGGATAAATACAATATGATAATAAAGGATAATGGTCTATTACTACTTTACTCAACCCATAGACATTCAATTTAACGACATCTAAGCTCTTGGTAAAATACTTAGTATGCATTTATACAAATAACTCAAAGACATTATAATTAATGTCTAAGCTCTTAGTCATAAGTCTCTCAAATGCATACTTACCAATATCTCTAATATATATATTTATACAAACAACTCAAAGATAGCTAATTTAATGACATCTAAGAACATAGTTGTAGGTCTCACTAAATACATATTCACATGATTTAAGTACAACACTTACTCAAAATGTATAGCACAAAATTTAGCTAACTAAAACTATCACACATCAATACTCCCTCTTAGTTAGGGAGGATAAACACATGACCATAAATCACCTAAATATAATAATATCTTTGATCGAAAGATATTCAACATTTTAACATCACATGTGATATCATGAGTATTGGTTTTCTAGAATATTATACGATATTCACCAATTACTCAAAATAAGGTTTGATATCACGTCTGAAATCAAAAGTATTTACCTCCCAGAATATTGATGATATTCACTAAATACTCTTGAGCAATTGTCTTCTAGAATGTTGAGATGCTATACATTCACCATTTATTAGTTTTTCAGAATATTGGTTTTCTAGAATATCATACGATATTCACCAATTACTCAAAATAAGGTTTGATATCACATCTGATATCAAAAGTATTTGCCTCCCAGAATATTAATGATATTCACCAAATGCTCTTGAGTGATGGTCTTCTAGAATGTTGAGATGCTATACATTCACCATTTACTCAATTTATTTTATCTCATAATATAAGTTACTATAAGATTGTCACCTTACAACAACTTCTCTAAATGCAAGTGATGATCATTTGGAAGTTGTCACTTCCTCATGATGTACAAAAGGGGTAGGCCCATTAAATTCACATGGTCGTGACATATGAATCATGGTCCTCTTGACTATGATAATTTATTAATCACTAGAGAATCCATCTCAACATGGTTTACTCCCTCTTAATCAATATGACCAAGATCATTGAGGTTGACTAAATCGTATCATCTATCTAATGATCCCTCTCTTTCAAGGTTGCCTCTAATGAAATGTCAAGACTCCCTCTTAATATCAATCTCCTTCTTGAATGAACATCTTCAAAGAGAAAAGATCAAGGCATGTAGCTCTCTTAATATAAATAAGAATATTCTTATTGATCTCATAAAATATCAATCATTTCTAAAATAAAAAATTCTTTGTATATAACTCATCTGATCTTAAGAAATTCACTAACTCAACATGCAATATTTTATCAATATTCAAATCATGCTTTTCTAACAATATTACAAATTTTATATATACTTTCATACATTTCCAATGTAGTGACTTACATTTCTATATAATTTGGTGAGCTCAGTCAATGAAATATGATGCACGTATCAATTACATTTAATATTCAAAGGTGGTCCAATCATGAAGGGGGCAGAGCACTCTTCCTATTATGTTATAACTTTCATACACCATGTAAAATGAAAATTTTGGTTTTATTGCCACCTTTGCAGGTGGAGCCTGGGTGGTATGGCATATATGGATGCATAATAATCTAATCACCTTTTTCAATATATCTGTGTGTGATTGTAAATATTCTCACAACCTTTTGGTCAGTTGGCATCACTTTTATAAATTTAATCTACCATTATAGCATACGGTAATGTGCCATCAATTTACAATCACATCATTAGGTCTATATGGTGTCCACTTGGAGATAATCTCCATGGCAAGTGAGGTATCTAACAATTTTGCTTCTATTTTGGCACCTTTTAAAATCATGTCCATAATTTGTAAATATTTACTTTTTGCATTCAAATGGAATAACACATTTGCTCTCTCTTAAATGACTACCATTCCTTGTACTTGTCTCCAACTATGATTGTTGACAAAGATCTCTCGACACAAATGCTCTTATAGAACATAAAAATAAGAGAGATAATACTATGAACCCACAATAATGGGTTCCACTTTTGTGGGACGAAGGAAATCAAAAAAAATGACAAAATCTGCATATTGGATTTACCATATGTTCGCGCGAACATTCAAGTTATATTCTTGCGAACACAATTATAATAAATGTTCATGCGAACACATTTTCTATATATAGGGCATGTTCGTGCAAACATACCCCACTAATATGTACACCATTTTCTTCATTTTAATGTTTGTTTACATGATAAACTTAGCCCCACATGTTCCCGCGAACACATTTAATATGTCCACACGAACACAGTGTTTGCACAAACATATGATTTTAGAAAATTTTCACCCTCTTTTAAAATTAAAAAAAAAATTGGCTCTTTTGATGCCAAAAATTGAAAATGAATGATCTCCTACTGTAAAATAAAAAATATCAATTTGTGCTGCTCGAAGCAAGCTTTCCAACGACTATAATTGTAATTCATATTATATTCATTAAGACTTTCAAATATGAGTTTAACTCATTATAGGTTCATTACCGATTCAACATCAACTGACTTTGACACTTTAGAAAAATTAGTAAATTAGGTCAAAAAAATTTTGAAAAATATCTAAGAAAAAGGTAATTGAGATAACTTTCTATTCCAAAAAAAAAATAGATTTATGATAAATTGAGTTCAAGTTATCTGTGTCAAAAGGAACGTATGTCTGAATTACAATTGGTGTCGCTTCAAAACTTCATAAACTATACAATATTCAACCAAATTGAATCAAACCAAATGCATCCTCTAGATATTGATGTTACAAATCCAACGCCGAAAGAATTACCTCATTATCTTTTCTAAAAAAAAAAGTTGTGTGTCAAACGGACTGTCACTCTTTAAAAATATTGAATTTTAATATATACCACTTTTCGGAGGAGAAAAATTGACTTAAATATTTTTTTAAAATAAAATTAAAAAATATGGTTAGAAAGTAGGAACAGAGTACTAGAAATCACTAGTTTACACCATCTTGAAATTATTCATAGTTTTAGAGATATAGTCACTCGAATCTAAGGTTTGTTTTAAAAATATTGATTTAAGTGTCAAAATTGGTCAAAAAGTGAAACCCATTATTGTGCGATCACCATATAATACTCAATATAAAATATTTCTAACAAAGTGTAGATAATCTTAAGCTAACATCAACCCTACTTATTTTGAGAATGATCCCACAATTTTAGCATAGATAGATATCTAACTTAATATATACATTCAACATATATGCATATATACATTCAATCTTCAATGTATATATCTTTAATCTATAACAAATAGAAAATTTGACTAATTTATTTAAGTTATATACATATATATAACCAACCTTGTCACAAAATCTAATTTGAATTAATAATAATTTCATACCTCCTTTTATCTTGTACGAAAGCCATATATAATGTGGTTTTTATGCTTAGACCAAATCACTTAGAAGGTGACTTTTCCCTCTTTTGTTGCAATATGATTGGAGTATGAATTCTTCTTAACTCTTGCAATAGA
Organism: Cupressus sempervirens; assembly: GCA_028749045.1. Lineage (NCBI taxonomy): Eukaryota > Viridiplantae > Streptophyta > Pinopsida > Cupressales > Cupressaceae > Cupressus > Cupressus sempervirens. The sequence goes on from CM053783.1 coordinate 331,832,189, forward strand.
GGTTTGGCGCATACCTTGTTCCATTACCTCTTTAATACACAACCATATTCTTTACTGTGCTCTGCGTCATACCATCTTTTCATTACATCTCTGTTAGTAGTATCTACATGGACTGGTTGTAACAAATGAGCCAGATTTTACTACAGACACCAGACAATTTCTCCATGGCCTTCCCTAACAAGAAAAAGCAAAGGATTATCTCCTTCCAAAGTAACGTTTCCTAAAGCGTGTGAAAACTCCTCTCAGAAATCTTCATACGCATCCCGATAAAATATGAGAATCCTAAATTAATGTTTGCACCCATGGTCAGGAAAACACTACCTCAGAGGACTCTACACTCGCATGTTGTTACAAAGATCAACCATTTATAAGTTTCTCCTAGTACACATTTAAGAATCTTATTTAATTGCAGTTCCAAATACAATGATATGCTTTGATATTACTTACATTTTACTCTATTTCTATTTTAAAATGAGACTGATGATGTTTTCTCACAGAGAGCCTAGCTTCTATAGTTACTATTGTATAAGAGTCATAAAACTTATAAAACTTATACCTATAGTGATGATTATGCTTCTTAATAAGCTCCATAAAAATTCCTTAAGAGAATTATCGACATGCTCAACAAACTTCCCCAACCATGATTTCAAAAACACATCCTGCATGTCTTTCTCGTGCACCCAATATTATCTATTCCTATCCCTCTTTTTTTATTCTTTATGCAAAGAGCATGATCTTTCTAGTTTAGGAGTATTCTTGAAAGCTGATATGGGTCTATATTTTGTTAACTATTTCATTCTCTAGATGGAAAACTCATTAATATTATAGATTTCAGTAGGGAAAGGCATATGCATATGCTAGAATGAGCTAACCCAAAAAAAATCTTCTTTATAAAAACATCCCATATATCCAAAAGTAGATTTTTTTTGCAATGAATACATTTGAATCTTGCACTCATTCTTCCATGAATCAATCAAATAATATAGCCTTCTTAGCTATTATAATTTCACCTTTCTTTTCTTTCAACAACCTTAGTACATACAACATATATTTGTTAGAAAGTAAATTCCATCAAGATAACTGAGAGGGGAGGGGTGAATTAGTTATGCAATGAAAACAACTCTCAATATTCTTGTTAATTCTAAAACATGTAAACAGTAGATGCAACAACTACAAAAAGATAACCATACATAACAATACCAAATCTGTTAACTAGGTAAATCCTTGATTAGAGGGAAAACCCTAGTAGGGATGGTACCCACAAGATGATGTACTAATATAAAAGTTCATTGTGAGATGAGGGACTCTATTAGGGGTCAATAAAATTCATTCAGTACATATCAGTCCCTGTTAGGAAACTTTGAATCCTTGTTAGGAGATTCCAACCCTGTTAGGAGTTGTGCCAATACTATTAGGATTTGAATAGGAAGACAGATGGGCCCACTGTCCAAGTAGCTTCAGTACTATCCTCACTAACCAATATAACAATACATAAACATTGTCCAACAGCAACTTCTTTGCTAGATACAATTCCTTGTCATCTCATTGTGCCTCAACTACACCAATCACTTCTCTGGTCCAAAAGATATTCACATGTAAGTTCACATAATACAATACTCGCACTAACTCTCAAGTTTGCATATCATAAAAATGATCGCACTAATCTACTCACTCTACCACAAGGAAACGAACTTTCCTTTATACCAAGTCCTAAAGAAAATTATTGAGTCAGTCTTGAGGCATTCACAATTTACAATAATAATATAGGACCAATTTAAAATATTACATAAATACATGTTACATTACAATATTACATCATTTCACAATTACACACAAACTATCAGCTCACAGTCTTCATAACTATTTATTTGTTGCTCATTTGAATGTGTGTGATTAACCACAACATCTTCAACATGTCATCTACATCTATTCAAGTTCACTTAACTAGATTATTTCGATGTTAGGGGATACAATCCAAATAATAGTAACCACTTCCCAAAAACTCTAATTGAATGTTGCCTTCACTAAATCCATCATATCTTTGTCTAGTCTTTAAATTTCTATATATGCTCTTAGTTGTAGTATCTAGACACTCTCTAAAATATAATCCCAACAATGTATAAGTTCGTATGCATTCCTCAAACCTTGCAAAGCCAAGCTCTGTCTATTGCTTTGCCAGTCTTCACAGAATAACCAGTATGTTGACATAAATGAAAAAAAATATGTCATGAATGCAACATACAACCTTTGAATCATGCCTCCAACAATACTAGGATACTCCCACAAGAATACCATTAGCTTAACAATCTCCCCCTTTGGCACTCGTAGCAACATAAATGAAAAACATGTAAGTTCCATGAATACCAAATGTCTCTGTTGAAATTGCTCCCCCATTCATGCTATCCATGAATATCAACTATACTATAACCATTAGGCATAAGGAAGGTGTTGATCTCTCTCATATAGTAGCATCTTTTCAAATCCTCTTCATCAATCAAATCTCTCATTTAGGAACATCTCTCCGCCATTGACATAAATCAACATATAATCATGTGTTATTCTCTCCACACATACATATATAAGGATGTTTCATGTGTTACTCTCCCCCATTGATATTAATCAATATGCAAGGATGGTTTTCATGTATTACTCTCCCCTGTTGACATCAATGACAAAGGTATCATTATTTCAATTCTCTTCATAAGATCTACAATAAGCTCAAGTGTCCAAAAACACTGTTAAATATCAGTTACCAAGAGTCCTTAATGACTCGGCTCAAACATGTTTACTCCCCCATACAGTAAGCATCAATCATCTAGTCTAGATAAAAGTAATAGTTCTCAGTTACCATTGGATGGGTGCAATCTCTACTTCAACTTACTCAAAATTAGGTTAGGGCATAACCCCAACCATACCTCTCAAGTACTCAAATGTGTCCTTCGGCAAAGGTTTTGTAAATATGTCTTCTATCTGCTCCTTTCTGCTAATATACTCCAATTTGGTCTCTTTCTCTACAACTTTCTCTCTCAAAAAGTGATACTTAATAGATATATATGCTTTGTCTTTGAATGTAATAATGGATTCTTTGACATATTCATTGTAATTTCCATGGCCTTTACAATGTTATCAAAGTTGATATGACAAAATCTCTTGTGTCACAACCAACTATCATCCACCTTAGCAACTAAACATATCATCTTTGTAAGATTCAACAAAAATACATTACCTCTTGTCCTTGTACCACTACCATTCAATGTTTCATCTTTGTCTTTGATAATGCAGGTCTTATCTGTAAATTGTAGCAATTGATATCCCTTGTCCACTAGCTTTCCAACACTTAAAATATTATGTTTCAAACCATCAAAAAAGTAAACATCATCAGTATTAATCTTCCCATCAATTTTAATAGATCTTTTTCCTTTTATATGACAAGATGCATTATTTCCAACTCTAACTATTCCTCCATCATGGTTATTGAATTCAACAAACTTATTCATATCTCCAGTCATGTGATGAGAACATCCATTATTAATAATCCAATTAGATTGAACTTCTTTTCAACTTGTGATACTATTTTTTTTTCTTCCCTGTCTTCTTCTTTTTCAAGGCTTTCTTCCTTAATAGTTCATCCTATTTCACCATCACTTTCAATCAAGATTTTATTCCACTTTAGCCTTTAATTCATCTTCATCAGCAAATAGGCATTCCTTAGGATTCCTTGATTTGTAGACATTTCTAGTCTTTCTTACTCTCTTAAGACATTTAGAAGAATGGTAATCATATTCATTACAAGCCCAACATTTAAAGATTTTTTTACCTTTAGGTTCTCTCTTCATAAGCAGGGAAAGTCCTTCCTCAATCTTCTTTTCTTCAACTCTTGTTCGACTACTATTGGCATAATCTCTACTTTTACTTGCACTCCTTGTCAACACAAGTTCAATGCTCAATGCATTGAAAGTAGTTTAAACATTAGGTAATTCTCCACTTTGTCTCATCCAATTTTTGCTTAATATAATCTTCCAAGAAGAGTCTCTCTTGTAAAATTAGATGATAAGGGAATAACGTGTTCTATCATTTGTCTTGTTTGTCTGCATATAGGTATCAAAGTCTTAAATATCTTCCATATAACATCATCTTCATATTTTTCTCCTCCACAAGTCTTAATTCCTACAACAATTTTTCATATCCTACCAAAATAACTTCTTACATATTCATCTTCCAACATTTTAGCATCTTGATACAGGCATATCCAATTCTGTAATCTAACATTTTGAGCAAAATTATAACCTTGAAATGTACTTTGCAAAGCTTTCCAATATCATGATCTAATCTTAAATATTTTACTTGAGAAAATTCAGTTTTAGGAAGAGCTAATAATAGTGCTTCTCTAGCAAGCATATTGAACATGAATACATCTTTCTAAGTTTCCTCACAACCTTCAAGCTTGTCTTCTTCAATGACATCCTTTTGATTTTAATAATCAACCAATAACCCAAACCCATGCAAAAAAAATGTATCTTCATCTTCTCCTCCCAACTGGCATAGTTACCTCCACCAAACTTCATACTTTATTTCCTTACATATGTCATAGATCTCCTTAAATTGTTAAGATTTTTCTTCAAGGACCTGATGCTCTGATACCAATTGTTAGAAAGTAAAGTCCACCAACATAACTGAGATGGGGGGTGGTGAATCAATTATCCAATTAAAACAACTCTCAATATCATTATTTATTCTAAAACATGTAAATTATAGATGCAATAACCACCTAAAGATGACCATACACAATAAGACTAGATCTGTTAACTAGGGAAATGCTTGATCAGAGGGAAAATCCTAGTGGGGGCAGTACCCACAAGATGATGTACTAATATAAAATTTTCTTATGGAAGGATGGACCCTATTAGGATTCAATGAAATGCATTCAATACCTATCAGTCCATATTAGGAGACATTGAATCCCTATTAGGTTATTCCTACCTTGGTAGGAGTTATGCCAGCCCTATTAGGGGTTGTTTAGGAAAACAAATGGACCCACTGTCCAAATAGCTTTAGTATTATTCTCACTAAATAATATAATGATACATCAACAATGTCAAGTTCAGCAACTTCTTGGCTAGATACAATTCCTTGTCAACTCATTGTCCATCAACTACACCAACCACTTCTCTAGTCCAAAATATGTTTGCATGTAAGTTTTCATAATACAACATATGTACAAGATCTCACTCTCAAGTTTGAATATCATAAACATGATCTCATTGATCTACTCATTGTACCACAAAGAAATGGCATTTCCTTTATACCAAGTCCTAAAACAAATTATTGTGTTGGCCTTAAGGCTTTCCCAATTTAAAATAATAATAGAGTTCCAACTTAAGATATTACATTACAATATTACATCATTTCACAATTAGACACAAATCATCGGCTCACAGTCTTCATAACTCTTTACTTACTACTTATTTTAATGTGTGTGATCTTAACCACAACATCTTCAACATGTCTTCTACCTCTATCCAATTCTTCTTAACCAGATTCTATCTCTGTTAGGAGATAAATTCTAAATAGCAGTAAATGCTTCTTAGAAACTCTATCTGAATTTTTCCTTCACTAAATCTGTGATATCTCTATCTAGTCTTCATATTTCCATGCATGTTCTTAACTATAATATCTAAACACTCTCTATCTAAAACATAATCCCAACTTCACATAATCTCATATGTATTCCTCAAACCTCGCAAAGCCAAACTATGTATGTTACTATGTTAGTCTTCATAGAATAACTAGTAGTTGACATCAATGAAAAACTATGTCATGAATGTAATACACAACCTTTGAATCATGTCTCCAACAATACTACAATACTCCCCCATAGTAATACCATGAGCATTCATGCATAGCAATATTTTCACAAAAAAACTACTTGTTACCCAAATCCAATGTTATATGCATGATTATTGACTTCAAACCTATCATCCATTTGTCTTAATAAGTGGAATCTTTCTTTCAAATCACAAAGAACTAGATTTCTTTGGTTTGTAGTATTCTCAATCAAATTATTATTAATTAATCTGCATTCATTCTCATACTATTTTTTAAATAATTAAAAATACTTATGGTATTGGTTCAACCAATAGGAATCTAGGGTATAATTCAACAAGAATGGAGATTGCTTCCATCTCAACCACTAGTATAAATTATTGTTATCTACAACACTTTATTTGAACTTCAATTACAACCCTTTTTATAAGACTTAAATTATTATTCCAGATACTTGCCAAAGAAAACATTTGAGTGGTTGTTTATAGGCTATCATTATTTTCCTCGATCTTCGTGTGCATTTATTTATCTTTTTGTTTCATTTCACTAACATGTCTTCTACAATTTTTAGGGGATTAGTTTCTCACTACTACATTTTACCTCAATTTTTGACCAAAATTTTCGACCATCAATTGAAAAGGTAAATGTTGGTCGGATTATAAAAGGAAAATTTTTATTTTCCTTATATCTAAGCCCGTGTTGGTCGAAATTTCGACCAACATGGGCTTAACTTCAAAATCAAAATTCATTTTCAATTTCATTAATGTCCATGGAGCGGGCGGGAAGGAGCTTGACTTGGAGCATGGTGTAGGGGTTTCCTTGAGTTTTCCTAAAATATTTGGAATCTTCGCACTTGAATTCCATCGCAGCATACCATGATGCAGTTACTCCACATGCCAGATGCTCAAGATGTTGTGGGTGTTCACAAGGAGCTCATGTTGTGCCTTTGTTTGCCTACAGGTTGGATGAGAGCGGTTTGTAGGGATCGGGGCAAAAGCTTGTCACATTTTTGTGCTGCAAGATCAGTGACTCTATCCTAAACTATAATTCCTTTTGATGGGCCCTTTGAATATATTCATGGCATGCAAGGCATCACATTTGTTATGCAAGATACAGGTGATGAACGCTAGAACGGAGGGATTTGAAAGATTTCATGAAAGAAAATGGTAAAGATGTTTGTTTGAAGATTGCACGAAAGGCCATCCTCAAAGGAAACCCGAAGTGTCTGCAGAATATGGTAAATTTATTAAAGGGTGAGCTTCTACAAGATGAACATGGAAAAACCCTCTTTGATTATGCAACCAAATCAGAAAATGGAGAAATCTCCCGAATGGTCGGTGAAGCATATATGGAATGGTACAAAGTTAACATAAGGGATAAATGGGGAAAAACCTTTCTTCACTGGGCAGCACTTATTCGACAAGTTGATTCATGCAATGATTGTATCGAGAACTAGAAGTTAAAAGCAATTACCCTGGATAAGTTGAACCAAAACTCTTTACATTTAACAGCAAAAGGAATTAATGGGCACCTAGTTGTGGATATTTTACTCAAATCATCCTCTGTGGACTTAGTTTCTGCAATCGATTGTGAGGGAAGAACACCTTTGCACTTGGCATCTATGAAAGGCAACATAATAATGGTTGAGAAATTACTGGGGAGATTGCTTCAGCAGCCAGCTCACAGCCCAAATACTACAACAAACCCACTGGTAAGCTAAATATTTTATTTTTACCATTAATGGGTATCCTCTAGTAAGAAAGGCAATAGAAATAGTGGATGAAGATCAAGCACAAACTTTGAGCTTATACTTCTATGCTTGGACGCATAATGCCTTCAAAATGATTGAAAAGGAAAGTTTTGCTATGAATTATCTAATATCAGACTACAAAATTCTTTCACTCAACTAAGTAGTAGTCTAAAGATGTACACTGTAGGAAAATAATACTATCTATTATACAAATAGGACTTTACATAGCACTTAAATTAATTTTTGCAATTTTTCTTGTATACAATGAAATTTCTCTGAGTTGCTTCCATTTGGCGAGGTTGAATGTTCTTTTTGTTTGAGATAGCTGGTAATATCTATGAATAACCTGATCAACATAGTTGTATAAAGGCTTTTACACTTCATATGTTTACAAACTTGTTATGTATCCATGATGTTTTGTTTGTTATCTTTGGCTCTTCTATTGGTTACATAGTTTGTCTCAGGTTGTCAAGGTTCAATTTTTTAATCTTCTTAGAAGAGGTCAGTTAAATATTATTCTATTTCTAAACCATTATTCAGAACCTTTTATTTTGCAAGCCACCATTTTTTTTGCAAACCTAGCTGCAAAACAAATTGGTTTGGAAAATCAATTCATTCTTGGCCTTCCCCTATAGTAGAAGTCTACTAGTTTTGCTTTAAAAATATATGTGGTTGCAATAGATTTATTCATAATACAATTTTTTTATAAGTATTATACGTTTTTCATTTAGCTGTATTAAGCCCAAGATCCACTGGAATCGTAAATGCTCTATTACGTGGTTGGTCAAGCTTATGATAGGTTTTCAAGATGAAATGTTTCATTGGGGTCTTAGCTGTAAAAGATTGGAAATTATTAAGATTAATTCAATTAAATTATATTGCCATAGTGGGTTGGAGATGGACATCAGAAAGTTCAATTAATTTGAAGATGGACTATTTTAACCATATGCCATGATGGTAGGAATTGATAAATCTTTGCTGATATTGGAAATTGGATGACAACCTATAGAAGAGTTAGTAACTAACGAAGAAATAAGTAATTTAAATGCTCTTCATATATTATTATAAAATAACAACTTTCCTTATTCTAGGAAAAGCAGTAGATAATAGGGCAGAGCTATTAAAATTAGTGAATGTCATCAAATATTACTTTCTTACAAATGCACTACATACTCTAGACCCGTGGCTCAAAAATAGTGGCAGATAGCCAAATATCAAACAACCACATTAGCCTTATAAGGGTTTGATTACAAAGAAAACAAAATACATTTTTTTGAAAATTTCAAAAGACATATTTCTTATAACATAAAACTTCTAGAAAGTATGACTGCTCAACACAACTCAGCTCACTTTGCATTATAGCAATTTGGTGATTGATACCATGCTAGTCAAAGCTATAAATCTTGACTATGGGGAATTTTGTGCATGTTGTAATATGAATTTTCTTGCACCTCTAAAAGATCTCGAGGCTATTGAGGAAACCATAGTCCAAATTCTTCAGCCTACTGACCAGCAATATATAAATTATTTTCTTTATAATAGGATCCTCCAATATCATCAAAAAATGATACATTTCCTACAGTTGCAGTAAGACTTTCACTATATCCTAATGGTGTTGTGGTATAGTTACCATAACTTGCAAGAATGCCAATATGGGGAGAGTTCCCAATAGCCATCCCTGGCTTATACTATGATGACATAAAGAATTTCACACTAGTAGCTACTGGTGGATATGACCTACCAATAGGAAGCTATGTAAAACCACCATTGCCTCCTAAATTGTGCATTTTTAGGATGGCACATACACATATGGAATATATGGATGGTATAGGAAATAGCTAGGAGGATAGTGTTGAATATGTATACTAGCAAGTTGATGAAAGAGAAGCATGGTCTGCTATGCCAATGGTATTGTTATTTGCACAATTCTAGTTGTTTGGGTTGCTAAAGCTAGGGACCTACATTGGAGAGTACCAAAGAGTTTCCACACTCTTGTGATGATGACCCGTTCTAACTAGATAAAATTCTAAGATTCCCATTATACTTGGTAGCAGCAATAGATCCAATAAATGTACAAAAACTAATATCTCCATCAGAACTAGGTCTCATTATTGGAGTATAAAAGCTTGTTAAAGGATCATATGTTGCCTGGGAAAAATTTGGCAATCGTTCACATAGCTGAGACTCAGAATGTTCACAAGAAGGGTACTAGCTTTACGATATCACCAAACCAATTCTATGATAGTTTGGATCAGTCTAAATAGGAGGATACTAAGGACCAAGTAGATCTACCACCTCTTTCTTCATTGGATTAGATTGTGAAGACATGATTGGATTAGTGGGGACTGCAACATCATTATTTGATGACTGATGGAATGTCATCCAATGTGTTTTTATTGTACTATTTGTACCCAAATTAGTAGTATACTCTATAACAATACAATACTAGTCAGCAAAGAGTGCATACATTTGAGTCTATGTGTGTGGAAATATTTGAAACCACTGAAAAATAATTAATACAGGAGTGGGTACCTTGGGTGAAAAATCCATTTTGGCCTTTTGATTACAGATCCATTCTCTCAGTCATTTTAGGGCCCTTCGTATTGTTCACCTACTGTTGATGGCTGTTACCCCACCTTTTCGTGTCTTCTGTTGGTAGTAATAAGACTGCCAATTATGACTTCTCTAAAACTTTGTAATGAGACTACTCATTATGACTTCTCTAAAACTTATTGGAAATGATTTCAGCTCTAGAAAAGTTTCCAAGGCTCAATCTGCTTGATCTAAGGTGTAGGCATTAGACATTAAAATTTGGTGATTCCTTGGGCTTAGACTTGGCTCATCTCTTTGGAAAGAATTTTCACAAAAAAATTAAAATTATTTAATAATAAGAGTCTTATATTTTCAGTCGCTAAACATACACTCTGCATCACTAGCTGCCAAATTCTAGTTTCCCATAAAACATGTTGAGAAATAAAGCTCGTAAAATATGTATTCTATTGAAGTTTATTGGCATTTAAAACTTTAAAATCTTACTATATAAATGCTTATATATTTCATCATTTAAGACAGAGAATTAAATAGGTCTCAGAGATAAAGCTTGGAGATGGTGATGAATGCCCATGCGTTGATGAAAACTTCCACATTTGTACAGACAAGAGGGATGCTAGAGGTCACAGAGTTTTGATTGAGATTTGCTTGTATAATAGTTTTGGATTTTGAATGCTTTGCAAGAAATATTAAATTTTGTCTAGGAATTGCCTGAACTGAAGTTTAGAGCTAGCTAACATCTTATGTGAATTATTTTCCAGGGATGTTGAAGTTCCATCATCTAAGATTTTTATGTTTCAGAGACTGATCAAAGGTAGTATTTTATGATGGCTTTTAATGTTTCTTTTGCATATGGTACCCATGTGGTGATACATGACATAATTAATTGTACTTGGCACAAATACAAATGTCAGTTTCACTACCATTTCTGTGAACAATATATTTGTTGTGCTCGCAATCAATGTCCCTTACTAATGTTTTTCATCTTAATTGTATAAACTAAGTCTTTTCTTGTGAACCATATTGAATTAAAGGATGCTTTTCCTTGAACAGGGTTGTTATGATTTTAGCAGATGTATAAACTATCAGTGTTGGGGTTCTATTTCTCATGACAAATTTTGAGTTTTTGATCACTTCATGTATAAATCTTTCAGGCTCTGAAGAAATTTCTGGATGGAGATGCCATATTAATGTTAAATCCAAAAATAAACAAAAACCCTGCTGCAAACTTCGTGATAGAGAAAGTGCTATTAAGGAGTGGTTAAAAGGCTTGGCAGTGATTTGATTTTGATCAATCAGGTACGCTTCATGTGTTCGAAGTTTGTCTACTCAAAATTTAGCTCTTTTTTATGGCCTTTTATTATTATGAGCTTTATAAGTTTATATAGTTCATTTCTCTATTAAAATTTGCTATTACATATTGGTTTTCTTTGTGTTGTACATAATCCAAATTAAACCCATTTATTTCTTATTACAGGGCCACATCAGCCTTATGCTTGAAAAAAGAAGAGGAAGCCTCATGTTATAAGAGTAGAACCACAAGAGCCATAGGAGAATGTCGAAGATAGTCACGATGTGCCTATTAGCATCATGACTATCTTCGGCATTCTCCTATGGTTTGTAAGGGAGATCAACTAGCGAAGATGCTCTATTAGCTTTTAATACGCTTCATAGATGAGATTGCATTATATGAGATTCATTACTACACTCGGGAATGAGCTCATCTTCAATCTTCAGAAGATTGAAGATGAGCCCATTCCCGACTGTAGTAATGAATCTCAAAGCTCCTTCAGCCTGAGCGTAGGATGTCTTTCAGATGATCTTTCTGAAGGTGCATCAACATTGTATCCTTTAGGTGTTTGATTCTTCATCTTTCTTCTTTATTATTCTACAAAACAATTCTTATGGTTTAAGTTTTTTAGCATCAATTTGTAATTTCAGTCGGAATTCTCTATATATCTTTTCCTAGCCAGATAGGGTTGCTTAGTTTTTATGTAAATGTCTTTGCTTTTGCAGCTTGGACATGAATTCACCACCAATGTTCTTTATACTCAACCAACAATATATTTGTACCAAGTATAATGCATTGTAACGATATTGTTCATACAATGTTGATGTTTACTCAAGAAGACTATTTTTATTTAGTTTTATTCGCCAAGTTTCCTTTTCAATTTGATTTTGAGCTGGTGACGGTTGAGACTCAAATGCCTACAAATGCTTCATGCAGTGTCCAGTTTCAAGCCCTGATCACTATTCAAGCTCCTAGCTCTTATTATAGTTTGCTTACTGCAATGTCACATCCAGTTTGCATGTGATTCTACTAACCTAAAGGATCCTTAACCACAAACAACAGTAGTCTCCTCTGCCCAAGATAATACAACTTTGTTTGGATTTAAATAAGAAAATCGCAGCAGCATTATTAGTGAGGATTTGTGTCTGCTTAGAAACTTCTTATCTAAGAAAGCCTTCCTGAGGGTCGTGAGCTTGTGTACTTCTCCTTTACATCAAAGGTTCAATCCGAGTATGTTGCTAAGACCCTGCCCAAGGTTACAAATGCAAAGTGAACTAGTTTTTAATGCTTCTCACTAGCAATAAAGCATGTTTTACTAGCCCATTATCTAGTTGGTTCACCTTTATTTCAAATTTAATGCAGGGACGAGGAGCTTCTTGGTTAGGGTCTTGCATTGAATGATGAATTAGATCGTGTGCTAGGGAAACACAACTCCATTACTCCAGGGTCTCCTGTTACATGAAAAAGAACATCAACTCATGCAACTCCTCTTGTCAGTGTCAACCATGAGGAAGATGATATTGAGGATAATTTAACAAAACTAGCTCGCAGGTAGCTTATCTATGGATGGCTAGTTCTTATAGAAATGTGATTGTTGATTTAAACAAGTGGTAATTTAGTATTTTTGAAAGTGTCTATAGAAGCTTTGCCAAGATGTTTCTTACACATGCCATGGGTTTGTGTAATTTTTAAATAATGTAGTTACTCATCAAATTCTTTCAACTAGTTCCTTTCATCTATTAAATCCATGTACTATGATTTGATAGGCTTCTATAGAGAAAAATCAAAAGAGAAATAACTGTATTTTATGCATTGTAGCTCAAGATCCAGTGCACAAGCTCATCAGAGAGTTGATAACATGGAAAAGAATCAGTGAACAGGTCGACTCCCATTGATACCTCCACCACCAGGACTTTAAAATATTGATACTCACCGCCAGCAAACTGAGCAGACAATGGTGTGACATGGAGAGGCATTCTGGCAGGCATTCTGGTAGAGGCATTCTGGCAGGCAAGAGTTGCTTGTATCTGATCAAAAAAAGAAGAATGCAAGTACTAATGGCTTACCATTTATGGAATGGAGTTGTGCCATATGGATGCATTTGAGCACACATGTTGACAAGGTAATATTTTTTTCAACACGTGGTGGAAAGTTAACAAATTTGTAAACTCTATGAATAATTCCTTTAGAATATGTAAAAATGTATTTAAACAGGTTTATGCAACTTCATCTTCTAATTACAACCTTACTCAAGATCCTAAGGTGATTGAAGGTTTATATAAAGATCAATATGTCCTCTCCTTATGCCTTCCTCTCATTCTTTTCTCGTCATCGAGCTTCTTGGCATTAAACAACAGCAAAGCCTTATGGAGAGTCCATATGCCCTTGATATAACCCCTCCCTCCTCTTTCTCCTACCATCTCTGGATTGTCCACTTAATTTTTGGTGATGGCATATCATGAATAAAGAATCATCGCTCCTCATTGACTTGATTAGGGTTTTCAGATCTCCATGTCCCACATTTACTATTTCATCCCACCATGGCTGCAATTTTTTCTCTTCAAACAAAAGCATCATCCATTTTAGAATGTAACATTTTCACATGAACTAAAATTGGAATCAAATTACTAGAGAGTACTTCTAGTTTTTGGGAAAAGGACCTAACAGTAGCCATGCTTGTTCCATGTAGAATATCACTGCGCTCATTTAAAATATATTATTATAATTGTCATTACAGATTGTATATGATTCTATTTTTTTAAGATAAGATTTGAATAAGTTTCTTTTGACTTCTTTTCTTTTCATTTGGAAAAAATGTATATCTAGGGTCTCTAATATCTATTTAGCATTTTAATGATACGATTGTCCAACTTAAACTCTCTATCAATGCTTTCATGATCACAAAAAGAGATAACAATAAAGGTGTTTAGAATGAGATATGCAATCATTTTTTGGGAGCTATTTTGGTAGATCACTTTATGCAATTTTCCTTCAAACCCTTACGTTTGTTTGATGTTTTGTCAACATGAAATAATGGTTCCATTTCTATTACTAGCTAATTAATTGCCCATTTGGACAAAATTTCTATCTAGGGTGGCTTTGAGTTCAGTTTAATCAACTTAAAAGTGGAGTCAGAATGTCACATCCAAAGTGACTGAATGACATGCTAGTTTTATTAGAAGGCTAACCAGCAAATAATAGAATAATTGATTTTTAGATGTCAAGTGCATGAGGAGTTTCTTGTTTAATAGCATTATAGAGTATCGTTGTGGCAGCAATCTAAAGATCAGATAAAACATCTTCTGTCATTCTATGATGTTTATATCTATAATTGTCCACACTAAAACCTATAAAAAAAAACATAAAATTTAAGTGAAATTTAATTTCAAATTTTGGAGCTTGACTAATTTGCTGCATATCAAGCCTAACTCTGCAGCCCATTGTTGACCTGCTCCAGTTTTTACTTGCCAGCTACTCGACCATGCACCCTATATTTTTATAATTCCATGACTTATGTCCTAGTTTCTAAGAAATATTAGACCTTTAATTTACATGACAATCTTCATATGTTTTATCTTTTGCCAATCAGACAAGAACCTTTATGTCCAATGCGACTTCCTTTATATTGTGCGTGGATGCTAAGTTCTATTATGAAGTCCCTCTTTAGTTCTTTATTACTTATTGTTGCATATTCAAATGCTATCTTTATTTCAAGCATTTCTTTTACCAAAACCAACGACATGTGTATTTGATTATTTGTGGAGCATCCTGAAACAAACTTGATTAAAAATAACAACTCATTCTCTTTGTACCAAGATTGGCATTGTTTGTCACAAAAAATAAGAAAAATGTGCATAAGCATCCATATAGGGAATCACTTTTCTCACTCTTAACATAACCATTTGAAGACAGACCAAATGAAGGAAATGTACTTTAATCTTAACCAAGAATCACAATTTTTCAACGGTTCAAATTGAATTTATATCCAAACCCTTTCCGATGGGTCTATGGCAAAGGTTTTTATAGAAATTTTAAGAAA
This sequence comes from Cupressus sempervirens, assembly GCA_028749045.1. Taxonomy (NCBI): domain Eukaryota; kingdom Viridiplantae; phylum Streptophyta; class Pinopsida; order Cupressales; family Cupressaceae; genus Cupressus; species Cupressus sempervirens. Next base: position 331,847,642 of record CM053783.1, read on the forward strand.
ATATATTAGCTCTCTCTATACATATCATGACAAGTACCCAATATTGATTCAAAAAATATATTATTCATCATACATCATTCCTACATCAATTTTAATGCTCATTCAATCCATTTACATATAAATGAATATTCTAAGACAAGCTAAAATGCAACTTTTACTACAAATTAAAAGGACTATTAAATAAAAATTTATAAATGTTTCATTTATTCTTCAAATCCAATACATTACAATTGAACCTCACAATTTCTACATTCCTCCATTAACCCTCAATAACTTTTACATAAAAGATCCATAACAAAAATGACAGATACATTGAATTCAAAGTTCTCTCCGACATCAAATTTGTCTGATGGCGAATGGGGTGCTGCAAGTGAGGATGTTAGAGGCGATAATAACATTTTACATGAAAAAATAGCTGAAGTAGAAGATGAGGATTCTACAATAATTAAGAGGTCCATACTAAATCACAATTCAGATAATGATGAAGCTAGAATTGAAGATTCAAATAAGGAAAAAGTTGTCAGTGATGTAGTAATTGCTGAATTTGAAGCTATAGCTCATGGATTACAGATTATAAAGAATAATGACCTTGAAGAACTATGAGAACTTCAATCTAGATCTTTCAGAACAATGTACCATGGAAAATGGAGGGGATCTGATATTACAATTAAATGAGTTATTTGATATGCAACTAAAAGGAGGAGTGCAGACATTAAAGTTGCAATTTTGGGATCATTGATGTCATAATCACCATTAAAATTTAATGATAAGATGTTTGATACACAATGATCATACCCCTAGGCTAGTAGACCATGACACTCAATAAGGACTAAAATATTCGATTGCAAAATAGGCACGTTGAACTAGTTTGAGACTAGGCAAAAATGCAGATTGAGACAAGCTAGAAATGACTCATTACCAAACAACTTCAATCTGAAGTATAGCGACATGAAATGTATGGGTTGAATGCAAGGTGGGGAAACATATTTCACTTGATATAGCATGAAACTCATGGGGCATTAATGCTCAAAAGTGAAAACAGGGCATCTGTAGCCAGATGTCAACATGTTACTCTCAGGAAATTGAGAGTACCAACAGTCAGAGTGGTCCTTTCTCAAATTACCATTGAGGACCTCTGAATTCATATCCTTGAAGAGATCTTAGCTAGAGACTAGTTGACATACCCCATTCATCAGTGTGACTCAAACAAGGTTCAAAAAAGGGAGATATATTTTCGAAAACCTCCTAACCACTTTGGAGGCTATGTGATGGGGCTAGATATTTCAAACAGAACTCTTTTGTCCTTCCTCTGGGCTTTGAAAAAACATATCATGGGGCATAGTGGTCCTTTCTCAAGGTTACCCTTGAGGAATTTGAATTTTCTAAAAGAAATTGTTAGATGGTTAACACTATTGAAAGATGATGTAGCTAAAGTAGAGGTTAATGGATCCCTTTCAAATAAATTATCTTTAGAGAGGTCAATTAGAAAGATGGTTAAAACTATTGAAAGATGATGTAGCTCAAGTAGAGGTTAATGGATCCCTTTTCAGAGCAATTCTCTTTGGAGAGGTCTATTAGGTAGGAATGTCCTCTTGCCTCTACACTCTTTGTTATTGCATCTGATGCTATATTCTATCTTCTGAGATAATCAACTTTGACTGCTAAGATCATAAATTTATCCCTACCCAATAATGACAATAATGAAAATCCAATTTGGAGATGACACTGCACTATATGTTGAGCTTGAAGAGAATAATGCGGATAACTTGATTTAGAGATTGTACCTCTTCTATACAGCTTCAGGGTCAGAAGTATCTACTTCTAACTCTGTTATGCTTGGTTAGCTGGACAAACACAATCAATTTAATGAGAAATGATGAAGTATGGTTCAACAATTTCAACTAATCTTTACTTAGTTCACTTCAAACACTTGTCTAAGAAAACCTATTTACTATAATTGAAGAATGTTATTTCAAGGAAAATGGATTTATTATGTCATAAAGATCTTTGCCAAGTTTTTTTTTTAAAACATAGTCATCGATTTTAAAAGAATTTGGTTTTCATAACTGATTTGAAAGTAAAAGAAGACAAAGGCATGGTAAATATTGGGATTATATAGAGGAAGCTTCATACATTGGCAAAAAATAATAAGAGGTGATAATATTTATTGAAACAAGAAAGATGGCTCACATTTTTCTATGATGCAGATTTCATTTTTCTTTAAAAGGAAGAGCATGCTGAAAGATATAATGCAAGAGTAGATTAAGAATTGAATTGTATTGAACAACTCAAACAAAACAATAATATTGAGTCATGAAAGAAGAATTATGTGTGCACATGAAAATCGATCAATGAAGAAGATACTTTACGAAAAAGATTGTTGAAAGGTTTGGTTGACATGAGGATAATTGTTGATTGCATTGTTTTAGAAACAATAGTAAGATTAATCATCAAATATGATTTATTCTTGAAAAGTATAGGTCAATCTACATTTTTTATTATATGATTTGATGATGGTTAGATATTTAAAAGAAACACTCATTCATTTTTTACTGAATCAGAGTTATGAGGGAGGTATGGTCACAGTTTGTTTTTTTGGAAGATTATTGATATTCTTATGCATTTATTTTAGAGTACTCTTACACACTATACTTATCTTATGAGTTTTCTAATGTTTCTTTTATGTCTGGAAAATTTGATTAATCAATTTTCCTTTGACAATACTGCAAATATGATTCATTACATCTGGTAAATGTATTTGATAGTATTTGTGCTGACATTTCTGCACATGGACACCATATAGCAGGGAAAGATATCCAGACATAGCTTTCAGGCTTGAGGTAGGTATTGCCTATGAACCAACTATTTTTGTCTTTCTGTGAGCTATAATTGGGTCAGACCTTATGATGCTTTTATTCAATATTTTATCTTTACTCTCTATTTGTTATGTATAGCAACTTGATTTGTTCTAAGAAAATAGATTGTGTAGTTTTATTGCATGTTTATTTTTGGGGAAGTTGAATGCATTGACATATTGATTGCATGGTTCACTTCATTGATGGATTATAATTTTTTGCTGCATATTTTTTATGATTATACAGTAGTGTGGTTACTCAGGTAGAATCTATTATCACTTTTTACTGCTAGCACTTTTTTTTAACTCCTATTCAAGAACTTTAATTTAGGGCTCTCACTTAGCTTCTCTTATTGATTCTTCTCATATATAGTCTACATTTACTTGTATTTCATCCTTAAAGATCAATTCCTCTGAACTTTTCATCATAACTAAATATAGAATTTTTGTTGGACAAATAAATAGTTCCAGAAAGGCTTATACCTAATAGACGCAAGAAAAAGTAAATTCACGATTGAAGGTAACAACTAGGAACACAAAATTATTGAATTTTGCATGCCTGAAAAATATAAGGCATGCAGATGGGACTATTTTAAGCCAAAAGTACATAAGTGAAGCAGAGAGAGAGATGACAAAGAACAAGAGAGAGCTCGATGTGTAGTGTCATTCCACACAAACAGGGACATGTGCTACGGACAATCACACAAGTCTAGATGAAAATCCATCTTCATTAGATCTGTCTTCAGTTGCAAGCCATTTTTTCAATTTCAAGCATGTGCTAAAGCTGATAGCGCAAAATACTCAGCAACATCTTCCTGTTTCTTTTACAGTAGATAATAAAGATGAGTCAGCGGAAGTAAGTCTAAAAGCTTCAAAAGTGAACATAACAGATTCAAAAAAGAAGCTAAAAGTAGAAAACCAACTCCCTGAGATACATAACTCTTATAACCTTCAAGCTATAGGCAATTACATAAAATGGGGAACACTCAATGCTAAGCTGCCAACATTGCATGCTTCACTTTCAAAAAATGGTGCAGGCATGCCATTTTAGACTAAAATATATCAAAATGGTAATTTTATGAATTCCTCTGACTCAGGAATACATCCAGACGTGGTTGAATTGGACAATGACATGCTTGGGGCTGCTATGTCAAGAACAAGCCCCTCTACATTTCCTTCACATGTTTCAAATACCCAAATTGTTACTTCATCATGTTCCAGCAATACCAACATTGGTATTCAACATCATCTCAATATGTTTAATCTAGTATGTTCAGATGTAAACATTATGTTGGGCCTATTGAAACCACTAGGGATGTCTAAACAACATGGACTGTTATGTCAAATACAGGAGTATGTTGACAAATCAAAACTTTATGTATCCTCATTTATTGATGCGGATAAGCCACTTTTTGCTTGCTTCGATTCTTCAGTTAAAATAAACTTGATCACTTAATCTTGAATTCTTGACGGAGGTTTAAAAGAAGAGATGTAATGAAGTGTCATTTTCAAAATACGAGAGCTGTTATCATATGACCAATTTGAATAGTTACAATCCTCTTATAGCTCAGAGAAAATGGATGATGGATGTTTTCCACAATCCATATAACCACACTGGACAATCCAAATTGTAGAAAGGTTTTTTTTGTCCAAATCTTCGCCAACCCATTGAACATGCTGCAATTTTGAACTGGAAGCGGGTAGCGGGTGGTGGATAATTTTGCATTTTTTATCAACTGAAAATAAGTTAATGGAGAAGGATCTTGTTCATTGCCAATAATTGTTTGTGGACAAATTGTTTGTTTACAAAATAGCAAGGTGACTGTCACGTGCTTATGTTAGACAGTAATTTATTCAGCACTGTTCCAATAAACTTACAATATATTTGACTCCAATGTTAAAGAGACTTTTAACAAATCGTTGATATTCTTCAATCAACCTTAAATCTTACAAAACACCAACTTTACATGCCAAGAAACTTGTAAATACTTTGAAATCAAACAATAATGGACAGCACTGCTATGACAGTCAGAAAAAAATACTGAAATGACAGAGATTTTATTTATTCTTTCTTTCAAACTGCTTCCTCCTCGACCACCACTATCTCTTACATTCAAAATGCATTCTTTTAAAGACCTCTTGCCCTCTAACTACCCTAAAACTGACTCCTATTGACCAAACTCCCATATAACTGTCACATGACAATAAACAAGCATTTTTTATAACTTTTAAATGATAGTCATTACTTATTTGGTTTCCCTTTGCCACTTTCTTCTCTTAAGCTCTTGGGAACATTTATTATTGTGCCTAAATGACTTTATGACACCTAAGTCACCTAAAGACTCCACCTTTATCCTTAATTTCCTCTAAGGTGTTGCATTTGGCTTACATTGTCAATGTTAACAATTTTACCACATCTTGCACTTTGAGTGCATTTTACATCATTTAGAGGCTTTAATAGCCTATTACATTATTCATGACCTTGGACACATTTAATAACACCTAACTGACCCTTTATGACTCTTAACTCCTTATTTATGCTAATTTGCCCATTCTTGGCAAGGCATTACATTTTGATAACTTTATTATATTTCTTACATTTAATAGCTTCAATAGCCATGATTCCTCATCAATTGACTTGATATGTCTTCATTAGGCATGGGTTTCCCTTGGTACCTTCATGGTCTCCTTCATAGATCTTGGTGTACCCTGTAGTTTCCTGTGTCCATTGGGTGCCCCTACACCAAACTCCCTGACTTCAAATGTTTCCCAGTCTGTGGGAAACTATGTACCTACAAAATAAACATTAGAAAACATATCTTGATGTCTTTTCAATGTGTTCCTCTTCTTCATGCACTTGCATGTGTCTTGTAGACACCTTGTGTCCTCTTGTGTCCTAAAACTCTTCAAGACTGTCCTTTCCTTCTTCATATGTTGATTCATCTGCTCCCACATCCCTTTGTGAGATGTAACATACCCATTCTTCTTGCCCCTTCTCTTCTTCTTTTTGGGCTTAGTAGTCATCAACCCAATAAGTAGAAACAAGAAGCAATAACAAGCTCCTTCTAGAACATAACTCTTACCAATTATTGTTATCTTCCCCACACTAGGAATCTCCATCATATTCTCATATGCCTGCAACAAAATCAGAATAACAAACCAAAAATAACTCATATTTTCATACTTCTCCATGCTTGGAATATAATCACCTTGTTTAGCCTTCCCTTGGCTCTTCATCTCCATTGTCTTCTCATCCTTAGTCTCTTTGCACCTTGAGACCTCTACTGCTATCTGCAACATGTCTTCACACCATTGCCATTTGCCTTGGTATACCAACTCCTTGTTGGTGGTTGTTCTATCAGATTCAGTCATCATTGTCTTTGTGAATTTTCTTTCTCCAACTTTCAATGGACACCATATAGAACCAATCAATATCATATCTGCTTCTCCAAGTCTTGTTTCTTTGCTATTTACATCAACATTTTCACTTTTCATCTTTGTTCCAATCATCTCCTTTAGCCCTTCCAGACCTGATCTTTTTCTGTCTTCATCAACATCCCTTCTCTTTACCTCTGCTACAACCTTTTGAACCTTTTTGGTGTTAGGTTCTCCTTGCTCTTCAACACTTGACTACTACTCATTTGTTATTTGTCCTCCAAATGGACAACTTGTCTTCATATCATCCTTTTCTAGGTTCTTTTCCTCAACCTCATTCTCATTAGTTGTTTTCTTCAAAGCATCATCCTTCTTCATCAAAACATCTTCCATTGCTTCACCATGTTCCTCTTTTCTTAGGAACCTTTCCCTTTCAAAGATGTCAATGCTCGCTGACACCTTCCAAGTTGTCTTGTGCTCCTCCAATGGTGTTAATACCATCTTCTCTCCATGATATTAGTATCTTTAGTTCTGCCATTTCGAGCATCAATGTCCCTTTTCTTCAGATTTCTACTAGCTTAGGTTCAGAAGGAGCTTTGCTAATCGGTGATCCTGGTTCTAGCTCATTATTGAATTTCATTAAGTTCCAAAGTCAGGAGCCAAATGAATCCAATACAAAAATTTCAGAAGATGAACTCCAAAGTTCAAGCACTTCTATATCTAATAGCACAAAAGAAATGTCTCCTCAAACTATTATTTGTTCCTCTCAAAATAAAAAAAGGGCTTCAGGTTGCACCGTTTCTAATAAAGATGATTCCAACATTGATGATGACTCAATTATTATGCATAATCAAGATCCCACTGCCAATGGTCTGAATATAACTGAAAAGAAATATGCATGGAATTCTAGATCTCCAAAACCTGTGATAGAAAATACTCCAAAAAGAACACATGATTTTTTAGTAAAACATGCCAAGGTAACTCAAATTCTGCTTGAAGTGTTCATTGTTATAATTTTTGAATAAGTATAGTTGGCAAATTACAAAAAGATCAAAGTAGAACCATTTTGTTCTAAAACAATGTCCTTCATTGTCATGGATTTTATCTTCGATTGTAATGTTTTTTAATTTTGTTTGGTGCAGTTTTCCTTTTCTCTAGCATTAATTGCTGAGTTTATTTTCCTTATTTCAAGATAGTTTATTTCTATTAGGCTCGTAGGTAGGATTAAAAAATTGAACCCAGCCACTCCATATCTTCCATCTCCTTATCTACGTGTGCCCAAATTCTGTGCTATTAAGCTTGAAAGCATTTTGAATAGAGGCAAGTTGAGTTCATTATTTGTTGACAGATCCTCTAAGATCATCAATGAAAAGTTATAGTGGCATCCTGATAAGGCATGATGTTGCCCTTTCTCCTTCTTTCTAGCTATTTGATCAGTATCAATATCTGTTTGGCATGAGGTTTTTGAATCTTAACATATGGTTGTTCAAATTCTGTATCTCATAAATGATTTCCTTTTAGCGTATAACTTGTTGTGCATAGTTGCCAAGTTTTCTTATTGTATTAGGCATATTAATGAAGAAGCATATTAGTTACTATTGGTGTTTACAATAGTTTGATTAGTTACTATCGATGTTTTTCAGGCATTCTATAAAATAGTTCACATGCCTTACATATGATATGACATTTTGCATGCATCTTGCACTCTCTCATCCTACTAATGATGGATTACGGAGAGTGATATGAAACGATGATGCTAAAAAACACACACATTCAAATCCAAAATGAACTTGCATTACAAATGGATTGTGGAAATTTGATATTGTTAATTTTTCATGCATGTCTACCAGGACAATCACAACTTAAACATATATTTTTAAGTTGTGATTGTCCTGGTAGACATGCATGCAAAATTAACAATATCAAATTTCCACAATCCATTTGTAATGCAAGTTCGTTTTGGATTTGATTGTGTGTATTTTTTAGCATCATCATTTCCGATCACTCTCTGTAATCCATCATCAGCCAGAGGAGAGAGTGTAGGATCCATGCAAAATGTCATATCATACGCAAGGCATGTGAACTATTTTATAGAATGCCTGAAAAAAATTTACACCAAGGCGTTGGTAGAAATTTCTACCTTCATTGGTCAAAATTTCTACCTTTATTGGTCAAAATTTTTGACCTTCATTGGTCAAAATTTCTACCTTCATTGGTCAAAATTTCTACCTTTATTGGTCCAAATTTTTTACCTTCATTGGTCGAAATTTCCACCTTCATTGGTCAAAATTTTCTTCCTTCATTGGTCGAATTTTCTACCTTTATTGGTCAAAATTTCTACCTTTGTTGGTCGAATTTTTCTACATTCATTGGTCAAAATTTCTACCTTTATTGGTCGAAATTTTCTACCTCCATTGGTCAAAATTTTGACCAATTCCTGGAAAAACTTGCACCAAGGCTATCGGAGTTTTTCGACCAACGTATTGGTCAAAATTTTGATCGAAAAAATTTTGACCAATGGGTTGGTCGATTTTGGTCGACGTTTGGTCGAAAACTGGGTCAAAATTTCGACCAATAATGGTCAAAAAATGGTCTCAAATGTACTAGTGTCTCCCTTCTTAGCTTTAATACATTTATTGTGATTAGTTTTACCAAATTACTTGTTGATTACGATGCAATATGTATAGACAAATCCACAACATTTTCTTCAAACTAGGTGCACAACAATTTGGTTGTAATGCATTGTATTGATGTTAATCACAACTTACCAACTAGATTTACAAAATAGTTATCCATTTCTCCTATTCATAAGAAATCTAACTTTCCATTGGAGTATGGTCTTCACTTGAAAAAATTATGGCTCTATTTACCATGCTTAACATGATTTTGTGTGTGTGTTTCCCAGATTCCCTAAATAGTAAAGATTTATTTAGGGAGAGGTGATATGCTTAACTAGCTCATCTTGTAAAATGGATTATCTTGTATGTGTTATTGTCATGTTGTGATTCCCGTGTGGTGTATTGCTTTCTATAGATTTTAATCTCTTTAAACAAATATTTGTTTCTCCATTTTCACATGATGATAAAGGAATTGAAATTCCATGGCTTTCCTCTATTTGGATCTCAATTCTTTTATATGTCATACATGCATTATAATTTACAAATGTGTATTTATGTTGTCTAATTAGGGTTAATGCAAAGTAGTAGAGACCATTTTTTTGGTCTCTACAATGTTGCCCCAAAAATACTTTTCTTCATATCTCTTCTATGATCTAGTTTCATCATTCTCATATTTATACTACCTTCGAGGGAAATTTTAGATTTATTTTTACCTAATTCTTGATATACATAAATTATCATATGATCATGTTGACCCTAGAGTTAGTAGATCCATTTTTTCTCTCTTTCTCATGTGTTTCATTTCTTTTGATTTGTTCTATATCGGGGATATATCATAGTTGAAACATCTTGAATAAGCATGTATACACCGCTAAATAGATTACCCTCATTAAGGAATTTTCAATCACTTTAACATATGGTAAAACTAGATTAGTTGTTTCATATTTTGCACATAGATACAAAAAAAAAATCCTTAGATATCTTAGGAGACAATGCTTTCCTTCAATCCATTTCCTTTACATTATATTATTGTTCTTTGTGTATTATTCAACGGATCCCTTAGGGATATGATTTTCTTTCCTTAAGTATTAGTCATCCTTTAGCATATTTCCTAAGTAAACTCTACTTTTCTCTATCATTTTTGATAGATTAACTAGCATAAGATAGCTTTGTAGACCTTCAATTCTATAGTTTGTAATAGTAAGATCTCTTCAAATGGCCTGTAGCAAGTTAAAACCTTACTAAGCTAGTTCTCTCTCTCTCTCTCTCTCTCTCTCTCTCTCTCTCTCTCTCTCTCTCTCTCTCTCTCTCTCTCTCTCTCTCTCTCTCTCTCTCTCTCTCTCTCTCTCTCTCTCTCTCTCTCTCTCTCTCTCTCTCTCTCTCTCCCCCTTGTGTGTTTCATATTTTTATCTTGATTTTTGATTGGATGAGAACTAAATTCAGTTAGAGGATTGGTGTCTCTTTATCTCATTAACCTTTATAAAAAGAAAAAAATTAATGTGTTCATGTATTTTACCATGATAATGAGGTTATGAGCCCACTAAAATGGAGCCTAAATGGATCATCCTAAATAGTGAGCACCTATTATTAGATGCTCAATTAGGATAAATTTTAGTATTCTTGAGGTTAAATGTCCATTATAATTTATCCATCCTTGCATTGCCTTCATTTTTGGATTTCTCTCAACATTATTGCCTCTCAAAATTACTTTCGCCACTTCTTGGCAAGAAAATTTCAACCACATCAAATTCTTCCTTCATTTTTTCTTTCCCTAAAATTCAAATCAATGGCATATCCCATTGGTTTAGTAGGATTTACATATTTCCATTGGGTTGTTTTTAGTTTTTAGTTTTTAGTCTCAAAATTTTGTGAGAATTATAAGACAAAAAAAATGTCTCCTCATTTTGGTAACCATGATTAAGACTTTTACAGAATCCAAAAGATTTGAAGAAAAGGATTCAAAATTAAGATTTAATTCTGAGAATTCTTCAAACATCCAAAGCATCTTTGAAGTAAAATCTTATATGTTGTAGAAATATTATCTCCCATGATGACCAAGTAGAGGCTAGGTCTCAAATCATACAAGAAGATCATTTTTCATTCTCCATTCATTCTTCAAGCTTTTCTTCTTCAATCATATCCTTTTGAATTTTAGTAATCAACCAATAACCCAGATCCATGAAAAGAAATTGTTTCTTCATCTTCTCCTCCCAACTAGCATACTTAACTCCATCAAACTCCAAACTTTCTTTCCTTAAATACACCATATATCTACTTAAATTTTTAAGTTGTTACTTCAAGGACTTGATGCTTTGATACCAATTATTAGAAAGTAAAGTCCACCAAGATAACCGAGACGAGGTGGTAAACCAATTATACAATTAAAACATCTCTCAACGTCATTATTAATTCCAAAACATGTATATGATAGATGCAATAACCACCTAAAGATGACCATACACAATAACACTAGATCTATTGACTAAAGAAACCCTTGATCAGAGGGAAAATCTTGGTCGAGATGGTACCCACAAGATGATGTACTAATATAAAAGATACTTGTGAAAGGATGGACCCTATTAGGGGTCAATGAAATACATTCAGTACATATTAGTCCCTATTAGGAGACAATGAATCCATGTTAAGTGGTTCCTACCCTATTAGGAGTTATGCCAACCCTATTAGGAGTTGATTAGGAGTGTAGATGGACCCACTATCCAAATAGCTTCAGTACTATCCTCACTAAATAATATAATGGTACATCAACAATGTCAAGTTCAGCAACTTCTTGGCTAGATATGGTTCCCTTTTAGCTCACTGTTTGTCAACTACACCAACCACTTCTCTAGTCCAAAATATGTTTGCATGTAAGTTTGCATAATACAATATTTGCACTAGATCCCACTCTAAAGTTTGCATATCATAGGAATCTAATGTATAATTCAACAATAATGGAGATTATTTCCATCTCAACCACGAGTAGAAATTATTGTTATCTACAACACTTTTTTCAAACTTCAATTACAACCCTTTTTCTAAGACTTAAAATATTATTCCAGCCACTTTCCAAAGAAAGCATTTGAGCAGTTGTTTCTATGCTATCATTATTTTCCTCAATCTTCATGTACATTTATTTATATTGTTGTTTCATTTCACTAATATGTCTTCTAAAAATTTTATGGGATTGGTTTCTCCCTTATTAGTTTTGATGCATTTATTGTAATTAGTTTTAATGAATTTCTTCTTGAGTACGTTGAAATATGTATAGACAAATCCACAATGTTTGCTTCAAACTAGGTTCACAATAGTTTAGTTTTAATGCATTGCATTGATATTAATCACAACTTACATGCTATATTTATAAAATAGTTATCCATTTCTCCTATTGATGAGCAATCTAACTTACTATTGGAGTATGGTCTTTGTTTTTAAAAAATTATGGCTCAGTTTACCATGCTTAACTTTATTTTTTGTGTGTGTGTTTCCCAAATTCCCTAAATAGTAAAGGTTTGTTTAAGGGGGGTGATATGCTTAACTAGCTCATCTTGTACAATGGATTATCATGTATGTGTTCTTAACTTTATTGTGTGTGTGTGTGTGTTTCCCAAATTTCCTAAATAGTAAAGGTTTGTTTTAGGGGGGTGATATGCTTAACTAGCTCATCTTGTACAATGGATTATCGTGTATGTGTTATTGTCATGTTTTGATTCCCCCTATCGTGTATTACTTTCTATAGGTTTTGATTTCTTTAAACAAATACTTGTTTCTCCATTTTCACATGATGATAAAGGAATTGAAATTCCATGGCTTTCCTATATTTGTATCTCAATTCTTTTATATGTCATACATGCATTATAAATTACAAATGTGTATTTATATTGTCTAATTAGGGATAATACAAAGTAGTAGAAACCATTATTTTGGTCTATACAATGTTGCCCCAAAAATACCCTTTTTCATATCTCTTATGTGATCCAGTTTCATCATTCTCATGTTTTGACTACCTTTGGGGGAAATTTTCAATTTATTTTTCCCTAATTCATGATAGACATAAATTATCATATGATCATGTTGACCCTAGTGGTAATAGATCCATTTTCTTCTCTCTTTCCCATGTGTTTCATTTCTTTTGGTTTTTTTTGTATTTGGGATATCTCATAGTTGAAACATCTTGTATAAGAATGTATACACCACTAAATTGATTACCCCCATTAAGAAATTTTCAATCACTTTAACATAGGGAAAAACTGGAGTAGTTGTTTCACATTTTGCAGATATATAAAAAAAAAAAAAAAAAAAAATTGTTCCTTGGATGTCTTAGGAGACAATGCTTTCCTTCAATCCATTTCCTTTACATTATATTATTGTCCTCTATGAATTATTCAATGGATCCCTTAGGGAGATTATTTTATTTCCTTAAGAATTAATCCTCCTTCAGCATATCTCCTAAGTGGGCTTTTTTTTCTTTATCATTTTTGATAGATTAACTAGTATAAGATAGCTTTCTAGACCTTCAATTCAATAGTTTAACTAGTATAAGATAGCTTTCTAGATAGGTATATGCAAGATCATGGTGTGCCAAAAAGTGGCGATGTGAAAAAAATAGAGTTTGAAAACGTCTAAAAGCGTTCCAAAATCCGCTTTAGCTTTTTTTCACCCATCCAAATACCAAACCTGGAAAGTAAGGCCCGACCCTTATCGGGTATCCGATTTGATATCGGATACCCGATATCTGTCAGTGTTATTAAAAAAAAAGTACAACCCCTGGGTTGATTTCATAGTCATATTTCGAGTTTTGCAACACAGATATCGGGTTTTCAATCAGATACACGATATAAGGGCTTTAATCAATGTTAATATAAATTTAATAAATTTTATTATAAAATTGTTAGTTTTAGTTGAAATTGTTAGAATTTAGGGTTTTTTTAATAGAATTGTTAAAATTTAAGTTTTTTTAATATAAATTATGTTTTGCAAATTAATAGGAATGGCTGATCAAAATGATGACCATGAGGCAAGGAATATTGTTCCTCATAACACCCCACCAAATGATCTAGTGCCTTGTAAAATTGTCCACCAAATGATCCTTTACCCCCTCAAAGCCCTCCTCGAATCGAAGATTTGATAATTGAAAATCTCACCCAATTGAGGGCTTTGCGAACAACATATAATAATGTACCCGCATTGGCTCCTATGTTATCCACGTTAAACACCATAGTGGATAACATTGAAACCCTTACCAACCAACAAAATGTCGCTCTTTGTTGGCATGACAAAATGCATGAGATGTTTGATGATGGCTTGGACTATGATGAGGTTGCAGCCCTCAATATAACCAAAGATTATTTGGCTGGCCTTTTTGCGAACCCAAAAATTGGTATACCAGTCGACCACAAAAAAACCAAACTATCGATTAAATGGTACACAAATGATGCCATACGTGCAAACTTTTGGGATCGTTTGTGGATGGTTTTTTATATCCCTCCACATAGCAATTTAGAGGTGCCATTTTATTTCCTTAGAAGATTGTATGCAGAATTTATGTTGAAACTCAAAGTGAACTATTGGAGCATGAAGCCCAACATGGGTGTAGGACTAGGAGCTCCTCAAGATAGACCCTCTTCCCAGTGGAAGAAAGCTGGCATTTTTGTCCCCACTCCTCAAGTGTAGCATCCTGATATTATGGTAGAGGCTAGCTCTCAAACCATTAGAGTCATTCATAGACTGAGTAACCTATTGATATCTCAGATTAGGTCAGTCGTGCCTCCCTGCGTTGATGATGTTGGTGCCAGTTCATCATCGGTTAGCTCATCACATGTTTGTGTGCCTCACACTTGCATTATGTGCAAGAATATTTTTCTGGGTCCCATAGGTGATCTTCCTAAGTATCATTTTGTATTAGACGAGGATACACTAGACACACATGCAAAGGCTACAAAGCCTGATGCAAGAGAGGATGGGAATGTAGACGCATGGACTCCTTCTATGTTGGTACGTGTATACATTTTTTTGTTATGACATGCAATTTAAAGTTAATTTTTATAATAGAGTAATTTTAATTTTTAAGCGATACTAACTTATACACGTATGTGATCTTCATTCATGTTTAGTTGATGACCGAGGAGGAGCTAAGACAGGTTGATGATGCCATGCTCTTAGCCATTTCATTTGGCCTTGAGACACCTACGGTAAATTATGTTGTGTTCTCATTGTTTTTTCTATTTGATATTTGTAGCATATATGGTTGTTAATCTTTCTTTTATCTTGCAAGTACCACTTGTCCCTAGGGGACAAAGTGCAGGGGATGAGCCAACACCCATTGACAAAGGAAAGGTAATTTGGTGCTTTCTATTTGATTAAATATCGATGTATTCTTGTAAAATGTTTGTGGTAATGAAATTTAATTACATTCTTTATTGTATATAGGGTGTGGCTACTGGTGATGAGCCCATATAGATTTCGCGTCATAGACACTCAGGCATTTCCATTCACACTGAGAGCCCCATTGTATGTATAAGTATCATTTTTATTTTTTTCCTTATCTTCATAAATAAATTCAAAGATGATTTCCTTGATATTAACAACTATTATTTTGTATCTTAGAGGAGACTCCTAGTGCACACGAGGTTCGACAAGAGATTTTTGTACATTTGATAATGCAGCCACTATATCCTGAGGAGGAGCCTACACTAGTAAGTTGTAGTTTGAATTCATGATTAAATATGTTATAAATTTGGCATGCTATGAATTATAATGATATAGTTTAAGTTGTAGATTCATTTGACAAACATATTTGAACATACACATGCCACAATTAGCGAGGTACAAGCATTGTTGAGGGCATACGAGAGGACTCCTGACCAGCGCAGGAGGTCGATGAGAGAGGTATTTATTATGAAAGTTTAATAGTATAAATATTCATTAAAAAAAAGATCATTATGCATTTGAGTAATTCAATGTTAGATACAAAGAATCATATAAATTTAGTAGTCTAACTTTGGGTTTTCCTTTTTTGTTTATGTAGGAGGCATATGATCCACCTAGTGCAATGAAGAGCCTGCATTTTGATCATCCACTAGCACCCTAGGATAGTATAGTTGTCGTAGGATGTGTCATGAGAAATTTTGAGATGGCATATGTCACATTGTTTACAGAAACATTGATATTATACACATTCTGATGGCATGATCAGCCACATTTTGTATATGGATCTATGTATTTTGATATATATTTGTGTACTTTGTCTATGGATACATGATCTCTAATATATATTTGTGTAATTTTTCTATGGATACATGTATTTTGATATATATTTTTGTCATTTATGTGCACAATGATATACATATTAATTTAGTATCTAGTATTGTTCAATTTATCATGGATCATGTTTATGGAATATCATTAATTTTGATCATGTTTGTTATATTTGATTCAAATGCAATAATTTGTGAATAACATTTTAACAACCTTTATTATCAAATTTTGATACAATGTTTAATTTGAAGTGTTATCATGACATAAACACACTTGTTAACCTCCTACACAAGGTTCACATAACCCCAAATCCGATTTTAAACTCCACCTTCAACCTTGAAACTAACTCTTGGCTTCAAACCTAATCTCAACACACTTAAGGACTCCACTCCTCAACCATGGATTCTATTCCCAACTACGAACTCATTCCTAGACTCATAATCTCTGATAACTAACACTTCACTTTGTTACTATCCTCATACTACAACTTTTCAATTTCAACATAACCTCAAAATATCCCAACTTAAGAGACTTGATTGGACCAAACCTTTTTAACTTGTTTCCCCAATACCATATCCATATGAATAACATCTATACATTTCTCACATTGATCAGATTACCCATACTGATCCACTTAACAAAATTGGCTTCATTAATGCATGTTATCATTTCACACCCTATATGTCGCAATGTCTTCACTGGATACGTTCCTTTTGTGTGTAGTCTTTCGATGATTGTTGCTCCAGATTCAAATGACAATATCGGACACCTAATGATATATTATCAAACTTTTTTTGATCATTTGGGCCCCAAAACCTGTGAAAATGGCCCACCAAAAGCAATGTTGTTAGGTCTACAGTCACAGGGAATATTTGGGGAAAATCATGCCAATAAAATCGTGTATCCAATTTGAGATCGGATATCCAATTTCATATCGGATATCCGATATGGAGGCCAAAATTTTGGAGGGAAATAAGAACTAAGATTAAGATTATAATGTATAATGAGTTATGACTATATTATATTATATTATTATTAAATTATATATTATGTATAATGAGTTATGAGTTATGTATTAGATTATAATGTATTATTATATTATATTATTATTTAATATAATAATATATATTATTATTATTATAATCTATAAATATATAATATATATTAATATATATATATATATATGAAATTATTATATTATATTATTATTATTATTATTATTAAATATAATAACTTAATTTATATGTTATTATTATTATTATGACCTATGTTATTAATATATAATAATATATTATGTTATTATTATTATAATCTATAAATATAATATATTTATATATATATATATATATGATTATTATATTTTATTTTATAATTTTTACCATATTATTATATTTTTACTACATTATTTTTATTTGTTACTATAACAACATATAATATTGTTGTTGTTATTATTATTATGACCTATGACCTAGGGACATATTAGAATCTTTTATATGGGTCGAAAGGGGCCATAAGATAACCTATGACCCCTTTCGACACATTCCATAACGACATATGTCTCTACTGTCATAGGACCCCGAGGGACATATTATAATTGTTTATATGGGTCGAAAGGGGCCATAGGATGACCTATGACCCATTTCGACACATTTTATTACAACATATGTCTTTGGGGGTCCTAGGACCCCTAGGGACATATTATAATTATTTATATGGCTCGAAAGGGGTCATAAGATGACCTATGACCCCTTTCAACGCATTCCATGATGACATATGTCTAGGGGTCCTAGGACCCCTAGGCACATATTATAATCATTTATATGGATCAAAAGGGACCATAGGATGACCTATGACCCCTTTCGACACATTCCATGATGACATATATCTCTACGAGTTCTAGGACCCCTAGGGACATATCATAATCATTTATATGGGTTGAAAGGGGTCATAGGTCCTATCGACACATTCTATGATGACATATGTCTCTAAGGGTACTAGGACCCCTAAGGACATATTATAATCATTTATATGGGTCAAAAGGGGCCATAGGATGACTTATGACCCCTTTCAACACATTTTATTATAACATATGTCTCTAGGGGTCATACGACCCCTAACGACATATTATAATCATTTATATGGGTCGAAAGGGGTCAGAGGATGACCTATGACCCCTTTTGACACATTCCATGATGACATATGTCTCTAGGGATCATAGGACCCCTAGGGACATATTATAATCGTTTATATGGATCGAAAGGGGCCATAGGATGACCTATGACCCTTTTCGACACATTTTATTACAATATATGGGTCGAAAGCGGTCATAGGATGACCTATGACACCTTTTGACACATTCCATGAGGACATATGTCTCTAGGGGTCCTAAGACCCCTAGGGACATATTATAATCATTTATATGGGTCGAAAGGGGCCATAGGATTACCTATGACCCCATTCGACACATTTCATGACAACATATGTCTTTGGGGTTCCTAAGACTCCTAGAGACATATTATAATCATTTATATGGTTTGAAAGGGGCCATAAGATGACCTATGACCTCTTTCGACACATTTTATTACAACATATGTCTCTAGGGGTCCTAGAGCCCCTAGGGACATATTAGAATCATTTATATGGGTCGAAAGGGGCCATAGGATAACCTATAACTCTTTTCAACACATTCCTTGATGACATATGTCTCTAGGGGTCCTAGGACCCCTAGGGACATATTATAATCGTTTATATAGGTCGAAAGTGACCATAGGATGACCTATGACCCCTTTCGACACATTCCATGATGACATATGTCTCTAGGGGTCCCAGGACCCCTAAGGACATAATATAATCATTTATATAGGTCGAAAGGGGCCATAGGATGATCTATGACCACTTTTGACACATTCCATGATGAAAAATTAATCTAAGGGTCCTACAACCCCTAGAGACATATTATAATCATTTATATAGGTTGAAAGGGGCTATAAGATGACCTATGACCCCTCTCGACACATTTTATTACAACATATGTCTCTAGGGGTCCTAGGACCCCTAGGAAAATATTATAGTCATTTATATGGGCCGAAAGGGGTCATAGGATGACCTATGACCCCTTTTGACACATTCTATGATGACATATGTCTCTAGGGGTCCTAGGACCCCTAGGGACATATTATAATCATTTATATGGGTTAAAAGGGGCCATAAGATGACCTGTGACCCCTTTTAACACATTTTATTACAACATATGTCTCTAGGGGTCCTAGTACCCCTCGAGACATAATATAATCATTTATATAGGTCGAAAGGGGCCATAGGATGATCTATGACCACGTTTGACACAATCCATGATGACATATGTCTCTAAGGGTCCTAAGACCCCTAGGGACATATTATTATTATATATATGGGTCGAAAGCGGCCATAGGATGACCTATGACCCCTTTCAACACATTTCATGACAATACATGTCTCTAGGGGTCCTAGGACCCCTAAGGATATATTATAATTGTTTATATGGGTCAAAAAGGGCCATAGGATGACTTATGACCCCTTTCGACACATTTTATTACAACATATGTCTCTAAGGGTCCTAGGATCCCTAGGGACATATTAGAATCATTTATATGAGTCGAAACGGGTCATAGGATGACCTATGACCCCTTTCATCACATTTGATAACGTCATGTCTCTAGGGGTCCTAGGACTCCTAATGAAATTTTATAATCATTTATATGGGTCGAAAGAGGCCATAGGATGACCTATAATCCCTTTCGACACATTCCATGATGACATATGTCTCTAGGGGTCCTAGGACCCCTAAGGACATATTATAATCATTTATATGGGTCAAAAGGGGTCATAGGATGACCTATGACCCCTTTCGACACATTCTATGGTGACATATGTCTCTAGGGGTCCTAGGACCCCTAGGGACATATTATAATTGTTTATATGGGTCGAAAGGGGCCATAGGATGACCTATGCCCCCTTTCAACACATTTTATTACAACATATGTCTCTAGGGGTCATAAGACCCCTAGGGACATATTATAATTGTTTATATGGGTTGAGGGGTTGAAAGGGGTCATAGGATTACTTATGACCCCTTTCGACACATTCCATGACAACATGTCTCTAGGGGTGCTAGGACCCCTAGGGACATATTATAATCATTTATATGGACTGAAAGGGGCCATAGGTCATCCTATGGCTCCTTTCAACACATTCCATGATGACATATATCTCTGAGGGTCCTAGGACCCCTAGGGACATATTATAATTATTTATATGGGTCGAAAGGGGCCATAGGATGACTTAGACCCCTTTCGACACATTCCATGATGACATATGTCTCTAGGGGTCCTAGGACCCCTAGGGACATATTATAATTGTTTATATAGGTTGAAAGGGGCCATACGATGACCTATGAGCCCTTTTGACACATTTTATTACAACATATGTCTCTAGGGGTCCTAGAACTACTAGAGACATATTATAATTGTTTATATGGGTCAAAAGAACACATTCCATGATGACATATGTCTCTAGGGGTCCTAGGACCCCTACGGACATATTATAATCATTTATATGGGTTGAAAGGGGTCATAGGATGACCTATGACCCCTTTCACAACATTTTATTACAACATATGTCTCTAGGGATCATAGGACCGCTAGGGACATATTATAATCATTTATATTGGTCGAAAGGGGTCATAGGATGACCTATGACCCCTTTCAACACATTCCATGATGACATATGTCTCTAGGGGTCCTAGGAACCCTAGAAACATATTATAATCATTTATATGGGTCGAAAGGGGCCATAAGATGACTTATGACCCCTTTTGACACATTCCATGATGACATATGTCTCTAGGAGTCTTAGGACCCCTAAGGACATATTATAATTGTTTATACGGGTCGAAAGGGGCCATAGGATGACCTATGACCCCTTTCAACACATTTCATGATGACATGTGTCCCTTGGGGTCCTAGTACCCTTAGGGACATATTATAATTGTTTATATGGATTGAAAGGGGTCTATGATGACCTATGACCCTTTTTGACACATTTTCTTACAACATATGTCTCTAGGGGTCATAGGACTCTTAGGGACATATTATAATCGTTTATATGGGTCGAAAGGGGTCATAGGATGACCTATGACCCCCTTTGACACATTCCATGATGACATGTGTCTCTAGAGGTCTTAGGACCCGTAGGGACATATTATAATCATTTATATGGGTCGAAAGGGGCTATAGGATGCCCTATGACCCCTTTTGCCACATTATATGATGACACCCCGAGGGACATATTATAATCGTTTATATGGGTTGAAAGGGGCCATAGGATGGCCTTTGACCCCTTTTGACACATTCCATGATGACATATGTCTCTAGGGGCCCTAGGACCCCTAGGGACATATTATAATCATTTATATGGGTCGAAAGGGGCCATAGGATGACCTATGACCCCTTTCGACACATTTTATTACAACATATGTCTCTAGGGTCCTAGGAACCCTAGGAACATATTATAATTGTTTATATGGGTTGAAAGCGGCCATAGGGTGACCTATGACCCCTTTTGACACATTCCATTACAACATATGTCTCTATGGGTCCTAGGACACCTAGGGACATATTATAATCATTTATATAGGTCGAAAGGGGCCATAGGATGACCTATGACCCCTTTCAACACATTTCATTACAACATATGTCTCTAGGGGTCCTAAGACCCCTAGGGACATATTATAATTGATTATATGAGTCAAAAGGGGTCATAGGATGACCTATGACCCCTTTCGACACATTTCATTACAACATATGTCTCTAGGGGTCCTAGGACCCCTAAGGACATATTATAATTGTTTATATGGATTGAAAGGTGTCATAGGATGACATATGACCCTTTTCGACTCATTAGATTATAACATATATCTCTTCAGGTAATAGAAGCCCAAAGAACATATTATAATTGTTTATATGGGTCGAAAGGAGTCATAGGATGACCTATTACCCCTTTTGACACATTTAATTACAACATATGTCACTAGGGGTCCTAGGACCCCTAGGACATATTATAGTTGTTTATATGGGTCAAAAGGGGTCATAGGATGACCTATGACCTCTTTTGACACATTTTATTACAACATATATCTCTAGGAGTCCTAGGACCCCTAGGGATATATTATAATTGTTTATATGGGTTGAAAGGGACCATAGGATGACCTATGACCCCTTTTGACACATTCCATGACGATATATGTCTCTAGGGATCCTAGGACCCCTAGGGACATATTATAATTGTTTATATGGGTCGAAAGGGGCCATAGGATGACCTATGACCCCTTTCGACACATTTTATTACAACATATGTCTCTAGGGGTCCTAAGACCCCTAAGGACATTATAATTGTTTATATGGGTCGAAAGGGGTCATAGGTCCTTTTGACACATTCCATGACAACATATGTCTCTAGGGGTCCTAGCACCCCTAGGGACATTATAATCGTTTATATGAGTCGAAAGGGGAAATAGGATGGCCTATGACCCCTCTCCACGCACTTCATCACAACCTATGTCCCTAGGGGTCCTAGGACCCCTAGGGACGCATTTGGTTGGTTCAAATGCATTGAGAGGGATCATAAGTTAACCTATGACCCCTCTTGACGCATTTCATGAGAATGTATGTCCCTAGGAGCCCTTGGACCCCTAGGAACCCATTGGGAATGCGTTGAAAGGGGTCACTAGGGGCCCTAGGGACATATGTTGTCATGAAATTCGTCAAAAGGAGTCCTTTCGATGCGTTTGATGACAATATTATAATAATAATATATTATTAGATTATATAGCAATAATAATCATATATGTTGCTAGATTATAGATTTAATAACAATAATAACCATATATATTATTAAATATAATAATATTCATATAATATTACTATATATATTTAATAATAATAATATTTATCATATATATTACTATATTATATTTAGTTATAATTATTATTATTATATTTATAACTTTATTATATTTAATAATAATAATCATACATATTACTATAATATAATAATAATCATACATATTGCTATAATATTATAGTAATTATAATCATATATAATAATAATAGTTAATAATAATAATATCAATGTCCATACTTCCCCCAAATAAATTTCCCTCTAAAACACTCTAAAGTTTCCCTCTCAAATTTATTTCCTCTCAAATTTCCCTCCCTCCAAAATTGCAATTGGAATATCTTTCCTCTCAAATTTCCCTCCAAAATATCAATTGAAAAATCACGAACCTAATTGGACACCTGATTTCAAATCAGGTATCCAATTTGACCCAATTTTATTTTGGGTATCCGATTAGGCTCAGTATTTACCAAGCCTATTTGGTCAACCCAAAAAATGTGTTTGAGAAGGGTTTCACTGACACTCAAACATCGGGTAGCCATCTGACAATGTTATTTTCATCAAAATTGAATGAAATGAAAAAGGTTTTTTTATAACACTCTCAAGATTTCATCGATATAGTTGTTGTCAAATTCTAAGTTCGATAAATATTTATTAGTTAATTTTCAATGAAGATGATTGTAAAGTGTTGATTGACATACTAATTGAAAAATAGCTATAACTTTCAAATGGCATAACATTTTTTAAATCCAAAAGTTGTGTCACATTATATGCTTCGCCTAGTATAAGAAAAATAAAACAAAAATTAAATTTGGTAACATTTTTTCTATTAGTTAAGGTGGTCAGACACGGAATTTTTTTCTAAAAAAGTTTTAGTAGAAAATTCATATTTAATTATTTATTTGGAATAAAAATACCCAAAAATATGTGTCACATCTAGGCATGAGTCTACTTTTCATATCTATAATTATATTAAAAAAATATTATCATTTGATTTTGATTAAGGTGGTCAGACATACACCTACTTTTTATTTTTGCCCTAAAATTTTTGTAGTATTGCATTATAATCCAAACTCTTGACCAATCAATTATTTTTTTCTCCAGATAAAGCCTAGTAGTTTAGAAACTACATTCAATTTCCTACAGATTATTTTCTTACAACTTTTTTATATAAAGTCCATAACAACTTTAAAATTATGTGTCAAGTTGACATAACCCTGATTTGTTGGTTTTTCACTGCCACTTAAGGCCATAGTTTGGTTGACCATGATCCTGCACATACCCAGACCTTCAATTCGATAGTTTACAATAGTATGATCCCTTAAAATGGCTTGTAGCAAACCCCCACCCCCCTAACCCCTCGCCCTCCCTCTCTCTCCCCCCTTGAGTGTTTCATATTTTTATCTTGGTTTTCGATGAGGACCCAAATCAATTAGAGGATTGGTGCCTCCTTGACCTTGATAAAAAGAAAACTTCTAATGTGTTGATGTATTTTACCATGATAATGAAGTTATGTGAGCACTAAAATGGAGCCTAAATGGATCATCCTAAGTAGTAAGTGTAGACACCTAAAAACCTTTAGAAAATAAAGTATTTTTATTTTCTAAAAAATTCTTGATGACATCATCATTTATTAATTATTTATTTATTTAATTTATTTATTTATTTTTATGTCATTAAATCCCTTTATCTTAATTAAAAATATTTAATTAAGGAATCCCTCCCAAAAATGTTTAAATCTTATTTAAACATTATTTCCTTATTTATTAATTATTTAATTAATAAATTGACCAAAAAACCCAAAATAAATAAAAAAATTATTTTTTTCCCAAAACTTGGCCAATTTCCTTAAGACCACTAACCTCTTCCAAAATCTTCTAATCCTTCTTTAATTTTGATTAAAGGCTAATCCCATCATTTCCTACCCCTAATCCCAACTCAAAATATTTAATTAAGATTAAATATTAATCCTCATGTTTATTAAAAAAGTTTTAATAAATATCTCCTCAACCCAAACCCTTGAAATAAATAAAACTTTATTTCTTTCCTAAAAATCTAATTTATCCTCATCCTAAGAAGTTCTAGACTCTTCTAGAAAGTCTTCATCCTCATCCTAGGAAGTTCTAGACTATTTTAGAAAGTCTTTATCCTCATCCAAAGTCTAGACTCTTCTAGAAGATGTCTTTAAACCTAATCCTAATCCCCTCCTAACCTTGTCACATTCTCTAAACATGGGTTAAGACTTACTAAACCAAGCCAAAGTTAACAAATATCTCCTCCTTCACCCACCCTCATTAAATGCCATCCACTTGTCTATCCCTAAGCTAATTTTAAACCATCCTAATCCATCCTCTAATCATTTGCACAAGCCTAAGCAAGCTTAAAACCTTCTTAATCAAGCCCAAGTCGAAATTCCTCTCATCTCCCTCAAAATATCCCAACCATAAAACTTTATGAAGCTCACTAGGCCATAAATGACTCCTCCAAAGCCCTTTTATTTCTCTTACAAGCCATTATGAGGATCTTTATGAAGATTTTATCCCTTGAGCCTCCTTTGTTGACTCATCCTTCCCCTTTCCTCCATCCTCTCACCTTGTGACTCTCTGATTGGCTGTAAGGAAGCACAATCCATGTGCTCTCCTCTCATGCAATCTGAGCCCTCCATGAGCTTTTTTCCATCCTTGCATCTTAGCCCTCAATCCCTCAAGCCTCTTTCCTATAAATTGGACCCTTCCCCTTTGCAAAATAACACACTCCATGAAGTAAAGTCATAATGTCATTTTAAGAAGCTATTTTACATCAAAACCATACACTCACACTCAAATTCCAACTTCATTTGAAGCCCTTTTTGAAGCATAAAGCTTGAGCATACATCCTATCTATTTAGACAAAGCCACTCAACAAGAGAGCTTCTTATTGAGAGAGTCCATTAATGGCTCATATTCTCAATTGAGAGCTCATCTTAGTCTATCTTGAAGTTTATGAATTTTGTTTAGTTTGTAGAAGCTTTATTTAAATTTGGTTTATATTAGCATACTAACATTGCTCATATACATTTTAGCACGCCCGATGGGACCCCGCATGGGTCATCTTCATTAGCTTTTTTAGTCAAGTTTTGTATGTCATTTGCTAATTTTCGCTAATTTTGTTTGTTTTTGTGATTGGTAGGATTGTATAAATTGGTTTTGTAGGTCCACATGAGCATGAAAAAGACAAAGGAACTCATAATCTATTTCATAGTGTTTGCAGATTTTTCAAGCTTATAAGTGGACAAAGCACTTGGAATTCTTCTTCCTCTTCTTGTCTATATTCTTCTTATTCCATCTACTTCTTCTTCTTCTTCTTGTGGGAGATCTTGGCCATTTTTTTTTGAAGGAAGCAAAATCATACACACTTCTTTTTAGTGCTTAAAATGAACCCCTAAATCATACTTAAATCCATTAAAAACTAAAAATTTGCAAAAAAAAAAAAAAAAAAAGCCTTTTAACAAGTGAAACTAAACCAATTCAATCATTTGCATCCTTGCAACATCAAGGTTTTAGATGCATTCATGCAAAGTTAGGAACACTTCATTTTTGGAAATTTAAAAAAAAATTCAAGTTTCCATTTCAAAAGGTTCAAAATCAACACTAAGTGCACACTAAAATTTAAATCAAACTCAAAGCATCAATCAAGGATAAAATGAACCTCATTTGCAAATATTTTAAAGTTCTTTTAAAAATCTCATGAAAACTAAGAGTCCTAAATGGTTGCCAAAAATTGTCCTAAAAGCTTTGTTATTTGTTCCAAAAAAATGTCTTGTTGCAAAATCTTGAATGTTTCTTAGGTTTTTCATGCATCAAAACACTCTAGGAATATCATTTTTGGGCTTAAAATATGCAAACTAGAACACAAAATCTTGAATGAAAACCAAAGTCCAAAGAGTCATTTTCACTTTTCAGTCCAAAACAATCTTGAATGATCTAAGGTTAAAACAAAGCACTTCAAAGTTCTTAAAACAACACACAAAATCTCAATCTTGAATGCTCAAAGGAAAAAACTTGAATGTTTAATCACTTGTCTTTGAATGCATGTTGCTAAACACACTCTTGAATGCCATGGATTAAAATCATATTTTTTTTGAATGCATGATTAAAACAACAAATCCAATCTTGAATTCCAAGGATCAATTAACCATTGCAATATCAAACACTTCATTTGGAGCTTCTAAAATTGAACAAAACAAATCTCTTTTCCACATGCAATTTAGGTAAAGTTTGATTTTTGGACATTTAAGAAACTTTTTTAAGTTAAATACAAATTTGCAAAAATCAATTTGAGTAGTTCCTTGGACTCACCTCTTTTCTAATCACCCATCAATTCAACCATTGGTTGCAATCTCAACGCCATTTATGGGGATGGGTCTACTTGAAAAAGGTGTTAAATGTTCCACAATCTAACTCACTCACTTGGTCTTTGAACGTTTGCTTTAACTTTATCAAAAAATTTAAATGACCAAAACTCTAGATTAAATCGATCACACTTCAAGTTTGGGCACTAAAATTGAACAACTATTGATGTGGAGGGCCTCTGAGCACGCGCTTGACAAATCGAATCTCACACATCTTTGCTTTGGGCTTAAAACAAAATCACACCAACTCTTGAATGCTTTAAAGAAAATTAATCGATACTTGATGTGGAGGGCCTCCGGGCGCACGAGTTTGCTTTTGTTGACCCTAACTCTTCTTTTTTTTTGCATTCTTCGATCAATTTACTTTTGTTGGCACTTCAAGTTGGAATTGAACATTGTCTCTTAAACATGAGTGCTTGCAAATTCTAGATTAGCACACATAAGAGTCAGTTGGTAAAAGAACAAGCGTGTGTTTTTTAGCCCAAGGTCATCCAAGTCTTCTCTCCCCTTGTCGTCTTTTGAGGCCATCTTGGGTGCATAAGATTAGGATCCAAAACCTTATTTCTTTTTAGGAGGCCTACTTGGAGATTTCATCACCCTTTGGATGACCTCAACTCCAGCGTTCTGGCAGAGTATAAGAATCGGGAGGTGAATCGAAAGACACCTCTCTTGGAATCAAGATTTTTGTCACTCGGACTAAGCCTCAAGAAACTTTACACCCTTGAGAAGTGAAAGAGGAGAAGTGGGTTACTGCTCCTCTCGGCTGTGTGACATCTTGTTGGTTTCATCTACGGATTTGGGCCTCACGTACCTTTGGGTATATCAAGGACTCCCTAGCTAAACCAATTGTCAACCTTGTAGACAACCATCTAGAGTGTTAATATGTTTGAAGTGACTGATCGAAACATTTGTAAAACATACACACTCCTTGGCTCAAGTATCACATTCTAGAAATCAAAACTTCCATCTGGTTGTTTCTATCTATTGCTTGGTCTTTTACTTATTGAATGCATGTTTGCCAAACTTGGTCAATCCTAGCTTAGGGCACACTTAGCGTAGTCACTGCCTATTCCAGAAGTTGAAAAAGTTGAAGAAAAACAACCAAGATCTCTCAAAGCTAAGCAGATTCAAGAATTGATGTCAGAGCAACCCAAACCCAAACAGAAGTTTCACAAAGTCAAACTCAAGCCATCTCAGGCATACCAAGAACTTTTAGCCAAGAGAAAGGAACTAACACCAAGCCCTCGAATTGCCAAACTCCACAAAGCAGAGGACAAAGCTGCTGACGAAGCCCTTCAAGACGCCTGGTTAGATCGCACCATCCAATTTAACCAACATCCAGGAGTTAACAATGCTTATGCCTTACCAACTAGGCATGATTTCTATGATTAATCCCCCTTGTTTCTCCACATCTTCTTGCATAAGCTTCACTTTTGCATTAGAGTCATCTTTGTAGGAAAGCCAGCCATCTTTAGTCTTCCCCTTAAGCATTTTAGCTCATCCATCTCATTTAGAATCAAACCATCTAGCCAACAATCAAAATCTTCACATTCAAGCCTTCAAAATTGTTGTCACTTTGCCAAAAGTTTTCCATTCCTAACATCTTCCAAATCCACCAATCTCACCAAGGTTATCCCTTTGACAGAGCTTTGTCTAGGGTAATCTAGCTTTGTCACTTGTCATCCCTCATCACCTTGAGCTAAAGGTTGGGATCCACAAGTGGTCAATCTCGTGTTCTTCCTAAAGGATCATCAGTCTATCCTTAAGTTGACACAATCACCACCAAGCTTGCACATAGGAAAGCGGACCTTTTGTGCTTTGGCAACATATCTTTGAAGTTAGAATCCCCAACCCAATCCTCCTTAGGTTTTGTCATATAGCTTTGCCTCAACCTAGGAAATCATTTGCATAGAAAAACCTTCCTTTTGCATCCACCAACATTTGTTGCATCTCATCCCTAGGAGCATTTTTCATGCCACCCATCACTCGCTTAGCCAAGAAGAAAGAAACAATGGAGCCCTATCATTTGGATCGAACAGCCTCACCCCCCTTGAGCACTCAGCCATCCTTCAGCCCAGAGAAATCTATGCCATCATCTACTGACATTGAAGCTTTCATGAACCAACCAGGAAATGCAGTATTGGTAAACGCCATTATAGACAAGAACAAAGAGACAATCATGGCTAATTTTCGAAGGGACAATGTAGGAACCTTTGACTTTGGAAGACCCCCTCCATTATCAGATCCATCTCACCCATTGTTTGGGCAGCTTCCACCACCCATAGGCTCTTATGATCCAAATTATCCTCAATATATGCCAAAAGAAGAGCCTCCAGCCAATCCATATGATCCAGTAGACCCAAACATACCATCCTCCACCCAAGTCGAAATCTCCATTCCGCAAGCCAATCCAGCCACCACCACTCCACCATTGGTCCATACTACTCCATCCCAAACTCCCTTCACCCAAAGCACCTCATCATTCACCCCCTTCACTATTGTTGCTGCTACTCCCCAACCCAGCCTTCCAAATCCACCCATCTCCCAAATCAGTGCTAGTATCTTTGGCCAACCTCTGCAATACAAAACTGGGATGCCACCCATGGGGCCAAGTAACCAACCCTTCATCACCCCCAGCTTGTTCACCACAGCCCAAAGCACAATCCCATCATTTCCATTAGGTCTTGGGAGCTCAGTGCCATCAGCCACAAATCCGCAAGCTACTACCCTCACTCCACAAAGTTATCAAACCCCACAAGCTACTACCAATGTTCTACCCAGATCTCAAGTGACCCAAGCTCCTGCCACCACTCTACCAAGCTTCCAAATCCAGCCACCAAGCTATCAAACCCCATCAATTCCATTTCCTAGCTTTCAATTCCCACCACCTCCACCACCAACTAATCCATTACCTCTTATTACCAACTACTTTTCAATGCCACTTCTAGGAGGTAACCCACCAATCCAGCCAACCACCAATTATTTGCAGGTACCATCCCAAATGGGGGCACAGCCTACATATATTGGTAACTCCTCAAATCCAAAGTCAAGTTCCACAAGCTCCCCAAGCTTCACACCCATCTTATACCTTACCTCCACAAAGCAATCCATTTATCCCATAGCCAGCTTATGTTCCTCAATCCCAACCTCAAATCCAATATCAGCAGCAAGCCTCGCAACATATGCAGCAATATGTGCCACCTCCACCTCAGCAACCCATCATCCACCATTCAGTTGCCCAAGCCATGTACAATCCCTACCAACCCATACCTCAAATCCATCCATATTCCATTGCCCCATCTAGCACATACCTACCTCAGGGCACTCCTACATTGGGGGCACCCCAAATGTCACCCATTAATTCAGAATGGGAAGCCATGAAAATAGCTTTGAAGAACATCCAAGAGGGAAATGATCCAAAAACCTTCAAGTTTGAGAATGTGTGTCCTTACCCGTTTGACAGAGCCATTACCATGACACCATTTCCCAAGCATTTTGAGACACCCAAATTTAACAAATTTAGAGGAAAAGGAGACCCTGTCACACATATCAAAGAATTTTACATGCACTGCCAAGAAGTGGCATACGATGACATCTTCCTCTTGCGTCTCTTTCCCAAAAGCTTGGTCGGACCAGCTCTTGAATGGTTTTATAGAATCCCCTATGGCACAATTAAAAATTTTGCTGAATTATCTGAAGCATTTGTAGCCCAATATGCCCATCTTATTGAAACAGAGCTATCAGTAGTTGATCTTGTCCACACCAAGCAAAAAGGTGGAGAAAGCCTTCCCGAATATCTGCAAAGATGGCAAACCCTTACCACCCGCATATCTTGCACCTTTCCAGAGCACCATTTGGTGAAAATGTTTATTGATAATGCCCATCCTAGCTTGGCTCACCACATGACCATGAACTGTTTGCAGACCTACAAAGATATCAAAGAGAAAGGAATGATCCTTGAGCAAGGACTCATTAAAGATGGTGTGGTCAAGATTTACAAGGAAGCCAACCAAAATCAATCACATTCCAATGACAAGTCTAGGTATTGGAACAAAAACAAGCATGTTGCAACAAATGGCGTCACTGACACCAGACATGTGAATATTGTTTGTCCTTCTCACAACCAGTCCAACCCACCCTATCAACCAAAAAATCAGCAAGCTATCAACTACCAACAGCAAAATAACCACAGCTATCAAAACCACAATCCAAGACCAAACTTTCAAGGGTCTAGCAATCAAGCTAATGTCATCAATGTAGCTATAGGACAAAAGTCAAGATTCCAACCTACACCTAGAAACTATACACCCCTTGGTGAGCTATTGGATGTCATTTTTGAGAAATTAGTCAAGGAAAACCTCATCAAATTTCCTCCTACCCAGCAAATTGACCCAAGCCAATCCAAAGCTGCATGGTACAAAGACAATGAGTACTGCAAATTTCATAGGGTAAAAGGTCACACTACCCTCAGATGCATGAAACTGAAAGACTATGTGTAGGACCTCATTGATCGGAAGGAAATCACTGTTGGTGCCCAAACCTCTCCCAATGTAGGCTTACAGATCTATCAAAATGCTTTTCCTCCTCACAACAATCAAAATCCT
Organism: Cupressus sempervirens; assembly: GCA_028749045.1. Lineage (NCBI taxonomy): Eukaryota > Viridiplantae > Streptophyta > Pinopsida > Cupressales > Cupressaceae > Cupressus > Cupressus sempervirens. Next base: position 331,879,670 of record CM053783.1, read on the forward strand.
GGAAAAGCACCTATCCAAACCAACAACAACAACACCAACAACCATCAGCCAAACCAACAGCATGGGAAGAACAATGACCACACTTCATTCTATATAGACTATGGTAGCCTTATAGGTTGTATATCTGAGAAAGAGCCTTTTGTCAATGTTATCAATATCCAAGGACCAAACAATGAGTGTGCAGTCACCACTCGAAGAGCCTGATTTAACATCGCAGGCCCACCCGTTTCACCAGCACCATCAGCTCCATCAAAAAGCCAGTACAATATCTTGGAACACCTTGGAAACATGCCAGCCCAAATCTCCATTTTAGACCTTCTTCGCACTAGTCTTGTGTACAAGAACATCCTTGACAGTGATCTCATAGAATCCCGTGTCCCTTCTAATATCAATGCTACTGATTTTCGTAATCTTGTTAGACACCTTTCATCCTCATGTGCCCTATCGTTCAAACCCACTGACATACCCGTGGTTGAGCCAGATCACACCCTTCCGCTTCGCATAACCATCATGGTATCTAATTTTGTTGTGAAAAGAGTAATGATAGATAATGGATCAGCCTTGAATATTTGCACCCTAAAATTCATAAAACAAGCTGGGTATACTGAGGCAGATATCATCAGTGAGGTTATCACCATCAAAGCTTATGACAACATGGAAAGAACCACAGAAGGAACTATTTTGCTGCCAATCAAGGTTGGGCTAGTCATCCAAGAAACACTCTTCCATGTTATTGATCTAAACCTACCATTCAACATCCTCCTCGGTTGCCCATGGATTCATGCCATGAAAGTTGTTCCATCCACTTACCATCAGTGCGTCAAATTTCTGCATCAAGGCACTGAGGTAAACATCCATGCTGATCCAGAACCCTTTTCTTACTACAATGCAGTTGAAGCTTCATATACAAACCATTGCCCTAGAATTGATATCGGCACATCCATCGCCAGCTCATCCCACACTTGTAATGACCCAAAAACCATCCTCGCTTCTACCCTGTCTACCGTGAAGATTAATAACAAGGGTTGTGGAGAGTATAGTCTATCGGATGCATTTGCTGTCGGGGCACTCCCACTTGATCCACATGCCCATGGAGGACCGACATATCAAAAAGCTAAAGAGATTCCACCTCCTCGATACAAACAGTTTGGCCCAACAACCTTTGTATCCTCAAAAATCCCTCTTCGTGAGGAGCTCACTCCAGATATCAACAATTGGTTACATAAGGATGCACCTCAAAGGAATCAGGCACACCTTGATCACTTAAGCTAGAAGTATCCCCAAGAACATAAGCTCATCACTGACAAATGGAACTATCAAGGTGGTGGTCTAGGACCAGAAGAAAGAGGCATGTAGTGCCCCATCGACGCACACAAGTGGGAATCGAAGTCAGGTCTTGGCTTTGGCATACCCACAACTGAGGGCACCAATACAGATGGTCACACTTTTTTGAACATTCACCGCGACCTTGTCGAAATTGAAGACATTCCTGAGGAAGTTGAAAAGAGAGCCTACGACGATATCCTAGACCAAATCTCCCTCGGAGACTCTGTTCTCCAAGAACTATCCATCCACCTCATTGACCTACCACTCGCCCATCCACAACTCATAGATTGGAACCAACCAAGCATCATACACATTGATGAGTTCACATCAAAAGAAGCGCTTCTGAGATTCATGGGAGCTAAAACACCTCACAAGAAAACAAAGACATATTCTACCTATATCTACAAGCTAGATCCCAAGGGGTATTTTGGAGAAAATCTCCAACCTAGTTTCGATACACCCAAAACTGGAACTAAGGTGAATCTGAGACTAGCTAAGGCAACGAAGAGAACCCCTCAGCAAGAACATCCAGAGTCACAAGTAGAACATGAGGATTTAGCATTACCTCCTCAAGATAATCGCCCAGAGATATCTTCTATTCTAATTGACGATACTAGGGAAGTCAACATCGGTTCTTCAGAGATCCCTAGGCTTGTTCACATTGTTGCATCCCTATCACAAGACCAAGTTGATCTCCTCTTTGAGGCCTTAAGAGAGAACATTGGCTGATTTGCATGGTCATATCAGGACATGCCAAGACTTGATCCAAAGCTTGTAGTTCATCATCTTTCAATCGATCCAAAGATCAAGCCCGTCAGACAAAAGCTTAGAAAAATGCACCCCAAGGTGGCATTACTGGTCAAAGCTGAGTTAGAAAGAATGTTAGATGCTAAGGTTATCTAACCTATCGACTATTCAGAGTGGATCTCCAACATGGTCCCCGTCACTAAGCCTTCTGGTGACATTAGAATCTAGACTGATTTCAAAGATCTTAACAAAGCTTGTCCAAAAGATTATTTTCCCTTGCCCAACATAGATATGATTGTAGATCTTACAGCTGGACATGAAATTTTGTCCCTCATGGATGGATTTTCTGGGTATAATCAAATCAAGATTGCAGAAGAGGTTCAGTATAAGACAGCATTTACTACCCCTTGGGGAACCTTTTGTTACAACATGATGCCTTTTGGCCTAAAGAATGTTGGGGCTACCTATCAAAGAGCTATGACAGCCATTTTTCATGATCTCATCCATAGCATTTTGGAGGATTATGTGGATGATATCTTGGTCAAGTCTCATACCTTCATGGATCATCTTGCTGACCTGGAGAAAGTCTTTGATAGGTTAGCCAAATATCATCTCATGTTGAATCCCAAGAAATGTGTCTTTTGGGTCACATCTGGCAAGCTTCTAGGCTTTATAGTTTCTAAACGAGGTATAGAGATCGACCCCAAGAAGGTCAAAGCTATCTTATCTTAGACATGCCTCCTTCCTAGACATTGTGACAGCTTCGTTCTCTTCAGGGAAAGCTTCAATCTGTTTGGCGCTTCATCTCCCAGCTTGCAGATAAGTGTACACAATTTTCACATTTACTGAAGAAGGATGAGAACTTCAAGTGGGATCCTTTATGTCAACGTAGCTTCAACCATCTCAAGCAGTATCTCATCAATCCCCCTATCTTGGTTCCACCAGTTCCTGGTCGTCCCCTTATTTTGTACATATCAACAACACCTACTGCTCTAGGGGCTCTTCTAGCATAGCTCGATGACTACAGCAGAGAAAGAGTCATCTACTGCATCAGTAGAACCCTAGTTGGTTATGAACTCAATTATACTCCTATGTAAAAAGCTTGTTTGGTAGTTGTTTTCTCAACTCAAAAGCTTCGCCATTACACGCTAAGTCATACCATCCAACTAGTCTCCAAGATTGACCCTCTCAAGTATATGCTCTCCAGAACAACACTTATAGGCCGTTTGACCAAATGGGTTATGCTCCTTAGTGAATCTGACATCCAGTATGTGGACAGAAAGGCAATCAAAGGGCAAGCTATAGCAGATCACCTAGTTGATACACCTCTAATAGATTCTTATTCGTTGATCACAGAATTTCCAAATGAGCATATCTGTCTAATTGAAGAACAACCCCCATGGAAACTTTATTTTGATGGCTCATACACATCTCATGGAACAGGGGCAGGAATATTATTGGTCACACCTCAAGGAGATTACATTCCAAAATCCTTCAAGCTACAATTCCCTAACACCAACAATATAGCTGAATATGAGGCCCTCATAGCAGGATTAAAGATAGTTGCAGAATGGAACATCGCTGAGCTACAAATCTTTTCCGATTCTCAACTCATCATCAAGCAAGCCCTAAATGAATATCAAACCAAAGATGAAAAGCTATTACCCTAGAAAGAGCTAGTTGATCAGCTAACCCAGCATTTTACAAGGCTTCAGTTTACACAAGTGCCTCGAATACAGAACAAAGAAGCAGATGCTATGGCTACTATAGGCTCGCTCTTGGAAATTCCCCAAGCAGCTACACAGTATGAGTTTTTAGTGGAGCAGCTCCTCACACCCGCCTATGCGAATGAGGATTCAAACCGTGTTTGTATCTTGGTTAGTCCCCAATCCCCTTGGTACCATGAGATTCACACTTACCTTAACGATGGTATCATATCCCCTCACCTCACACGTACCCAACGCCAGAACCTCATCCAAAAATCATCCCTCTATGTTATCATAGCCAATACCCTATATCGCCGAGGTTATCACGATACTCTCTCTCGATGTTTAGACCAAAACAAGGCCGTGATGGTGTTAAAAGAAGTACACTCCAGACTTTGTGGTACCCACACAAGTGGTATTGTCCTAGTGCAACAAATCCTTAGAGCAAGCTACTATTGGCCTACCATTGAAGAAGACTCCTGTGACTTTGTCAGAAAGTGTCTCCCATGTCAGCAGCATGCAAATCTTGTGCACGCTCCAGCACAGGATCTACAGCCTATTGCACCACCTTGGCCTTTTGCTTGTTGGGGCCTTGATCTAGTTGAAACTATCACACCCCTCTCATCTGATGGACATAAATGGATAATAACAACTACAGACTATTTCACTAAATGGGTGGAAGCAGTCCCCCTAGTCTCAGCTATAGGAGTTCAAGTCTCCAAGTTCATCTTGTACCACATTGTTTGCCGCTTCGGCATCCCATCCACCATCTTCACCGACCACGGAGATAACTTTGAAAATCTCAACATGGAAGAATTATGCACTTCCCTCCACATCCATCACCGCTTTTCTAGCCCATATTTCCCACAAGGTAACGGCTAGGCAGAGGCAACTAACAAAAGCCTCCTCAAAATCCTAAAGAAAGTTGTCAATGATTTCGGCCGTGATTGGCACCTACAAATAAATCCAGCCCTATGGGCCTATCGAAGTTCCTTTCGTACATCCATAGGAACAACTCCATACTCCCTAGTCTATGGTGCCAAAGCAGTACTACCTATAGAGGTTGAACTTCCCTCCTTGCGCATATCTTTGCAAGGGAAAATATCAGATGAAGAATACAGAGTAGCTCGGCTCACCCAGCTAGATCTCTTAGACGAGAAGCGACAACAAGCCTATGATCATCTCACAGTCTACCAAACTCATCTCAAAAGGAATTTCAACAAGAAGGTGCTTCTACGACACTTTTAGCCAGGTGACATGGTCCTTAAAGAAAACATGAAAGTCCAAGAAGATCGAGAAAAGAAAGGCAAGTTTGAACCTACATGGCTTGGTCCTTATGTTGTCACTACATCCTTTGGCTCTGGAGCCTATCAGCTATCTACACCAGAAGGAGAACTCTTGAATGATCCTACTAACATCATTCACCTCAAGAGGTTCTATGCTTGAAGATCCTTGGTATACCCAGCTTTTGAAAAATACAAAAAAAATAGTAAAGAGAAATAAGCGTCCAATGGTGAAAACTTGGCAATTCAAGCGCCTTGGATAGGTACCTTGGTGAAAACCTGGTAATTCAGGCACCTTGTGTACTAAGACTAATCCATTATCTATCACTATCCTATCCTTCATCCATTCACCCACCATCCCATAAAACACCTGCTTGTTCCCTTGGTGTTCCAACCAAATATCCAAAATTTATTGGAACTTTTAAATACCTCCTGTACAGCTTGTAAATCGTGTACCTCAGCTTGTAAATCTTGTACCCCAGCTTGTAAATCTTGTATCATCCCTTGTATCATAGCTTGTATATCCAAATCTTGTCCAAAGCTTGTACCATATTCTAGCTTGTATTATATGCCAAATCTTGTATCCTAGCTTGTATCCTATCACATGCACACAAAGAATCCCATTTTCACTTAAGCTTTTCGCAAACCATCTACCTATCCGCCTATCAACTATTGCAGACATCCCACCCTTCACAAACATTTCCATCTCACAAAACCCAAACATGAACAACCTTGTACATTTGTAACATATCTTGGTCCGTTAGCTTGTACATCCTCTTTAACTTAGTACCATTGTATCTATCCATTTTTCGTGTCAGATCATCCTTGCTCAACATCTTGCACACATCGCACAACCCTTGGTTAGCTATCCCAATGCATCTTTTAGCTAGATCTTCTATCACCAAAGTGTTATCCTTCTTAGTGCAGCTTGCCAGACACATCACTCATCCAAATCCACCAGCTTAGGTGCTCTCTGATAGATCCTTGTAGGATATAGCTTTCCTCATGTCTGATCTTGGTCCGTTAGTACCTCGTCCTACCCATCTCGTTGGCAAATGTTTCTCTTTTGGATTTTCACTTTCTTTTGATTTGGAATCTTCCCTTTTGGGTCTTGAAGTATCTTTTCCAAACAATCTTTTTGTTCCCTCCTCAAAGTTGCCACGATCTTCCATATCATGGTATACTGCGAATGGGACAATCTGGGCTTAAGGTCTTGATCAAGTCTTTTGTTTGTTTTTCTTTTCTGCTTGTGGGTTACCCAGTGTTGGTTCCACTCTGATTCTTTTGAGATTCATGTGTGATGTTGGGGCAATCCTTGCGTGTTTGTTTTGAGTCAGTCCGTCAGTCCTCTGGATAGTTGGTGAAAAGGCCTTGATGTTCTTGGTAACCTTGGCAATTAACCAACAGTCCTATAGCAAATCTAGTGCTCAACTACATGGTGGTACTTCTCTTTGAAGTATCCCCTCGCTCAAAAAGCTTCAATGGTTTTCCTTCATCTCCATTATCCCCCATCCATATCCAGCATCTGTATCTCCTACCCCAGCTTATGCATCAGTATCTCTTTGAATCACTCCTCACATTTAGCTTTAGGGATCCACAATCCTAGTCTTAGGGATCCACCAATCCAAATCAATCCACCAAGACTCATCTTTCGAGATCCACAATCCTAGTCCTAGGGATCTCCGAAACCCATCTGCCGCCAATCTGACTCTTTGAAATCCTGTTGCATCAGCTTTTTAATCCCCTCATCCATCTCCCCATCCTGGATTCCTTTTATAGCGCTCTGCTCCTTCATCGTCTGCAATCCCTAAGATCTTAAGCTTGCTTCCTCTTGTGCCTCTGATTCTCCCTTTATCATTCTCCCGTAGTGAGAGTTTGAGCTAACTAAACCTCTTCTCTTAAGCCAATCTGAGTCTTCTTGCTCATCTCAGATTCTTGTACTTTTCAAGAAGTCGTCGAGCCTCGCTTTCTCTCCCCGCCGCCTTCTTGAGGGGGCATCTTGCAGTCCATTCTCTCCTCTTCTGCTCTAGCCTTCGGCATCTTATTTTCTTATCTTTGATGCCATGCCACTTGCGGCATCACATCAAAGAGGGGCAAAATGTAGACACCTAAAAACCTTTAGAAAATAAAGTATTTTTATTTTCTAAAAAATTCTTGATGACATCATCATTTATTAATTAATTATTTATTTAATTAATTTATTTATTTTTATGCCATTAAATCCCTTTATCTTAATTAAAACTATTTAATTAAGGAATCCCTCCCAAAAATGTTTAAATCTTATTTAAACATTATTTCCTTATTTATTAATTATTTAATTAATAAATTGACCAAAAAACCCAAAATAAATAAATAAATTATTTTTTGCCCAAAACTTGGCCAATTTCCTTAAGACCACTAACCTCTTCCAAAATCTTCTAATCCTTCTTTAATTTTGATTAAAGGCTAATCCCATCATTTCCTACCCCTAATCCCAACTCAAAATATTTAATTAAGATTAAATATTAATCCTCATGTTTATTAAAAAAGTTTTAATAAATATCTCCTCAACCCAAACCCTTGAAATAAATAAAACTTTATTTATTTCCTAAAAATCTAATTTATCCTCATCCTAAGAAGTTCTAGACTCTTCTAGAAAGTCTTCATCCTCATCCTAGGAAGTTCTAGACTATTCTAGAAAGTCTTTATCCTCATCCAAAGTCTAGACTCTTCTAGAAGATGTCTTTAAACCTAATCCTAATCCCCTCCTAACCTTGTCACATTCTCTAAACATGGGTTAAGACTTACTAAACCAAGCCAAAGTTAACAAATATCTCCTCCTTCACCCACCCTCATTAAATGCCATCCACTTGCCTATCCCTAAGCTAATCTTAAACCATCCTAATCGATCCTCTAATCATTTGCACAAGCCTAAGCAAGCTTAAAACCTTCCTAATCAAGCCCAAGTCAAAATTCCTCTCATCTCCCTCAAAATATCCCAACCATAAAACTTTATGAAGCCCACTAGGCCATAAATGACTCCTCCAAAGCCCTTTTATTGCTCTTACAAGCCATTATGAGGGTCTTTATGAAGATTTTATCCCTTGAGCCTCCTTTGTTGACTCATCCTTCCCCTTTCCTCCATCCTCTCACCCTATGACATGTGTCACTCCCTGATTGGCTGTAAGAAAGCACAATCCATGTGCTCTCCTCTCATGCAATCTGAGCCCTCCATGAGCTTTTTCCCATCCTTGCATCTTAGCCCTCTGTTGGGTGATGCGACGCACTCCCCTACCCACAGGTGGTTAATTATGTGGTGTTCCATGTTCACTAACAGTCATGGCTTTTGGTGCAACGGCAAATGGGCCCCACAATTGGTATCAGAGCCTGGTTTTGGCCTGGTCATGGGTTCAAATCTCCCCGGTGCCTTCTCGACCCACGTAAGCACCTGGTATGCGCGTCAAGAGGGAGATTGTTGGGTGATGTGACGCGCTCCCCTGCCCACAGGTGGTTAATTATGTGGTGTTCCATGTTCACTAACAGTCATGGCTTTTGGTGCAACGGCAAATGGGCCCTACACCCTCAATCCCTCAAGCCTCTTTCCTATAAATTGGATCCTTCCCCTTTGCAAAATAACACAATCCATGAAGTCATAATGCCATTTTAAGAAGCCATTTTACATCAAAACCATACACTCACACTCAAATTCCAACTCCATTTGAAGCCCTTTTTGAAGCATAAAGCTTGAGCATACATCCTATCTATTTAGACAAAGCCACTCAACAAGAGAGCTTCTTATTGAGAGAGTCCATTAATGGCTCATATTCTCAATTGAGAGCTCATCTTAGTCTATCTTGAAGTTTATGAATTTTGTTTAGTTTGTAGAAGCTTTATTTAAATTTGGTTTATATTAGCATACTAACATTGCTCATATATAGTAAGCACCTATAATTAGATGCTCAATTAGGATCCATTTTAGTATTCTTGAGTTTAAGTGTCCATTATAATTTATCCATCCTTTAATTGCCTGCATTTTTGGATTTCTCTCATCATTATTGGCTCCCAAAATTAATTTCACCTCTTATTGGCAGGAAAATTTCAGCCATGTCATATTCTTACTTCATTTTTTCTTTCCTTAAAATTTAGATCAAGGGCCTATCTCATTGGTTTAGTAGAATTTACATATTTCCATTGGCTTGTTTTTAGTTTTTAGTCTCAAATTTTTGTGAGAATTATAAGACAAAAAAATGTCTCCTCATTTTGGTAACCATGATTAATATTTTTACATAATCCAAAAGATTTGAAGACAAGGATTCAAAATAAAGATTTAATTTCGAGAATTCTTCAAGCATCCAAAGAACCTTTGAAGTAAAATCTTATCTATTGTAGAAAGATTATCTCCCATGATGACCAAGTAGAGGATAGGTCTCAAATCATACAATAAGATCCTTTTTCATTCATCCATTCATTCTTCAATGCAAGAGTCAATCAAATGATTAAAACATTAAAAATATTTTAGGGGTATTTTTGTATCTATATATTTTTTAAGGGTTTATTTTCCAAGATTAAAAACTACATACAACTTTATCAAATCAAAATACAAGAATCTTCTAGGGCATCATGATCTCAATATATGTTTATAAAGGTATATGCATTTATATAATAGATCTAATATATAATTTACATTTAGAATCTTTACTTTCATGCAGATTCGTTTCTTTTTCATATTGATTCCTCAACTAGGGATTGACCAATTCAAACCCCTTTTGTTCACAACACTTTTTACATTTTTTGGTTGCAAAAATAGGTAGCATTCACACTGGCTTAGATCTACAAAGTTTCAGATCTTATAGATAGTATGAAACTAAGTTTAATGAAAAGTTTAGGGAACATTTTGAGTAAGGTGACGTCTTCTTGAGAATAGGTCGAGCATGGTGACCTCTTCCCTCCAAAACAACATCAAAGTGAAATCACAAATTAGAAACATTTTCTAGTTTTTCTTTCTAGCATCCATACAAATTTGTATGTTTCCTATCAATCTATGTGCAATGAAAGGCATTCACTTCCTCCATTTCATAGTAGTTGTCATATATTCCTATCAATTGTTTATAGTAGTGAAGGAACCTAGATATCCATCCAGTGTTTGGATCCTTCTAAACCTATTGAGTTATCTATCCTTCCTAACATATGATAGGAAATAGGATTAATCCCACCTTTTCTAATTTTACAGGTTATATTATATTTCTCAAAATATTTTGAGATTTTAGACTTGATTAATTTAAATATGTTTAAATCTACTATTATCCATTCATTTTATAATATTTTCCATTATGTATCTTTTTATGTATGACTATTATAGAAAGGATATGGGTGTCTTCCATTTCAAATAAATTTCTTCTTTGGTTAGTTAAGGATTTTACATCTCTTATTTAAAATTATACTAGTACCTAAAGATTAAAGTTTGAGCACTAACAAAACTTGGTCATAAGTTGTGTTTTATATTTGTTTATAAAATCGATAAGGAGCATATAACTTATTAAAATAAGACAAATACATATGCCTTCCTTAGTAGAATGGGGTTACAAAAATATTGAACATGTCATTGAAGAAAAAACTATAAATATGATTAGTAGAGCCATCTTAGAGTAAAAAATTTAGGTATAAGTTTGTAGCATCCAAAATTTCATCCATGTGCAATTTATTTCTTACCAAGACCCTATTTGTAGCTTATATGACTTCTCGTGCCTAGATCCATTTTTCCAACTAAAAATTGGCTAAAATTTTAACTTTGCCTTGACATTCTAGACCCTAAGACCAAATTTGGGTCTTTATTAGCAGGAATAAGTTTCCTTGGGTGCCTCACTCCCCATATCCTCACCCTAAATAAAAATTAGGCAATAATTATCTTGTCAAAGTGGGAAATTGAAGCCTACGTCAGCTTTCTCTTGAATTAACACCCAGAAATGATAGGGATATGTTGCAAGTTTACCCCCCTTATTTTGAAATGAACGCACAAGATTTAATTAAGAACTAGATAACTCAAAAATTCAAATAATTTCATTAGATCTAACACTATTACAAGCTTCAACATCCTCTATGCAAGCATGTGTTCATAATTTTCCTTTGAGTTTGGTGAAGTCATATTATTCCATCAGAACTTGTGATCATATTCAAAAATTATTTTATCAATAAGGTATAATACATCTCAATTATTAGATCTAGCCTCTACTACATATCAACACATATTTTCAGTTTATTTCAATTTCATTATTAATTCCAAAATTGAAGTTCAACATAGCAAAACCCCTTTCAACACAATATTTTATCTCTTGTGTGTAAGAACAAGTAGTAGATGCATGGACAAAGGTATAAACTAAGCATTAGGAGATCTACAAAATGCCTACCAAAAGATCAAAAATGCAATTATCTCCTTAGAATGGATTTCTTAGATGTGATTGAGTCCCCTTTATTCTACCTAAAATATGGATCACAATTCAATTACCATATGTACATCCCAAATTATCTTCTTGAATCTATATATCAATTTTTTATTATGTTGGGATTTCTAAGAGTCATTGTCTAATCATCTCCTAGATCTTACATTCATCTTCCACAATTGCATGGTTACAATTCAGCTACCCCATTAAGAACCACTAAATTCACTTTGTGCCCAAAAATCATTTATCCAAGTGAATCATTCTCCTTTCAAATGTAATTAAAATTGAAATAGGTTTAAGCTTCCTAGTTTTCATATACAAGCTAGTGGGCCCTATAACCCACTTTGTACTCAAGAATATTTGAGCCAAGTGGGTCATTCTCTTAATTTAATGCCAATAGTGAAATAGGCCTAAGAGTCCTAGTTTGTGTGTAGACTAGAAAATCCTATTTCACAACACTACAAAGTTATTTATATGGCTTTTTACCTAAATAATGTGTATCCTACATCAACTTGTATTAACAAGGTCCCTATGTAGATAGCTTTATGCATGTCTAAGTCAAGAATGAATCTATCCTTTTTTTATTTTCTTCATAAAGTGAATAATTTTGTGATTGATGATGATGGATTCCAAATTCTATCTACTCTTCACAAAACTTCTTTTTTTGCGGAAAAATGGCCTCAAGGATGGCTTCAAACCTTAAAGAGAGTATTTTAAAAAAAAAGACACACTGAATTGCAAAGACTAATAGGTATCGATTTCACAAAGTTGAAAGAAACATTATTGTAAGGAACAAACATGTAATAATAGTAAGTTATGATGCTTGATTGCATAAATTCTTGAGGAGACTCCAAATATTTCCTCACAATATGTTAGAAATCATTTCAAAAGAAGGGAAGCCCAACTCATCCAAGAACTTTATGACCTTCAAAAGAGTTAACCAAATTTCTTTCCCCTTCAAAACTGAACCAACCAACATCTCATTATATTTATCCACCATGGTAGGATTAACTAGGTTTAAAAGCTACTTGGGTTTCTCCAAATCTTCAAAGTGGTCATGCAAAAGCATATTTTTAGATTAATGAGTACTGGTATCTCCAATTGGTTATTCTTCTAAAGAAAAAAATCGTTGGAACCAAGTCCTTAATTCTTTTAGCATGACAATATTTTGTAGCTATTAGGTGCAAAACCTTGTATATTTTTTCATCATCCCCAAGCCACATAATGAGGTTCTACTTCTTGTCAATTATAGAATGACACTCATATGATAATGTTTTCTCTTTCCATTATATGTATTGAGTCATGTCGTTTTGATTTCTTTTAGAATGTATTCTAGCCCAACAAAAATCTTATATTATTTAGAGAAGATATATACTTTTGAATTTCTCTTGACATTTTTTATTTATACAACAACCTAAACTTGGTTATGTTTCTTTAACCTTAATGCTCCATTAATCCTTTCGTTATGAACAAACTATGGATGATGTATCCCCATTTTTTATATAAAAAGGATACCCATTCATTGTTTCTCACTTCAAGTATGGAACCTTAATCAACACTTTCACAACCTACCTCTACATCCCATATAGCATAAGAGGAGATAAAGGAGGAACGATTATCCATATTTGCAGAGAAATATTAAGATTTATCATATGTTTTGAGGGGGGAAATGAGTATGAAAGTCATTATATAAAAGTTTATTTTCTTTTAGTGCAAACTTCTAAGCCTAGCCAACTCATTCTATACATTTCACCATTCTCAAAAGAGTTATGGCTATTTGAGACCGCTCATAAAAAGTATTATCTTAGATGAGAAAAAAAGATAGAAAAATGATCTCAAGGGGTAGCAATGATAGACCCACTGATAATAGAAGGATTTCAAAAGGTAATAAGACCTCTTGAAAAACTAAAAATATGCCCCCTTAAAGAATAATCAGCTCTCATAATGTTCTATTTTTTAAGTAACATTTCCATTAACATCTTAGTTTCCTAAAACATATAAGTATTTGGTCTATACTTTTCTTAGTATTAGCAAGTCCTACTAGTGGGTATTATTCAACCCTTATATACTTCATAAGATCAATTTTATAGAGTCAAGTGAGAAACCCACTATTTATAAAGTTTCATGACTCTCACATATCAATGTTTTTATTTTTTTTATTACGAATCTTCTTTTTATTAGATCTCCCCTTTTTCATCCAAACAAACATATCATTCCACTTACTTCAATTTATTGCGTTTGTAGCTCCAAAATGGCTTATAATAGCTTTCTTCTAACTATAAGTGTTTGTCATTTTTAGAGAAGAGAATTGTTTCCTAAATGGATATGACTATCATGCTTTAGAAACGTGGCATCCATGAGAGGATCGTCAACCTTCAAATCAAGAAAAGATCAGTTTCACCCAAGATTGTGTAAAAACGTGGTTGTGGCATGCAAAGAATATTTTTCTATTGAGCTAGACATCATGGAATAGATGCAAGGGCATATTTACCATTGGGGCTTGAAGACCATTTACCTTTTAAGTGTCTGTCACAAGCATCAAATAATTTATTAGAGGGAAATACCTTCTTAAGTAGACTCAATAGATTTGGCAATTAAATAGTCCTAGATATTTTGTCAATATCTAGGGGGAAATGCCTTGACTCATTGGACTTGTTATTTATCTTTATTTCATTATCCTATTTAAGCTAGTATTTTTTGTAATATGACCTACTTTATGGCAAAAAAAACATAAAAAGAATTTCTAAAGTTATTGCTTCTAGGAACCAAACTTGGGCATCAAAGTCAAATCTAAAGGTGGTGAGAGTGAAAAGAAATATTGACACTAAGTCTAAGTGAAAATGATGGATATTTTAGACCTGGTAATAAGGTCATTAAAGGCTAGTTATTTTAGAGAACTATTCATATCACATTCTTGTCCTCTAAATATTCAAAGGGGATAGCCAATAGTCTTTACCCATATTGATGTAAGGTTAAAAATTTCCTTAGATACTCGAAAGTCTAGGTACCATTTATTATTAAGAAACAATCTAACATGACTAAGAGTCCAAGGACCTTCAACAAGGAAAGGAAAATCCTTGCCCATGGCATGTTGGCTCTCATTTCTTCGTGGTGGTCACCTCCAATTGCCCATTTAGTGTACAACATTTAGCCATCTAGTTCCTAACTATGTTAATGTTTGATCTAAGGTTAGGAACTTTTTCCAACCAAAGAGTTAGTTGTTCTATCGACCAACATATACAATGTGATTCACCAAAATCAAAAATAGAAGCAATAAAAACAAGAAGGTTGAACACTTCACCCTAAAAATAAGAAGGTTGAACACTTCACCCTTGCATATGTTAAATAATAAAAGAATGCATATAATCTACACATCAGAATTGCTATAGAATCACCATGGAACTTGAATCTATAACCTGCTTTAGAATACCGATCCCATTTAAGAAAAATTAACTCTACTAGGGGAGATGACCCAATACTTGAACACCCTAATTTCGCGCTTAACAAAACCCTACGAAAAAATTTCAAATCACTCCCAAATTTTTATAGTAACTTACTTGGCGAGTCACCTACTTATAACTAAGGTTTCAAGTCCACATCACCCATTATGATGCCACATCAGCATGCTTTTTGCCAAGTTGCCCAAAACAGGCCAAAAAAAAAGTGAGACCAATGGTTGTGCATAAAAAGTACCCATAGTTGAACAGCTGATGTGGCATCACATCATTGGTTAATTTTTATAACTAAGGGTATATTTTATTCAATTTTGGATAGTTAGCATTGTACTAACAACTTTAAAGTCACAAGTATTGGTACAATGTTGTCAAAAAAATTGAGCATTGAGTCAATAAGTGTAGGTATCAAGTGAACAACTCCTATCACAACTATCGGAATGCGTTCAAGTACTAGGTCCTCTCCCCTATATAGTAATATACTCAAACAAAGATGAATAGCAAATCCCTCATTTTTCTCAAGTAAGCGTATCCATGTGGACGAAAAGTTAATTTATTCAAGAGAGCATATGGATTTCACTATTAGTGAAGTACACATTTCAGAATTTCACAATCGATTTTTCAAATCATTGTAATCTCTATTTATAAACTTTTGCCCCTTTACACGGCCATAGCAATACCAAATTTTATTATTGAAATTAGCTTATTAATGAACACATACAGCAAACAGCCTGCTACACACAACCCACTTCAAAATGCCTAAAATGTAAGATGGAGAGTGAACTTGATGATGTTATGTGGAACCGTTTGAAGGACGGCATAACCTCTTGCATTCTTGAATTTACCCGTCCCTCCCACCACTGCAATCTGCCTCTCATCCAAAAACACATTGTCTACTCCAAACAGATTAACAGAATCATGCCCATATTCACCATTCTCCTCAATCACAGCAGAAAAGACCATGAACTGAATCTTCTCATCATCATCCTTGTTATTCTCAGAGGTGGAAACATAGAATCCATGGCCTTTGCCCAATGTGGGTGAAAGCAAATCAGGTGTTTGAATCAGAACTCCTTCAATGGGTGTAACAGTTCCTAACCCAATGTTCAATCCCCCTATTGTGGGTGCAATTGGATTCAAATTGGGTATCCTCTCATTGATGTGATGATGCGTGTAAAATGTTATTGTATTTTGGGGCTTTTTGGGTTGTGGGGATGGTGTTGGGGCATCAGCTTCTCCATTGCTCAACACAATTCTAGCTATCAAAAGTACCAACATTATAGCTATCTTCATATTTTTTCAAAAGATATGATTTGCGGAGTCCCAATATAGTTGCAGATAGAGGCAAGTATTCATGAATGAGGCTATCACATTTGTAGGAGGTTTTAGTATTCTGAGTAAGACTTATTAAAAGTCACGAGTGGGAAGGTATTGGCTTACGCATCATTGAGAATAGTTAGTCCGAAGTCAATACATGTGATCTCACTCAATGTATGGGAATTCCCATTAGCTGGTCAGGTGTACCTGCTTTTCAACAAAGACCCAACTTTTATTGTCTTTCTTGTTTCATTCCAAAGTAGGATCGGAATGAAAAAGAGAGCAGAAGAGTCTATGAATATGATATGCCAATGTTTTTGTCTGCACTACCGTTGTGGTGAGAATAGTTTATTGAATAGATTTTAGCAATGGCCAAGACTTATCAAACAATAAAATGGGTTGTTACCTCTGAAAAAATATTAATGCAGATCTTTGAAGTCCCTGCATTCCCACGATACAGTATTGGAACCATCTTGTTTGATCGATCTAGGGAAACGATTCAGTAGCTGTTCACTTTATATGTAGTTTTTAGAAATTATTAGTATATGTGTGATTGGTTATTAGTACATTTAGGGTTTCTTACCTTTTTATGTTTTGCTGAATTATGATTTCTTAACCGTGTTTGTTAATTCTTGGAAGTAATTTTTTCTTTCACTATTATTTTTTATTTACAGGTAATTCTATTTTATTGAGTTAATATAATTGGTTAACATTTTTTATAAATTAAAAAATGATTTAAAGTGGTGTTTCCTGGTTGATTTGATTTTCAAATGTAATTGATTTTGAACATTGAACCATCTATTATATTGATCTGATTGACAAAATTTAAGTTTCTTAAAATTGATGTTTCTTGATTTCTTTACTATTCAAATGTAATTGTTTTGTCTATATATATATATATATGTCATCCAATCAAGAATTTATTTTTCAAATACTATGAAATTAAAATTTCATCATTTGTAGTGTTTCAATATATATATGTTATAAGAAAATAAAAATATTTATTTTTGCATATATACCCACATGTTGGGGCATCATGTGCAATTTGTCTAATGGTAACTACATTAAAGTAATGTCACATGTTGAAGTTATTAAACTACGTCTTTCTTTAGTTTAATTTATATCATATGTGTTGTAGAATAGCCATGAATGTAAAATGTGGAAGTATACAAGATGCTAATATGTTAGTTATGGGTTAAAAAAAAGATTTAGTTTAGACTCTTGTTGTTGTGTCTATGTCTATGTCTATGTGTGCTCCATTTCATTAGCACTTTAATGAATGAGTTCATGTGCAATTTTTCTAATGGTCACTACATTAAAGTAATGTCACATGTTGAAGTTATTAAACTACTTTTTTCTTTAGTTTAATTTATATCGCATGTGTTGTAGAATAGCCATGAATGTAAAATGTGGAAGTATACAAGATGCTAATATGTTAGTTAAGGGTAAAAAATAGATTTAATTCAAACTCTTGTTGTTGTGTCTATGTCTATGTGTATGTGTGTTTGATTTCATTAGCACTTTTAATGAATGAGTTTTCTTATCTCTATTTATAGTTGTATGTTTTGGTTGCAAACAAATTGTTTGGTTGGTACAAGTGCAAATCATTTTTAATGTATTAGGAGTGGATAGTCTAGAAATTTAAGTTGATGGTTTACACATTAAGGGTTTCAAAGATTCTTGTATTTTATACACTTTTTATTGGATTCTTTTTGTGCAAGGTGTATAATTAATTAAAAATATGAATTTAGTTATTTGTAGTGCAATGGGCATGGTTAGGCTAGAGAATAAATTTGTGGCTTTTATAATGACAATTTGAAGCTTTACTATCACTTTATATAGTTATTATTTGTATGTTATTGTTCCAAATATTTCTTTCTAGATTTGTGTTTGTTTTTAATGGTTCTTTATTTTCTTTGTATTTGATAGGATGGACTATAGTTTAAAAAAGGTAGATCTTTTTAATGATAGAAAATTAGTGTTCAATAAGTGCTACATAGTCTAATCTCATAGAAATTTGAAACAAATAAATAAACAAGACCAGTCTATAGGAGAAATAAGCTATCAAAAAATAAATGAAATAACACAATTACTTGGCACTTTAAAAAATGTGCAAATGTCAAGATAACAATATTGCATTAAAAGCTTAAAGACAAACTACATTATAATGACTACATGCATCAATGGTCATATATGTCAATGTACACAAAGGAATCTTAATTTGCGTATGTATATGCAAATACAAGCTAGATAATAATTTTATATAGAACTATTGAGAGTATGGAAGTCAAATATAGTGAATTATCCTTGATTTTAAGATTGTGACACCTCAATATCTAACCTACTAGTTATCAAGTAATTAAGACACTTTATTAACCTAAGCAAGTGTGAGGTCCCTCTTTAAACTACTTTTCATTTCTTATCATTGTTTGTGACGTTGACATCTCCACATCCCTTCTATGGGATATGGTTCCCATGATTAGGGACAAACCATAGACTTAATTAGGGGATAATGAGGGCCTCTCCCTTTAATTTTGTTGGTGCTTCTCTACTAGTCATCTAGCTACACATTTTTCTCCCTTGCATCGTAAAGGTGACACCACTTGGTCGAAGGATGCAAATGAGGATCATTTGATCACCCTGGCTTTTGGCTCTTCCTTTGATGACTATTAATGACTCTCCCCATGGTGATGCTCCTATTGATTGGCCTCTTCAAACTCGATGGATTCAACTCCACCACTTGTTATTGGTGTGGTCATCTCTAACTACTTGGACCCTTCTCTGACTACTGCTACTTTGCATATGCTCCAACCTTTGCCATAATGAGGCACAACATTGTCATCTCTCTAAAACTCGTGTTGATTTTCTCACATAGAGGATGCCTCCACCTTTCCCTTGTTTGGGGTTCCTAATAAAAGTATCACCTCGATGATTGTACATAGGCGAAGAAAATATTGCTCAAGAGTCTCTCATCCTCCTTCCCATTACAATGTGACTTGTCTACCCACTCTTGATGCAAATGACTCGCTATGTTGCTAATTTATTGTTAATGGTTTGCTCTTAACCTTATGTAAATAATTGTTTTGATTTGTTTTATTAATACTTTCAAACTATAATTTTGGGACGTAACCCTCATTTTACTACTTGATAAAATATAAAATAATACACCTCAATGATTATCTATACCATTACTTTTATGTCTTTATCATTAAATATCTTATTTGCCAAGCAATGCGTTGATAGTACTTACATTAATAAATTGTTACATGACAACTACTGATATGGAACTTTTCCTAAACCTACTTTTTGAGTTTTTCATTTCTTAAACAATTTTGAATTGCTTGTAAATGGTGTGACAAAGATGTCAAAGGCCTTCCAAATATTCATGCCAAGAAAATACACATAGATTGAATGAATGCATTTTTGTACACGTCTGGATATCGATTTATTTCTAACAATTTGTTTTTGTACATGTTTGCGAGCGCATATATATTATCAAATACATGTTCACTTTTGTTTTTGTACATGTTTGCGAGCGCATATATATTATCAAATACATGTTCACTTTAAAATCCACGTGCACTTCATAATAAAGACAAATTATAATGATGAAACTTTCATTACTTGTGTCAATGTCCATTTAATTTTGTGTTTTTTAATGGAATATAAGATTATACAATGGCATGTTAAAAAAAAATTCCTATATCCATTTACTTACCCATCCTTACACATCATCATTTCCTCTCTTACACACACACTCCTCATTCTTGTCTTATTTGCACCATTTATTACCAGGAATTCGAATTCTATACGTCCAATTCTTATCCTAAATCTCATATTACCAACTCTTACTCTTTTTCACTAGTCAATGGGAGTAAACTTTGGCACAACAATTCATCAAATATCCAAGTCATCATATCTTTATATTTGAAGTCGTTCATTAGAGCATTTCAAAACTATCCAAAATTCAGTAGAGTAGGCCAACACTTGCTCAAATCCCAAAACTAGACCCTACTAATTTAACTACCTACCTAAACATGTGTTTACATGAAACCAAACCATTCACATCTACAAAGAGTAAAACCATTGCGAGGTGTAGTCCTCTATAGCTAGATGGACAATACCACTGCTCTTGATCTACTCCAACCGTACACAATCCATTTAGTGTTGCCAACACTTCGCTCCTAATGTTGACAGTCCCACATTTGGAGTTCCACTATCCTTTGTGAGGAGCCCCTACCGACTACATCACTTGGTTGTATGTCAAACAAATGAAGAATTACTCTTCTATCTCTCCTTGTCCTCCCCCTGTTGTGAGTGAGTTGGCTACCCACTATAAATGTAAATTAGTAATGGTGTTGTTAGTGTGTTATTAATCATTTGTTATTGAGCCAATACCTTTGTTTAAGTATTGTTAATTTATTAATGGCTTTTAAGTAATGATTATATAGCAATCAACCCCCTACTGACAACATCACTTGGTTGTATGTCAACAAATGAAGAATCACTCTTCTATCTCTCCTTGTCCTCCCCCTGTTGTGAGTGAGTTGGTTCCCCACTATTACTGTGAATTAGTAATGATTTTGCTAGTGTTATTGATTATTTGTTATTCAGCCAATACCTTAAAAAGTATTGTTAATTTATAAATGGCTTTTAAGTTATGATTATATAGCAATCAACCCCCTTGCTGGCTGCTAAACTTCATCAAAAACAGTCTACATTTAAACCAAACATAAACGTTTAGTATCATGCAGAGGCTCAACCCACTATTTCTTGTCTGCATACAGTTCAGGGAGAATCTACACTCCAAGGTCATTCAAGTCACCAGCATCTGCAGTTCATTATCAATTCCAGATCTCAGCACACCATTCATTTGCATTTTTATTTAGCTAGCTCTGTTATTCAAGTTTTGCTCTTATTAACCCAGCTTTCTTATTTACGTTTTGCACTCATTAACCCAGCTTTGTCATATAAGTTGCTTGTTTCCTAATTGATGGCGTAAAATTGAATTACTTAGATGACTTCTTAAGAAAGTTTATTTTTCCTTCAGAAAATATTTGTTGAAAAATAGGGTAGCCCAATCGCAGGGAAAATTTTTACTCGTGTGCATCGATTAACAAGCGCAATACTTGTTCAGACGTGTCATTTATAACGGTCTAGACAACAGAAGCATTCCTAAGCAGGATTACTTCTATAATTATAATTTTTTCACAACATTTGGAAAAGAACTCCAAAATATCAACCATGAGGTATTCCAATCCTATTTTGATGCACATACAAGTAGGTAATTTGCGAGTACAAATCTACTGCATCGCTAGATAGCAGTGGAACAACATATTTTAAGGGATCCCTGAATGTGGTTGATAGATTTAGGTTGCACATAAGCAGTGACATTATCTAATTCATTGTACAGATTTCTGCTAATAGTCACATTCATTATATTCAGTAAAAGTCAACCAAAATGAGTTCATGGATTCAGAAGAGTATATCAGTTGAGCTAAAGACTCCCGACACTAACTATGGGAAAGAAGCCATATCTTGATTAACTTTTAATACTGCTCTAATAAGACTAAATTAATGGCTAAAGCACCCACCCAAACACTCGTAAATAACTCAGAACCAATGATCAAATGCATCCATTTCACATCTTAAAAATTGACTTCAAATACTACAAATTAAAAATAAATTATGAGCTATGAAACTTACCCCATTTCAATGCATACTAAAGCAAATAAAGCTCTCTCAGATATGACGAAATATACAAATAAATACTATACAACAATTTCACGAAACCTGCACCAAATTTTGGGGCATGAAACATCCTGACAGACCAGCATATTATAATTGCTCCAAGGGAATATACGAGTAAAGCTTAACTCCACATTACAGTAACAAAATTTCAACTTAAATCGTTGCATTAAGCAGACCAAGCTGTCTGCAGCTCCAACGGGAATTGATAAAGTTCAACACTGAAAATTATTTTGTGGCAGTAAAGATTTTCAGACGCTGAGATTTCAAGAGATTCTAAAACTTAGAACACCAAAATCCTCTCCTCTCTGATGTAAATGAAGAAACCAGATGCAAAACAAACACATAGACCCTAGAGTCTTAAAAAAATTACATGCCATCACCCTGCAGAAGTTTTGATACTGCCGATCTATCGGGCATGCTAGGAATGGCACCTTTGATCTGAATACATAAAGATGCTGCTGCAGCTGCCAGAACAGCCAATACAAAAGGTTCAGAATAATTCAGATAAATATGTTAAACATCCATTTCTATGTTGCTTAATAGAAAGGTCCATACAAAATATAAAATACAAAGAAAGACACAAGTTTTGAAGCTTTATATATTTCTTGACTAAATATTTGATATCCCTCTAAAAACGAAGTAATATGAAACATAATTCAAAGCATTCAACGATTTTTGTATTTATTGTGATAACTCGAGCAAAAATGCTTCCTGTGAAAGGTACCCATCTAGAATTTATGTGAACAACCCTACTGAAAAAGAGGAAAACAAGGCATGCTCAGTAGGAGAGCAAGGTAGATGAGAGTTTAAGGCAGCAGAAATTATGAAAACAAGAACCCAAAAGAAAAATTTCCTTAATGGGAAAATAAAAAGAAACACAATTAAACTTTGGTGACCCAAGCTTCCAATGTCTTTTTGTTGCTGTCACAAATAAATTGCATTTTCCCGCCTATGATAAACTTTCAGTTATTTCTAAAGATTGAATGACACCTAAGAACTTTGATAGACTAATTTACAAGTCATTTCATGTAAACTCGATCTATTTGTATTGCCATGTATCATCTTGAAAGATATGCATGGTTTAACTTCACCAAAACTTACTAATAAAGTGATGAATTTAATATTTTCCAGAAACAACCTGAAAACTAATTCGGTCAAATGCAGAAACAGCCATCAGTATCTCACAGAGATAAAACAGTATAGAGTCTAGACCACATCATATAGTCAGAAATAATGTTCTAATTCCAAATGATCTTGCAGTATACCTGCCCCAGTCAAGCCAAACATCACAATTTCAACAACAACATCAACAAACCCAGGATGGTACTTTGAATTAAATATAAGCATACAACCTGCAAACTTGAGACTGTCTGATGGCGACCTCTTTTCCAATAGACCAACAGCAAATGCAGCAGTAAAAGTATCTCCTGCACCTGTTGTGTCTAGTACTACAGGAGCAAGGATAGCAGGTTGTCTTATTGGAGGAGCATCTTTAGTCACAAGGATTGATCCCTGTTCTCCCCGTTTCACGAGAACTTGATTAACACCCTGTTAATTCAAACTAATCAGATTGTTAAAAGCTCATAAATATAGTCAATCTTATGGTAGCAAGCTAAGGCATTTTCAACAAAACAGACTCAAAAGCTTTAATGAAAAAAATAGGCTTAAGAAAAATACCATTTTGAGTAATTTTGTAGCTGCCTCAACAACCTGATCAACAGTCTCAGTAGGCATTCCTGTCAATCGGAGCAGCTCAGTTTCATTTGGACTTAGAATAGTAATTGACTTAAGGAGGTCCTCAGGAATAGGATCATCCATGCCTCCTGCATCAAGAATAACAGGAACATTTGCACTTTTTGCAATCTGCGCAGTTGATAAAAGCTTAAGAGCGGATTAATAAAATGGCCAGAGATCATAAACATTAAAATTATCCCATAGCAATAAAAATCACCTCTAGACGTCAAGAAAAATCTCCAGAGTATCAAAAACAAAGTTGAAACCAAATATGTTTCTACTTAATAGCCACATGTATGTCTCCTATAAGGCACACTAGTGTGCTTTAATTAATAATTAGGAGATATTTTCCACATTAAGTGAAATTGTGATACTATCAGGATTCAACTGTGTAGTTTCATGAGTCAAACTCATGAACCCATGTTTCATGAGTAGGAGATATTTTCCACATTAAGTGAAATTGTGGTACTATCAGGATTCAACTGTGTAGTTTCATGAGTCAAACTCATGAACCCATGTTTCATGAGTAGTGGTTGACATGAACCCATCTCTCATGAGAATGAATGGATCACTTAGCGCTCATTGCATTTAGGTGATGCTCACAAAGGTGAATCACACGTACATTCCAGGAGATCACCTTACCAGTATTATTCCAGCCTGATAGCACTTAACTAGGGAGTTTCCTCCATGGTTAAACCCACTCTGCTTGCAACCCTATTTGAAATATTACAGTTGAATCCTGATAGCAATATCACAATGCTTTAATTAGCCAAGAAAACACAAATCTGGCCTTACAATCAACAATAAATCAAAGATGACAACTCGTAGTTTCAAAGCTCAAAACAGATGCTAATATAGATTCCAGTTCTACCTCCAAACATCAACTAGCCTGGAATTCAAAACATCATGATTCATAACAGAAATGAAATTTTGATTATCTACAGTCATTAGGCTGCCGTATAAACATGGTAGCATTACACTCCAAAAACTTGTAGTTGACACCCAGTAATTAGCACCCCCCTCATTTGTCATGTTGTTCAGTCGTTCCCAAATTATTTGAATTTTTTTTGTATACATTCCGTGTTTGGCCATATTTTATAACTAGAAAAAGAAGCACAAGATTTAAAAAATTTAGTTTAGGGTTAAGACTAGGTAAGTCCAGAGTTTCAACTTTGAATAGATTTTTTTCATGCTGAAATGTTAAACTAATGATTTTTTTTACTATTAATTTTATCCTAATGAAAGTTTGGTATAAAAGATATAATTGCCACTAAAATAGTAGGCTGTGTTCCATTTACAGTAGAACTTGTGTGCTATTCTAGGACCAACCGTATGTTAGACTATCTTGTTTTCATATACTTCGAATTTTTAAATGTATGTTTACTTCTCATTTGTATGCACTACATTTGACATGAAATTTTTAAAAAATTAAAAACCTTCTTTGTTATTAATATAATATCTAAAGGTATCATCTCTCAAATTGAAACTTTAATCTGCACCTTTCTTTGGTCAAATAATATGAATGGTCAGAAGAAAATACTGCTAATTTCTATTCTTGCCATGTCAACCTCTTATAGAACAAGAGGTGCCGGACTTCCCAACATTACCCATAGGAATAGGGCTTTTGGTGCTAAACTTGTTTGGCAAATGTATGAAAAACCCTCTGCCAAATGGTGTCGCCTTTTGTAAGAGAAATATTTAGATGACTTGGAACCTTCCAGAGTTCTTATTGTGCTAGACCCGCCAAAGGGGTCTATCATTTGGGATTTCATGATGGCTTCTCGAGAAGTTATTACTTCATTCATATCATGGCAAATGAACAATGGGGATAGTGTCAATTTTTTGTTTGATTCATGGAATGGGTTCCCCTCCCCCTACCCTTGCCACTATTGATTCTCTAAAGGATTTTTCAAACATAGTAATTCAAGCTTGGGGGACATCCTTTTCTACTTATGTCTCAGCTATTCATAGGTTCACAGGGCTAGTCATTTGGCAAGACCCCTCATCTCTTCCTATATCCCACAATTAGGTTGCTTCTTTCAAACAAGTACTAGCTGAAAGGAATGTCTTTATGTCTAATCATCCAAATTGCCTCTTTTGTGTTCCAGCTAAAAATGGTAAATACTCTATTAAACTAGGATACTTGGCTCTCCAACACAACCAATATAATCAGACCATGTATCGTGCTTTTGAAATTCTGCTAGAATAGCTCAGTTTTGCCAAAAGCAGGATGCTTTGCATGGCTTGCACTAAAGAACCGAATTTTAACTAATGATCGTCTTCACAGATTGAACATTTCTGATCCCTTTAACTGTGTGCTCATCTGCAAGTTATAGAAACAACAGATCACCTCCTCTTAAACTGCCCTTTTGCCCAAGATTGTTAGCATTTTGTCCTTTTGCCCAAGATAAACTTTATCTCCATATGCCATTACCTAATTCTCTATGGGATTTATTCCAAGCATGGCCAATCTTATACTCCAAATCAATGTTTTCGTGTCTTTGGAAGTGCATCCTTGCATCTGTAGTATGGGCAATTTGGTGGGAAAGAAACAAGAGCAATTTTAGACAAACGTCATCTCTAATACCTCAATTTTTGGAAGGATTAGAGAGATCAATTGTTGAGCTTGTTAATGCTTCAATAAATAAATATAAGGGTAAACATTTTTTTTCTCCTTGGGATGGCTATGTTATTCAGCAGTGGAAGGGTTTACTTTTTCCTCATCTTCCTACTCCATTGTGTCCATCCAAGTTTCCTCTTATCCGAACACAAACCAAGTGGATTCCTCCAAGTGAGGGTTATTTCAAACTCAATTCTGATGGGGCCTCTAGAGGAAATCTAGGCAACTCTGGCTATGGCATAGTCATTAGAGATTTTGAAGGTCATGTGATTGCAGCAAAATCATCTTCTCTCCCTCAGTGTACTAATAACAAAGCAGAGGCCTTGGCCTTGCTTTTTGGTTTGGAACTTGCAAAATCACTTTCTATATCTAAGCTACATGTTGAAGGGGATTCATCAATTATTATTAATGCGTGTATTAAACGTCATGTATATAATTGGTTCAAACAATATATATTACATCAAGTATGGTCTCTTCTTGATTCAATCTCCGAATGTTACATCATGCATACTTATAGAGAAGGCAATCTTTTAGTTGATTGTCTGGCTAATTTAGGTACTGACGGGGTTTATATAAACTCTTTACTTTCCCCACTTAACCTCCTTGATCTTCCCAACTTGGTTAATTTTATGACAAAAGAATATGTTTAGAATAAGGCTTAGTCCTCATATTTTATTTGATAGTAAATCATGACTTCTCTATGATTTCGCATGTTTTTATCTTTTATGGATCTCACTTGTTCTTTTGAGATATTATATGCAGGTCAGGGTCTTGGATTACACTTGCATCAGATGGCTTTCTAATATCGTGGTCTTAATTAAAGTTTTGGATGTAGATTAGTGATGGTAATCTTTGTGACATTTTTCGCTAGGCTCTGGGTCTTGTATCTAGCACCAATCAATGAATTGTATTCATATGAGTTTTGGGCTCTTTGTAATTACTATATTCTCGATCTAAGAATCTCTAAGACAAGATTCGTTAGTGTTGATAGATACTCTCTCTTGATGCAGTATTTCTTCTTCTGCATTCTTTTTTGCATCAGGCAATGACTGGAGTTTTTCTTTTCTGGTTCTTTTCTCTAGGAGCTTTTTTGAACCAGTTATTATTAATATAAATATAATGTTTTGCCAAAAAAAAGAAAAATTATTTCTTTTCATAACCACAGTTTTTGCCAAGTTTTTCCAATTTTAAGCCCAAGTGATTAAATTCCATTTATAATGTTACCAAATCATGTAAATGGAATGTTACTATGTGTGTATCATATCAATCAAGTCCTAGTTATTGTTATGCATATTCAACTGACAAGAACGAAAACAGTGATGTACAAATAATAGGTGTAGTTACACAATTTTTCATTTTATTTTTTGTATTTCCTAGCTACGCTAAAAGATGAACTGAGCATGTAAAATAAATCAGGGGTTGACCTTTTGGGTGTTGAAAACAAAATGTAAAAATAATTAATATATAGAAGCAACATATATGTTAGTTTTTTTTATCAATGAAACTCAGCCTAAGGGGAATGCATCTTGTACTGATAACATACAAGTTACAAATTTTACATCTGTCTATGCCAACTCAGCATCAAAACGAGTCTGACCGTCACTGATCACCCAGTAACATTCTCGACATTCCCTATGACCCCTTAAAATGTGCACTAATGACTCTGTATATATCCACCAAACATACCAGAAACTTCTAACTAAACTAACATACACAACCAAAAAGAGACCCCAGCTGTTACAGCTTCACTGGGCATCCCACTATGAACCCACCGAAACAGCAAAATTTGATCCAAAAAAAGACAAAAATCTCACACTTTGCTATCCACCAGAGCCATTCCACCCATCTCCTCCAACTGGTGCTTCTTACCCACCTTCCATGGGCAATCGGGTCCACAACCACCATGATCTGTGGCCCTCAAAAGCTCCTCCACACCTTTATCAGTATCCTTCTCTTCCTCTTCAATCTGCAAGTCACTCTCATCTATATCCTCCAAATGTGCCTCCTTGAAGACCTAGAACCACTTTAACCTCTCCTCTGACACCAGACCCAAAATGTGCTGCTTCAGAAATAAAATTCCCTCTGACACAGCCTATCTGATTTTGGCAGTTCCAAGGGGTCCCTCACAAAGATGAGTGGAAATCTGTCTTGGCTGCTTCTAAGTTTGGCATTGTAGTTCCTTGGCAAAGAGATGCCAAACCTAGCCTTCACATTGTTCAGAATTCATTCTGTACATATCCTGCAATCATTACATTTCATTAGATTACTTCTTTTTGAATTGTTATATCAAACATTTCACAGTTCAAATGATTTCCTTATGCTTCCTTGTGCACCAATCTGTCAAAGCGGTAAGTAAATAAATCACAAACAAAGGTGATATTGCTCAGCTTTATTGCATTTCTCAACCATACTTGGTGTATCATACGTGCATTCCATGAGATGACATTTCTTCAAGCTATTATGTAAAACAATTTGCATCCCTTATTTATGCTTCCATATTTTCCAAGTACATGTCCACAAGGGGAGTTAAAACTAGAACTTCTTACAAAAATATAACAGCCATTCGTTCGTCAGTGCATGCCCTCGTGATTACGAAGCTCCCACATCACTTTAGGCAATGATGATGTTGGCAAAGGCACTTGAAGTTTAGCTTTACACCTAGCAATTGCCTTTAGAGTCAAGTGCAATTAGGTTCTTTATCTATTCTTTCACATTTTGCATTTTTTGCTCTTAAAAGTTAACAAAAAATATATCAATAAATTTACATTGCACTCATACTGCCATTACAACACTCCAGGAGATGACATCTCCTTCGATCATTCTTTCGAACATTTTAGGTGCTTTATCTATGCTTTCACATTTTGCATATTTGTCAGCCAGAGCATATTTGCAAATTGCAATATCAACCCATCACATGGCCATATTTCTTTGAGGCATTTTACAAAATAGTTTATATGCATTGTACTACCATGCAACAAGGGCTGTGCAACGAAAAGGTAGCATTTGGTTTTACACCATTTACAAACAATTTACATGCTTTGTTTATGATTACACATTTTGCAATTGAATTCATACTACATTTATTTAAAAGTCTCAAAATCTTTTTCAAAAATTCTATTTTCACAACGCTGCAATCATGGCATACTGCAAGCCCACATTTATTTGTGTTTTTCAACCAAATAATTAAAGTGCTTTGTCTGTGCAGAAGAGAATAGACTATGGTTTAACAACAACCATGTGCATCTACTCAAAAGCTTCTAAGGATTTTTCAACAAATCCATTTTGTAAAAATCGAAATTCCGGCATTACACGTGATGACATCTCTTTATGACATTTAAGAAAATTCACATGCACTGTGTGTGGCTCCACATTTAGCATTAAATTCATTGCTTCGAAAGCTTTTGAAGCCTTTTTGACAAATTTATTTTGCAAATTTCCTGTGATCACAGCATTCAACTATTGACATGCCAGTCTCTTTAAAGCATTCGGTCAAACTATTCATATGTCACATTAATGCTTCCACAGACTGCCTGCATGTTTGTTACTTCTTCACAAGAAATTTGTGTATTATCTTCTTTTTAAATCTAAGTTACCATATTTGCTGCCCAGACCCGGAATTGGAAGTTGGTTCACTCAAAATCGCTACATATTCGTTGTCAGACTCTGGAATCTGCTTCAAATTCACACAGCAGCACCCTGTTCAAATTTGGTCGAATTTGAGCGAATTTCAGAAATGAGGAGCGAATTTGGTCACTTTGACTTTTCAACAGAGATTTTTTACTTATTCTTGTTGTTCCAACCCTAAAACGATGGGATTATTAAATGTTTTTTGGCATTCAACATTTCATATTAGATGGCTTGTGTATTTCACGGCAAACTCTTAAGCGTTTTTGTGGTATTAAAGTGCAGGTCTCTTCATTGCACAGGAGCAAACTCACGGGACAATCTGGGTCTAGCAACCATATAAATACATGGTAACACATAACGGATATGCTTAGGAAGTTGATTTGCGGCTGATTCTACAGTTTGTGGGGAAGAAGAACAGAACACAAGGCTAAACTTCTCGGCAAACTAATTGCATTTAGCAGGGCCTTCAGCTGCACCATTGTGCTTGTTTGTCCTGTAATCATACTTTGTTAAGCAAAACCATACTTAAATAACAATTCATATGGTCTTAATTAATTAGATATACTTTCTGGTTTCAATTATATGTCCATTTTTTCACCACCTGTCATTATAATTCTATAACAAAGTGACCAAAAACTAGTCGCTTCAACAGTCCGATGTCTCATGTTTTGCAATACCCACTGTGGGTGAACAACTCATTTGTACATTTTTCTCCTTAACACGTTGACATTAATTTCTCAAATAGAATGTGATTCAAACCAACTTTCTTATGATGTGGTTGACTTTAAAGTTTTAAACTTAGAAGTGGGTTCAAACAAGATTACTTTTAATATTAACATTGGGGTGTATGAACTTATTTGCTAGAGAATATTTTTTCATATATATAATTTAAATTGAAAAAATTGTACAGATGAACCCAAACCCAGCCCCAAAAAAATTGAGCCAATGTCAAACCCACATCCGAACTGGAATCCAAACCGGCAACTTAGTTTTAAATCTAAACTGCCATATTCCTACCTGGCAGCCCAAGGTCCCGATCTGGTTGAGAAAAAAGTCTGTTCCAGATGCAGGCTGACCAAAATTCTTCTTGCAGCCTGCCAATTCGTCCAAAATTCTCTCAAAAGAATCTGAGCTAAATTTTGGCATTTTCCAGTGAATTCCCCAGCCGGCAGCAGGACCCAAGCCACATTTGGCCACTTTCATACAATTTTTTTGCTTTTAGTTTATTTAAAATTTATTTCGGTCAATTCAACCCGCCAACCCTAAAATCGTGACTAAAAAGGCCAAATAGGTAGAGCATATTTCATTTATGCATCTATGAATGAAAAAGACAACTTATTGCCTCCATTGCTACTCTCTAGTTCTATTTTATTTTTTCATTTTGGCTTGCGGCTCTGTATGTTGTTTATAAATTCATAGAATGGCAATTGCTTCTAGCACCAGAACTCCTAGTTCAAAACAAACTTGGGCTCTATATTGTGGAAACATGTGGGAACTGTTCAGCAAATACCAGGTGGAGAAGGTTTAGTTTGAATTTGCAGCCAGTGCAAAGTGGAATATAGAAGCTCTTATGGTAGAGTGAAAGCGCATTTGTGTTTTATCCCAAAAAGGAAGAAAATAAGTTCATACACCACCATAGACAATCCCAAAATGAATGTGAAGCACCCCAAGAAAATATCAATGAATGTCAAACCCGAATCCAAACCCGAACCCGAACCGACCCCAAAAAAATTGAACAAATCTTGAACTCAAACTAGGACTGACAACTTTGTTTTAAATGTCCAAGAGTTTTGCAATTGTGCAGTTGTGAGCTGTAGGACCCCTCCTCATATGTACTTATTTAAATATGAATTTCTTGTTAAACCCTTTATAGTAGATTTGATGATGAATATGAATTAAGGTTTTATGGCTTAGGTGTTCTAATACAAATTGATATCAGTTGACATGTTCATGTTTTGAACCCTGTGATTCGAGACTTACTACATTGTTCGAATGTTTAAACATTGATTTGTACTAACAATGATATGAGGTGTTTCATCTTATGATGATGATGTTAATTATGGCACTTGGTGATTAGGTTATATGCATTCAAATAGTTTTGTATGCTCTATTGATGATGTTATGATGTTTTGAGTATACATATGCATTACGATGATTATTTCAGTATTCTTATTTGAACTGACGAATATGTTATGATGATTCAATTATGAGATTAGTGATGTTTAAATATGTGTGCAGAAATGAGAAAGGTTATTTAAATTAAAGTTTTAATATTTTGATCACTGTGATTATGCAAATTTGGTTTAAATATTTAAATATATGAATGTGATGTTATCAAACTACTAATATTCGAGTGTGCAGGATAATTAACCATAGAATTAATCGGAGAATCGATAATGACCCTATGTGCAAACACTAAAACTAAGGTTGAATCCAATAAAGTGATTCGAACCTTGTTGTCTAGTGTTTAATTTGTATCGTAATATGAATGTATGTGTATCATTCTGAAATTTGTAATGTGTCGAATGTTATGTAAAAGTAAATCTTATGGTGTCACTTGACACTCGTTTATGCATGTCTGCCGACATGTCAATTTAGGGTTAGCAGAGTAACCCGTTAATCTAAGACTGATTAGTTAGTGATCTAAATTAGTTCTCCTTAATTAGGTTTAGTGAAAAGGTTACATCCTCAGGATTTTTGAACAAAAAATATTTCAAGCCACTTGTATAGGTCATAAATCGATCCTAGAAGCCAAAATTAATGTAATTCAAGTGCCCAAGTGGTATGTGTATGGGTTGGGAACCTTTTCCACCCTTCTAGAACTTCCTAGCAACATTTATGACCCCTAAAATATCTCAATTTCCCTTTGTTGCGAAAATAGAACATCTCCATGAGGATACCCAAGTTTCACTCTTTCTAAAAGGTTGTCTTTATGATAGGGGCAAGTGGGAAGACCATAGGAGGCTTAAAGTCAAGATTAGAGTCATTACTATTTTGGATAGATAAGTTTATAGGCTATTTAGAGTCCCCTTGAAGAGTTGGAAGGTGTTCACCCATTCTCTACATTTAGAGAAGTCTTGGAATTTGAGGAAGAAAATGATTTTAGCTCATCTCAAAACTCTATTGCCATAACCTTTGTGAAGGTAGGTTCTCCATTGCCATAGTTTTTGCTCACTGTTCATTGCTTGTGTGTGTAAAGTTTTTGCATATTGTAGTATGTGTTTGTGTTTGTATCATGTGAGGGATGAGTATTTGTGGGTTTTTACTTGTTTTCATTTCATGTTTTCTTCTTGGTTTTGTTGGAAAAACTGTGAAGGGAGTGTTGGCATTACTCACCCTCGGATAGGGTAGAAGTGGCCATGTACGGAAGAAGGGCTTCAGTTGGACTTCAGGTCAGTGCAGAGTCTTCTCATGTTGAGGAGAGGGAGGAAGCAAGGTGTTATGGGCCATTGTTTGTCAATGCAAAACTGATTTTTGTTTGGGAAATAAGGAGAGTATGAAATGGAAGATTATGTCACTTTTGGTAGCCTTGGAAGAGGCATTTGATTGTGTTCTTTATTGACTTCTCCTACTTGGAAAAATCCACTTTCTCCCTAGTCTTGGTTCAATATGAAACCTGTTGTGCATACCTTGGAAGGGATTTGTTCGTTGAGTTATGTCATTTTGATTGGATTCTGAATGTCACCCAATCAGTTACTGATTCTCCTAGTTCGGTGGGTGACTGTTTAGGGTCTAGGATGGGAGATGAGCTCTCCATGGTTGTTCTTGTATTTTGCAGATTGCTTGGGAGTACCTTGTAGTGGGACAAATCTGGATTCAGAGTCTTTTTGGTGGTCTTGGGTTTATTGTCATGGGGACTTATCCATTTTGATATCTTCTCTTTGCACATTGTAAATTTGAAATATAGAAAGTATGTAATTTGATGATTTCCTATGTAATGGATAAATTGTTGAACACTCTAAATTTGGCAACATAAATATCGATTATTGCATAAAATAGAGCATGTGATTGATAGGATTTTCATGAGTTGCAAAGCTTATCTTACCCTCGTGTGTTGATTTTGCATGAGTATCAAAATGAAAACTTCGTAATTCGTCTAGAAATCATTAGATTTAAAATAATGTAAATCCAAGTTCTTTTTATGAATATCATGTAATAGGAAGACTTTAAATTTCAGTGACAATATTGTATCAGGAAATTCCTATTAAGATTTAATGTTGAATTTCAATTAATTGTATGTATTTTGCACATTAAAACACCTAATACATTTAATGGTAATACAATAACAATATTGAATTCAATCCTAGAATACAAGCTTCCACCGTTATTCATCCCTTATACCTATAGAATATACTTAAGTAATATTGTCTAAATGAAGAAATAAGGTCCTTAATACCACCTATCCATGTTAAAACATTACCACCCAAAACATTTTAGAAGTTCCCACAGAGAAAAATATGTTTCAAAAAATGTATATATATATTGCCCAAAATGAGCACATACACGATTCTGTCAAATACATGAGGGAGGGAATTAAATTGAAAAATTCATGACAGTCAATATTTTATAGTTTATTATGATATGTATAAAACTCTTAAGTTCAAAATATGCATATAATATACACTTGAGCAAATATATAAACTAGGATAAACTTAACCCTCCCCCTCACCTACTAAAACTTTATTCAAATAACTCCTACCTTTACCTTTTTTTTCCAAACTCTTCACCCACGTTGGCAAGGCTTTAAGGGCTGCAAGATGCTGCTACACGTGCCCCCATGTCAGGCCTAACATGTCCATTGGGGTGAGCACTTAAAGACATGGGAGACTTTTTAAAAGTTTTGGAATTAAAAGAATGATGCAACTCATTAAAAAGTTGAAGTTTTAAGCCCCCCCTTCATGGTACCTACATATTCCATCTACTTGCAGGTCTTTGCTGCATTTGCAGCCCTTGCGAGAAGTGCATGAGCCTAGGGGAGCGCCCACCTTGCCTTGGGTGATGTGACCATCAAGTGGGCAGGGGTTAGAGGCTAGGGGTAGGTGCTAGGAATAGGTATTAGTTAGGGGTTTAGTGTTAATACTCGGAGATTACGATAGATGTTAGGATTTAATTAGGTGTGTGATGTATTATTCATTATTCTTTGATTTTCTATTTTCAATTTGTCAATTTATTTTTTTGTCATGTTATTTAAAAAGGTACTTATTGTATTATTTATTATTCTTTGATTTTCTATTTTCAATTTGTCAATTTATTTTTTTGTCATGTTATTTAAAAAGGTACTTATTAATGTCTTCTAAAGAAGAGGGTTATTAGACCTAGTATTGTCTTCGAAAATGGTTAGAAGTTAATGACTTGAGTTTTAATTTTTAAGTTGAATAATTTAATAGACATTTAGAAAATAAATTTCATCTTTATGATTGAAAATAATTGATCTAATTAAATTGGTAGAAGGATTATGGACATTAGTCTATAAGGTTAGAACTAGGGTTAAATCGGGGTAGTGATTGGAGTAAGAGTCATGTTTAGGTGAATATGTTTAAGGGTGGTTTTGATTTTAAATATTGAAAATATAATGTGGGACTATATTATTTTATTGGAGATGTATTTAAATAACATGTTATAATGTTTTTATACATTTACTTAAGGGTTCATTTAATTCAGATTGCTAAGGTTATAGGTTTGAAGGGTGTAATTGAAGGGGTCTTATGTAGATAACCTAATAGTAGTATAGGGTTGTGTTTTAAAGATGCAATGAATGTTGTAAATGATTTAATAATGAATATTCAATATTTTTAATTAGTTGTAAATAGGTTATGATTATAATCAAGATCAAGTATTAAGGTGATGGATCAACTCCTTAAAAGTGCTTAATTAGTTCCCCTAGGTGATTGAACTATTATAGTGATATGAGTGCTAGGTGTTGAACCAACCTAATATAGCTTATGTAATTAATGGAATCAAATTTTTCAAAAGTAATATAGATAAGTAAGGTTGACTTAACCATCAATTAGAGTTAAAATCCGAATATGACAATGAAGAGGTGTGTGTTCACCCTCATGACGGAAAATGAAACTTGTGATCCCAACATTTCTAAACTGAACCTATCTAACTTAAATTCAACTTAAGAACTCGGAAACCCTAAATGCTTCTCGAACCATGATGTAATACTTTAACTATGGTTTACACAATAAACTTATTTAACCCGAACCGAGTGTTCCTGTAGTACTGGAACCTAGGGTTTTGGATCCCATGTAGTAAGATGGAATACCTACTCTGCATTCTTATGTGATATAATATGAAACTCAACCTTGTACCTAGACCCTGTAACTCAAAACTAACTGTACCAAGTTATCACCCTTCTACAATATACTCAATAATGGTATACATTTAAAGTCAGTATGTGTGTTAACGTAGTTGTTATCACCTTTTTTTCAAAAAAATTGTTTGTGTTTTTGCTCTGATATTTTGGGCATGACATGAGCAATTGAGCACACGAGCATTAACAAAGGCTAAAGGTGGGTTGTATGGTTGTGTGTTTGTGAGCAACTAAGCACATGAGCATTAATAAAGGCTAGAGCTGAATTGTATGATTGTGTGGTTGTGAGCAACTAAGCACACAACCATTAATAAAGGCTAACAGTGAGTTGTGCGATTGTGAGCAACTAAGTACATGAGAATTGACAAGGTAAATGTGTGTTAAGCCCAACATTTAACTTAGCACAACAAACAAACTTCCTAATACTTTTAAAACACTTTGATTTAATTAAACATCAATGCCTTTAAAAAATTACATTATTTCTACAATGCTTGTTAGCTAAAATCCCTATTGCCTCTAGCATTGCAAAACAAGAGATACACACACCTTTTGACTGGTGAAACATTTTTCCATGAAAATGTAATGTCCCCTTCTCCGCGCTAGCCCTTTCCGGCGCCTTATTGGTCTATCTTTCCATCCAAATAGGCTAACGGCATTAATCTAGAGGATGTCAGCTAGTCACAGGAATTTATTTGGTTTCGTTTAGGGAGATATTAAATTTTGGGGAGCTTTTCTATAGCTAAGTCACTTTATTTTATAAAGTGGATTTATAAAGTTACTTTATGACTTAAAGTCATTTTATTAAAAAGGTAACTTAAGTGACTAAAAGACAAAAAAGGTTTTTATCCCACATTGTTTAGTTGTATGTGCTCTCCCTCATATCAAGGTTATAAAAGGAATAGGCCTTCTTGGAAATTGTACCATGAAATATATCAACATATTGAATAGATGAAGTCGATTGCTTAAATGTGACTGGTTTTCTTAAGGATGAAATCCCTTAAGAAGAATTGAGAGGTTAGACATAGCCCCAGCACCTCACTTTACTATATTCAAGTCTGGAACTAGAGGCAGCATATTGGAGTCAGCAGTAATCACTCTTACAGTTGTGGCAGATTGGGAAAGGAGTCATGGGCGATCAAGCAGAAAGTTCTTTTGGGCATGAATTTCAGTGGCATCAAACACAGAGGTAAGCAAATTTTGTTTGTAGCTTTAAGCCGTCAAACTTAGAGGACAGTTTGGACGTAGCCCCAAACTAAGCAGAGGTAAACATATACGAGTTCATCAAGGGTATTGCGTTCATGCTCGGTTGACAGAGTAGAGGAACATAGGTCCACTTCTAAGCTCCGACTAAACAATAGAGGCACCCTGCGTTGAGGTTGGTGAATACAAACTCATGGCACTTGTCGAGCGACAGAGAACTCCATATTATTTCGAGCACTGAGGCATCTGTAGAGTAGCAAGATGCACGAGTACTATGAACTAGGTGGAGATAGTGTGCGGTCTGCTGCAATCCAAGGCGGAGTGGCATTTTGAGAACTATAGGGCAAACGTTGGGCTTGACTAGATAGGAGCTAGCATGGACAAGCCACTCAACCGTGGCACACTCCTATCACCGTGATCATGGTCTACGAACATCACTTCTAGGTCTCTTCTATCACATTACTTCTTGCATGTTAGGACGTCACCTTAAGGGAGTTAGAAGTTAATTCATTTGAATTTGCTACTGAAGGAACAATCCATTTCCAGTCTGTTACATTTTCCTTTCAGTTGGAATTTTTTGTTAGCAATTGTAATAGAAATTAAATATCAGTGCAAAATAATGTTCTTGGGTCTGTTAAGTTTTCAGCACAAAAATCAATGAAGATAAACAGCAATAAGAAAGAGCCAAAAACTAAAACAATAACCACCAGAATTACCATGGGAAAACCCTCCTAGAATGAAGGGAAAAACCCAACCACACAACAAAATATCATTATATTGATCATAAAAGTTCAAGTACATAGGTTTCCACTTGATTGATTTACAATATACCAAGCAATCATATAAATAGATTGCATAAGACTCTTCACCTATCACACGAAGGTCTCTTGAGTCGCAAAAATAAGACCATATTTCCACATATTCAACACTTCATATTTTCATACGCATGACGTATGACACATGTATTTTTACATAAAATTATAACTTAAATATGATCGCAAATCTCTTTCAGTTGAAGATGACAATAACAGTCATTACAAACAAATTTCTCTCTGATAAAATCAGAGATAAAGATCTTTGTCGCAACTACCATCGTCAACACTCCCTCTTAGCAACAGAGAGATCTTTACTCAAGCATGCACACATACCTACAATCAAAGATGATAAATCCACATATGTTATCTCAGCATAACATAATCCACCATGGTTATTTCATAAGCACATAGAATGTAGTCACACTTATGACTTTCACTGTACCTGCTTGCAGAGGGTAGAACAAAGACATTTATTTGAAAACTTCTCCTAGAGAAGAATGCATAATCCACCATGCCTACTGGCAAAGGGTGATTCACCATACCTACTTGCAAAGGGTGGAACAAGGGCTTTCACCTCAAACTTCTCCCAGAGTAGAATGCATATCCACCATGCCTATTCGCAAAGGGTGATTCACCATACCTAGTTGCAGAGGGTGGAACAAGGAACTTATCCCAGAGAAGAATGCATTAATAATTGAGATTTTCTCTTAACATAGACTTCCTCTTAACAAGGACAACTTTAATAATGGTGTCTCCCTCTCAGTAGGTACAACTTTAATCATCACAATAAGATGGTTGACTATTGCATAAACTTGCAAAGGGGTTGACATCTCCCTCTATCACGCAATCTCCCTCTGAAGCTATATAATCTCTTTTTAAACATGATCTACCTGCCAATCTAATCACAAGCGCTTGCACAAGTTCAAGTTAGTATACACATGATGTGATCATGATTGACAACACTGAATATTAAAACCTCTTATGGATGTTCTTACAACAGACATCAACATCTTGTGATAATAAGATTCTCTCACAGAACATACCAAAGCCCCTTATTATGATGAAGCGAACCTATATTTCAATGAAACTTTGCATGCACATGAAATATAAAGATTCAAATATACAAGATATTTGAATAAGTGCAGTTCATCTACTGAGATCAGAATACAAAAAACAAAAATTCAAGAAGTTTGAAGTAAAAGTATATTACCTGCCCGAGATCAGAATACAAAAAACAAAAATTCAAGAAGTTTGAAGTAAAAGTATATTACCTTCCCGTCATGTTGACACTTAACTTCCCATCAACCTAGAGATAACATAGGGGGATGAAAGAACTACTACAGAATAGTAAACTATTATGCATGCAAAAATAAACTTCCATGAAGGTTCAACAGAGATGATGCTAGATCATCATTGCCATGAAATCCACAAAGGTAGGAATATATATATGGACAGATAACCCTGTTACTGCTAAACCTTCAAAGCTTCATAATCAGAAATTAATCAGAGTTATACAAATGCAAACATAGTATTGTCATAAAATAGAATTATGATCAAAACAGAATACTTATCTCCTTGTCTAGATTCCTTAGCTGTCTCCTCACACTAGAGAACTCAACACCAAGAAGAACATCCAAGTCTCTTCTATCACATTACTTCTTGCATGTTAGGACGTCACCTTAAGAAAGTTAGGAGTTAATTCATTTGAATTTGCTACTGAAGGAACAATCCATTTCCAGTCTGTTACGTTTTCCTTTCAGTTGGAATTTTCTATTAGCAGTTGTAATAGAAATTAAATATCAATGCAAAATAATGTTCTAGGGTCTGTTAAGTTTTGAGCACAAAAATCAATGAAGATAAACAGCAATAAGAAAGAGCCAAAAACTGAAACAATAACTACCAGAATTACCATGGGAAAACCCTCCTGGAATGAAGGGAAAAACCCAGCCACACAACAAAAATTCATTATATTGATCATAAAAGTTCAAGTACATAGGCTTCCACTTGATTGATTTACAATATAACAAGCCATCATATAAATAGATTGCATACGACTCTTCACCTATCACACGAAGGTCTCTTGAGTCCCAAAAATAAGACCCTTCATATTTCCACATATTCAACACTTCATATTTGCATATGCATGACGTATGACACATGTCCTTTTAGATAAAATAATAATTTAAATATGATTGCAAATATCTCTTTCAGCTGAAGATGACCATAACAGTCATAACAAAAAAAATTCTCTGATAAAATCAGAGATAAAGATCTCTATCGCAGCTACAATTTTCAACAGGGTCACCACTGATATCAAAATCTTTTTGGGAGACAATCAGTTAATTTGTTTGAGCAGTCACACAACATTTTTGATAGCAGTCCCAGTAGAGACATTTCAGAAAATTTGCCATGAGATCATTATAACACACCTTTGATGGTTTGGATCTGCAATTTGGCAGATTGAGCATTGCTTTTCAATCACTAGACTAGTATAAAAGAGATAAGCAGAATAAGAATCCTTATCCAATATCTCAGATAAATAAATACAAGTACATGAAGCTCAACAATGGTTTGGATCTGAAAATACATCAAGCCTTGCTTAAGTTGACTTTCCTCTACTTCTTTTGATCTTGCATTTCACCTGAAGACCAACATCCATTTGAAAAAGAACTTCTTGCAAGGCATTACCCCCAAGTCCTTTGTCTTCAAATCTTGATTGTGCATGCAATAGAGTAGAGATCTCTTCTACCTCTTCTCCATGTTTTTTGATTCCTTAATAATACCACTTTTCATTAAATCTCATTTCTTTTGCAAGTAGAGATTCTACCTTTAAATGGTACAACATAGCGTGTTTGTCTTCAATTGATTTAACTACCAGAAGAGTAAAGGCTAATTTGGACATATGATTTTCCCCTAACAACGGTTCACTAAGATGAGAAGTTTGTTCATAATATATGAAGACAATGTCTAAAGTATCAAGACGACAAAAAAAAAAGTAGACTTTCATGGATTTAAACCTTCTTTTGAACCTCTTTCAATTTATCAACACTCGCACATAAAATTAGTACCTCCGACTGTATCATCTACATAAACAATTTTTATTCTATCCATGTTACTATCTTTATTATGCATGTGGAAACTTTCAAAGCTATGATCTAACTTACATAATCTTTTAGATGAAATTGAAAACCTTATTGCTACCTTAGGATGTATGACTACTCTCGACTGTTTTCCTTAAAAATCACAAGTTCGTGTTCCAGAAAGGGGACTTGGTTCTATTTTAATGCAACTAGCTCAAATCAGATTAACCAGTATGTTTTGGGAATATAACATCATTCCTACTCTCGTAGCTAGTATTTAGGGATAATGCAATAGTGGTTTTTAAGTTGTTTATGGTTTGCTAGTTAGAATAGCATGTGAGAAAAAATATATTTATTATTTATTATTTTTGGTTGTACAGGAATTTATAAAATATAAGATGTTAGAACTTCTTGTCTGGGTAGAGAAGATGTTCTAGGAGGTTGTACTAGTTTTCCTACAGTTTAGGTGATAACACTTGTATATAAATATGTGTTGAATGAATGTGAGAAATGGAGGAATAGAAGCATTATTATTCTGGGAACAAAACATGACTTTTGAGGTAATTAAAAATTTGATCCAAAATGAGGTGAACACGGAGATTTTAGGAGCAAGGAACACAAAATTACCCCAAATGCCTTGCAATTCACATCGACTTTGCAAGAAATTTCCAAAGTCGCGAGTGCATTTCCAGCTCCTAATAGAAATTCTGCCGATCCTTGCAATCCATTTCCAGCTCCTAGGTGTAATTCTGCCCAAGAGGTGTAAGATGAAACTTGAAAGTTCAAAGTAGTTTGGAACTGAAAATGAAAAGGGATCTTTGAATGAAGATGAAGTTTCTGATTTATAAGATGAATTTCAAAGGATAATAAGGAAAAACTTAAACATATAAAGGATCACTGAATGAAGAAGTGAAATTCTTGAATGACCATACAATATCTAAACAAATTGCAAGTGAGAAAAAAAGGTTCAACATCATTTCCAGCTCCCATTAGAAACTTTGACCTAGCATTTGCTCATTTCCAACTCCCATTAGGAATTCTGACCTAACATTTGCTCTTTCCAGCTTCTGTTGGGAATTCTGACATAGCATTTGCTCATTTCCAGCTCCCAAATGGAATCCTACCTAGCATTTACTCATTTCCAGCTTACCTAATGAAATGCACCCAAGGAAACTGTTCACTTCCAGCTTCATGTCTAAATCCCACCCAAGGAAATTATCAATATTTTGACTAAAATTTGGAGAATGCAAAAATAAAGAGGTGCGAAAATCAGAAACACAAGAGCAGATGTATGAAAAGTCAGAACAGAATCTGTTTCAGAATGTGCAAGTTTGAATTGCGTTTTGTGTTGTGCAGTACACCTTATAAATATAGTTTTCAACCAAGGAAAAGCCATGGCTGAGGAGGGCCAACCTGATTGTAAGGAAAGAAATTTAAAATGCAAAAATAAAAGTAAAGGGAGGTGACATGGAGTATTTTTTAGTTTAAAATTTATACAAGTGTCAAGTCAGCCCTAATACACCAATGTTTATAGAAAGCTAACTAACTCAAATACCACCTTGCTTGCAACTTTGACATGATGTTTCATTGTGTAAATATGTGGACGCGAAGGTTGTGAGGGAAGAGCAATTGAAGTCTCAGAAGAAAACAACAAAAGAATGAGGAAAAATCAACAAATAATTGTCTTCTACTTCAATATTCACAAATGGATCAAGTTATAGTAGCATTTGACCTAGAGAATGTAATTCTAGGAGTTGAATCATCCCAAATAATACAC
The DNA here is from genome assembly GCA_028749045.1 of Cupressus sempervirens. Taxonomy (NCBI): domain Eukaryota; kingdom Viridiplantae; phylum Streptophyta; class Pinopsida; order Cupressales; family Cupressaceae; genus Cupressus; species Cupressus sempervirens. The sequence goes on from CM053783.1 coordinate 331,922,837, forward strand.
CTAGTTCCCAACCATCATTGAAAACACAAGTTGGAACAAGGACAAACACATGATGGCAAGGAGTGCAGTTCATGAATTTGGTATTTTTAAAACAATCCCTTCAAAGCAGCGATGCAACATTTTTATTTTTTAAGCTCATTTTCTATCTATTTGTCTCTTGATCTGTCTATATATCTATCTCTAGATATAACCTTCTTTAATTGGAAAGGATTCATTGATGCAATTGTTGTCGCTGGTCATAAAATCAGAACACCTACAAATGATCTTCAAAGACCATTTTTGACAATTGTGCTGACATACAAAGATTATTGATTAGTAGCAAATTGTTTAGAGAATGAATGGATTGATATTAGAAAAAGGGACATTATTGAATTTTTCAGTATCGTCAAGAGGTACAATCATCTTGAAGTCGGCGCACTCTTTATTTAAGAGTCAAGACTAAAAGTGTAGGTTATTTGTGCAGTCTTTAGAATATTGGAAGTGGAGGAGCAAAATGCAATACAAATGGTCACCAACAATACACCATAATATGTTGTTGTGGGTAGGTTATGAGTGGAGAGATATCTCCAGCATTTTTTGTGCTCCTTGTTGAACATGTTGCTTTGCTCTAATGCTAGATGACATTGGCATACTAGAGAGGGATTAGACTAAATCAGAGGATGGACAAAAGTAAAACGTATGTGAATACATTTGTAACCCTATTGGAGTAAACTTCAATAAGATAGTACATTGTTGGTATTTTTCCTTCATCAAAAATCAGGTTTATTTTTTGTTTCAAAAGTTCAAATCATTTGCAAAAAAAGAGTAGTCAACATATTATTACTCTTAGAACTGACAATGGGGGTGAATCTTGTTGCTCTACCTTCTCCCACTTCTAAAAACATGGCATAAAGTGTCAATTAACAACACCCTACATCTGTAACAAACAGATTTTCATAACAAAATAAAGGAGATCTAGAAAGAGTTTTCCTCAACTAATTATTGAAATAAAATATATTGAATTCCTTTTTATGACACATTAACTAATTTTAACTACTAACGATTAACTGAGATAACAAAACCAAACTGAAATAACGTTCAACTAAAATAATTGTAATAATGATTAACTAAAATAATTGTAATAATTTTCAACTGAAATAACTGTAATAATGATCAACTAAAATAACTGTAAAAATGATCAACTGAAATAACGATTTACTATCTTTCCTTGCATACAAGTAAAGTAAATGCATAACATGAAATAGATAGAAGAACATACGAGAAGAAACTGGTGAGTCTTTAATTGGTTGTGCAAACCTCAGCTTTCGATAAGAGGAGAAGCATTGACTTAGGCTTAACCTCCCAACCTCGGACCATATTCATCCTCACATAATCTATTGAATAGAAAGGCCCTCCCTACCCCGAGATTGGGCTTAGGATACTTTTAGTCCAGCCACCTAAGCATTCCAGTGTCTAAAATGTCCGCACAGTTATGGACGGACATGTCTAAATAACTGGCACTACTGACATCAAGTGATCATAGATGACAAACATGCCTTTAACGACCTTGGCCAAGGTTTTCGGATGGGTACAATTACCCGATCACCACCGCTCGACTTGACAACAGGAGAACAATAAGTATCAACATGCATGAACTATTAAATGATTTTCCTTTTTCAAATAATTTAGAATTTGTATGTCATGTCTGATTTTTATTTCTTGTTAATGCAGATTTCTATCTCACCTCTTCACCTCTTCCTTGGCTATACAGCCAGGTGAGTCCTAGATGTTTGAATCTCAGAGCAACCAGCTCTTTATGTTGATCTTCAACTGATATAAGAATATTATATGTTTCCAGCTTATCACATTTCTATGATTTGAGAAATATAACTTCAAGACTTGTGGAACAAATACCATTTGATTCTAACATTCAACGGCATAATAAAGATATGATATCATGTCATGGATACTTGGTTTTGACTCATCATAAATAGTTTTATCCTAAAGAGGGTCTAACCGATGATATATAAACAAAGATGATTTTCAACATATTCTGGAACTGTATCTTACTGCTGTAATTTCAAAATGCAGTAGTATCGGAAAATAAAACATATTATAATCATTAGGATATGGGGCAACCACATAACCTAGTAAAATTTGGAAATATAATTGAGTCTTGGCTGGACGCTATCAATCAGTCCCCTTTCACGGAAGAACTTTGGATGCAGTCTTAGTGCGATTACTAATCATGTGCTTCGGTAAGGAAAAATATATAATGAAAGAGAAGTTATTGTGGCAGAATTGTTATGCAAGGAAAGAATGAAGAAAAAGATCTCAAAGGAATCCACCGTAAGAAATAATGCAGAGGTATATATCGTCTTGGTCTCTCACGGCTTCCATAATTTAAAGAGGTATTCGATAAACCTTATGGCTTCCAAGAAGCCGTAACTTATAAAGAAAAGACTTGGCTTCTTGAACACCAATATAATATGCCAAAAGTGCATTTCGGTCTCTAGAAAGAAATTGAATAAATATGGAAAAAGATTTGAAGGTTATAAATCAAGGATAATTTACAATATATTTCTATACTTCCATGTAGATGTATTATGAGACGGCATCATATTATTATTTTATCCAAGGTCATATCTATTACTAAGTATATCTAAATAAATGTTTTATTTGGAAGATTATTTTATCTTCTTGTACATGTATTTAAATGTACGTTCTAAATAAAATCTTGTATAAAAATAATATTATGGTGTCACCTTTATTTTTATATCTATGTGCATGTACATAAATATATGTTATAATGATGTGGTGGAAAAGTCACTCAAAAACCATTAGAGGTACGCATTATTTTTAATTAAAATAATTAATATTTTTAAATGTTTATTTAATAGCCCATGCAGGTCCATCAATTGTATCCTAATGTTCAAGTCGCTAGGTCCTTACCAAGACAATTAAAGGTCATACCTGTCAACCCGATAATTGGACTAAGCAAGTATCCCATTCCATTGATCCTGTTTAGCAATGCTTCTCCCCTTCATCTTCTCCTGCAATTCACCTATGCAACATTTTCCACAATAATAACAAGTTCCATGATAAATCCAAAATAACATTTAATGTAGATAAGGAATTTAATTATTAATCATAATTTCGAAACCAAGCATAATTTAAGGAATCATCATATGACAAACAATGGATAACGACCGTCATCATTAAACAGTTAACATAATGAATACAACAAATATATTTAACTACCCTTTTCACATGATCATGAAAGAAAATCCACTAAATTCAACAGCTATAAATAAATTTAAATTAGGTCAAAATTTGGGATGTAACATACCCTCCACCTTAAGTTTTTCATCGTCCCCGATGAATGTCACAACAAAACTTAAAATTAATATCTATTCAGACCATTATATTAATGAAAAAAACTAAAAAGTAAAAGTTCAGGCTCTAGCCCTGGAGAAAAGATGAGGGTATTTTTGGAAGATTTCGTGATAATCTTCCCAAGTAGCATTATCCTCTGCATACTGATCCAACTAGACCTTGCATTGAGTCACATCTCGATTTCGTAAGCGTAGCTTATGCACCTCAAGTATTCTGAGTGTTTCTATTTCCACCACCCCTGGTTCTCGTACCCGTAATAAGTTCTAATCAATTATATGATCATGATGAGTGATGTATTTCTTAAGGTATGACACATGGAAGACATCATGCATCCTTGCAAGAGCTGGTGGTAGGGAAATTTTGTAGGCTACTAGGTTCATAATTTCCAATATTTCAAAAGGTCCCACATACCTTGGGGCCAACTTGGCATTCTTACCAAACTCGATGGTACTCTTATGAGGTTTTACTCTTAATAGCACCTTTTCTCCAACTGAGAATTTTCTAAGTGTTCTTTTTGCATCTGCATAACTTTTCTATCTATCATTGACTTCTTTCAATCTCTAATGAATTTGGGTTACTTATTCTTCCATTTCCTTAAGCATTTTGGGTCCAACAATAATTCTATCCTCCAATCGATTCCAGCTCACAAGGGTTCTACATTTGCAGCCATATAGAGCCTCAAAGGGGGCCATTTTAATGGTGGATTGATAAGAATTGTTATAAGCAAATTCTACCAAGGGTAAATACGTTTCCCACAAGTATTGCCGATCCATACAGTAAACTCTTAAAAGATCTTCTGAAACTTGGTTTACTCTTTTTGTTTGACCATCAATCTCTAGATGATAAGCTGAACTGATGTTCAACTTAGTCCCCAATGCTGAAAATAATGATCGCCAAAATCTAGAAGTTATCCTAGCATTCCTATCTGAGATAATTTTCTCTAGAACTCCATGTAATCTGAAAATCTCCTTTATGAATTTATGAGCGATTTCTGGTGCTCCATCGATTAGAATTCCTGGTATAAAATGAGCAACTTTTGTCAATCTATCTACTACTACTAGAATGGTGTTGTGTCTATTTCGTGTCGTAGGTAACCCTTGTACAAAATCCATGGATATTATCTATCATTTCCATTCTGGTATCTCATTTGGGTGCAAAAGGCCAGCTGGGTAACGATGCTTTGCTTTTACTCTTTGGCATTCCAAGCATCCTGCCACAAATTTTGTAATTTCCCTTTTCATTCATTTCTAAAAATAGAGGTTTTATATCGGACAGCATTTTAGTCACTGTAGGGTGTCTAGAATATGGAGTTGAATGAGATTCTTCCAGAATCATTCTTCGAAGTTCAATTTTGTTCGGTATATAAATCCTATCATGATATCTTAACAATCCATCCTCCTCTATCCTAAATTATGAATACTTGGGATCCTATTGATCTCTGATGAGAGCTTGGTTGATCTCTACATAAATTCATCATGCTCTAGATATTGTAAAATTTGATCTTTTAATTTGAAATTTATAATAGCCACTGCGGAAATGTGTTTCCTTCTGCTTAAGGCATCTGCCATTTTGTTTTCATTGTCCTTGATGTAATTAATGTCAAACTCATAGTCTGTTAGAAATTCCAGCCATCTCCTTTGTCTAGCATTAAGGTTGGGTTGGGTAAAAATGTACTTTAGGCTGTGATGATCGGATCGAAAATCAAACAATTTCCCAATCAAGTAATGTCTCCACATTTGGAAGGCATGTACTATAGTTGCTAATTCTAGATCATGAGGGGCATAATTCTACTCGTAATTCTTTAACTTCCTTGACTCATATGCAATTACCTATTCATCTTGCATTACTACTCCTCCAACTCCTTTCCCTGATGGATCCATTATGACTACAAATTTCTTTTGTGGATTGAGTACTCTTAATATGGGTGCAGTAGTTAAATTTTCTTTCAAACATTCAAAAGCTGATTGACATTTTTCAGTCCATACAAACTTCCTTCCCTTTCTCTAGAGTGATGTGATCAGATAAGCTATCTTGGAAAAAATTTCTGACAAACTTCCTATAGAAACCTTGCCAATCTCATGAAACTTCTGACTTCTGTCACATTTTTAGGTATAGGCCATTCCTTAATTACCTTGATTTTTGACGGATCTATAGCCATTCCCTGAGCTGATATAATATGTCCTATATACTTGATTTCCTTTTGATAGGAAGCACACTTAGACAATTTTCCGTATAATTTATGTTCTCTTAATCTTTGCAAAACCTTTTCTAGAAGCTCTTGATGTTCCTTCTCATTTTTCGTATAAATTAGGATATTGTCTATAAAAACCAATACAAATTTATCTAAACAATCTTGAAATATGCTATTTATCAAATTCATAAAAGTTTCCGATGCATTGGTTAACCCAAAAGGTAACATTGTGAATTAATAATGCCCATACCTAGTTCTGAATGCACTTTGTGAATATCTTCATCCTTAATACGAAGTTGGTGATATCCTGACCTCAAATCAATCTTTGAAATTACTGTAGCACCTTTCATTTGATCAAAGAAGTTGTCAACTCTAGGAAGTGGATATCGATTCTTGATAGTAACCTTATTGAGCATTCTATAATCTATGCATAATCTCATAGTTCCATCTCCTAACAAACAATACTGGAACTCCCCATGGTGAAACACTAGGGTGGATCAATTTCTTATCTAGCATATCCTGCAACTGTAATTTCAACTCCATTAATTCTGTTGTTGTCATCCTATAAGGGGCCCCGGAAATTGGTTCTACTCCTGGTGTTAATTCTATAGTGAAGTCAAAAACTCGTGATGGAGGTAACCCAGGAAGTTCCTCAAGAAATACATCCTAATATTTCTTTAGATAAGGGTACTTCCTTTCGAAGGTATCCTTCAAATTTTCCTTCATTTCATGTGGAGCAACACTCAAATCTTCAATCCTTACTACAAAGATCTCACAACCTTTTCTTCCACATTTCTTAAGTTGCATGGCGGATATTTATTTTGATTCAATTTCATGTATAACCCCTTTTATGTTTACCGGTTTGCCTTGGTCATCCAAACAATCTACAATTTTAGCAAGATAGTCAACCTTGGCCTTATGCTCGTTGAGCCAATTAATGCCTATAATAATGTCGTAAGACCCAAGTGGTGCCACATATAAATTCAATTCAGTGGAGAAATTTGGAAAATCAACCTGAACCTCAAATAGACACTGCTCTACCTTAGCCCTTAACTGGTTTGCATACTCAACTGTCCATGGTTTTGCCATAAAACTAGATCTCTTTGGAAACCTACTTAATAATTTAGGTGATATAAAACATTCAAAAGCTCCATTATCAATTAAGATGGTAACAAGGTTTCCGTAGATCTTACCCGGAGTTTCGATCGAGCTTATTTGTTGTTCTACTTGTCATTGTCAAGGGCTGCGTGGATCCTTTGCTGATAAACATGTTGCTGTTGTGGAAGAGGTGGTCAGTGTGACTGATTGGTATTGATCTTAACACGGCATTTATTGCCCCTTCTTTTCACTACCCTTGTTACTCTTATTTGTATTGAAATTACTTTTAGAATCCTTGATTCCGTTCCCTTTTGTTTCTAGTTTGCTAAATTTATAATCCTTAAACTATTTCTTTTAAAATCCAGTATCTGTACTTTTTGTATTCTAGTTTGATTTTCTTTTATTATCTCGGATGGAATCATCTCTTGATTTTATATTCCTATCAGACAGTCTTTTCTAGAGCTTCTTCCCTGGTTCGAAGAGTGAGCACATCAACTACCCCTCCTATTCTATTATTCAGTCCCATAATGAATTTCCTCACCTTGAGGTTCCTATCTTGTTGGTATGGTGGTATATACTTCAGTAATCGGGTGAATTTCTCCTAGTACTTATGTACAGTCATATCTCTTTGCTTAAGATTTTGAAAATCCAACAACTTTTGGTCATAAAAGGTTTGGGGTAACCAATGGCTCCTAAAAATGGTTACAAATTTTTCCCAGGTAATCTCAATAGTTTTAATGTTTAGTTTAGCCTTGGTGTTTTCCCACCATGTAGCTACTTCTCCAGTAAAGTGATATATTTCCCAAACTGCTTTTGAGGTGAAAAGTTCCTAATTTCAAAGTACTGTTCCATTTTGGTTAACCAAGCCTCTACATTCTCTCCGAATTCAGAACCAGCAAATTTGGGTGGTTTGATCTTTTTAATATTTGCGAACAAGTCACTCATTATTTCTTGTTTTTTTTTTTCTCAGTTTGGGTGGGTGAAGCTTGAGAGGTTTTCTTGTTGTGTTCAGAGACTTTTGTTTCTGTTCTGGGAGCAGGCGAGGATTGCATTTCCTCTTGGTTCTGCCCCCATCTGGGCTGCTATCTCATTCATTCTTTTTTCCATATTATCCAACTTAAGTTGTGTTTCTTGCAAAATCTTAAGTAATAAATCAATGGATGATTGTGGGTTATTTTCATGGACTATGTCATGACCTGCAACATTCTCATCGCTGCTTATTTTGTTTGTCTACTAGTTTAACCTGGAAATTGCAAGATTCTTATGTCAATTTGTTGTATATATATATGTGTGTATATGTGTGTGTGTGTGTGTGTATACACACATATACACACACACACACACATATATATATACACATATGTGTGTGTGTGTGCGTATATATAAGCATGCCTTCAAAAAATTTAAAGAGTTTGTGAGTGGATATAACACATGAATAAACCAATTTATTTAATCAACTTTAATACTTCTATGTTGCATTTATAGCAGCCTTTATTTACAAAAATTTCTTCTACTGAGGATATTTACATTATGGAATCTAAATTTTGTTTTTCAGCATTCAGTTTAGTTTCAGATTTGTACATATCCCACACCATCCAAGATATATGAAAGTGCATAAGAGAATTGGCCTAGTGAGCATTCCAGTTTTGAATTAGTTTGTTTCTATATGTTGTTTTACTAGCAAGAGTCCACCTGACTCTTTCCTTCTTCATTCGTTGCAAGGCCTATTTTAAAGTTTCATTGTCTTGAGGCTTGGAACAGCAAGTGTAATTGTAGTTTCGCATATTCTTAATCAGGTACAAGAAGATGGGATGTCATGCCTTCTTGCAAGGTGTTTTACGTACTTGCATCTTGTACATTTATTCTAAGAATTTTCAAGTTTACTAGAAAGTAATGTGCCCTAGGCTCAATGTTGAACCCAGTGCTCTGATACCATATTTAACAAACAGATTTTCATAACAAAATAAAGGAGATCTAAAAAGAGTTTTCCTCAACTAATTATTGAAACAAAATATCTTGAATTCCTTTTCATGAGACATTAAATGATTTTAACTACTAACGATTAATTGAGATAACAAAACCAAACTGAAATAATTGTAATAACGTTCAACTAAAATAACTATAATAATGATAAGTGAAATAGTTGTAATAATTATTACGAGGTAATTGGTAAATACTTGCTTATTAATAACAGAGACCGAAAGGTCAATTTATACAAAAGGAAGAGACGATGTTTCCTTAGGAAACGATCGTAAAGAATAGAAACATTCTATTCCAGAGAAAGCAAAAAACGAAAGCAAACTAAAGCTAAAGATATTTACAAGATAACCATTCACTAATAATAGACGTCTTATCTATTATTGTAATACCCTCCCTTAATGGTTAATCTATCTAACACACCAAGCTGTCCTGTGAATTTGACAAACTTATCAGGACCAAGAGGCTTGGTGAGAATGTCTGCAGTCTGATCTGAGGTAGGAACATACTGCAGATCTATAGTCTCGTCTTCAACCAGCTGTCGTATGTAATGACAATGAACATCCACATGCTTGGTTCGTTCATGGAAGACTGGATTCCGTGCTAACTTGATAACGCCTTCGTTATCAACAAACAGAGTAGTCGGTCCTGCTGGTGACATCTGCATATCCCCAAGCATCCGACGAAGCCAGACAACTTCACATCCTGCCTTAACAGTCCCTCTGTAGAAGAGAGAGAAACTGCCTGCTGCTTCTTGTTGGTCCATGTGACTGCACCGGATCCCAAACTGAGCACATATCCAGATGTTGACTTTTTATCATCAACAGAGCCTGCCCAATCTAAATTTGTGAACCCACTGAGTTTAGGATTAGAACTCCAAGAATACAGAAGTCCATAATCAGAAGTGCCCTTCACATAACGAAACACACGCTTTGCTGCCATCCAATGATCAGCCTTAGGAGCTGTCATAAAGCGTGAAATATAGTTGACTGCGAAGCTGATATCAGGCCTAGTAGCAGATAGGTAGATGAGGCTGCCTGCTAGTTGCCTATACGTAGTATCATCAACGGAAGGAGAATCAGACTTGGCTAATAACTTGAGACCTTTCTCCATAGGTGTAGATGCAGGTTTGCAATCCTGCATTCGGAATTTGTCTAACAAGGCCCTGGCATATTTGGACTGAGAGATGAATATACCAGAAGACTGTTACCAAACTTCAACACCTAAGCAATAATGCATGAGCCCAAGGTCAGTCATATCAAAAGACTGGCATAAGTGTTGTTTGATTCCTTGAATCAAAGATGCCGAACTGCCAGTGATGATAAGATCATCCACATAGATAACCAGAAGGATGATGTCACTGTCAGTAGTCTTGATGTACAGATTTGAATCTGAAGAACTCCTCTTGAAGCCTTGATCATTGAGGTACGTATCAATCTTGATGTACCATGCCCGAGGGGCCTGCTTCAAACCATAGAGAGCTTTTACCAATCTGAGAACCTGATGGTCTTTACCAGCAACCTTGAAACCAGGAGGCTGCGTCATGTAGACCTCTTCATGGAGATCACCATTCAAGAAAGCACTCTTTACGTCCATCTGATGGACCTTCCAGCCAAACTGTGCTGCCATGGCTAGGACTAATCTGATGGTGCTCATCTTTGCAGTAGGAGCGAAGGTCTCCTCATAATCAATGCCCTGACGCTGAGAAAAGCCCTTTGCCACTAAACGAGCTTTGTACTTATCCAAAGTACCATCTGATTTGTATTTGATTTTGTAGACCCATTTGCAGCTAATGGGTTTCTTCCCTGGGGGAAGATCAGAAAGGACCCAAGTGTTGTTCTTCAGCAGGCTCTGGTGTTCAGATTGCATGGCCTGTTCCCACTCTGGAATTCCTTTAGCCTCGGAATATGTTTGAGGTTCAAACACGCTGTGAATGTTGGCCATAAGAGCGAAGTTAACAGAATCTATAGTTTTGCTCTTTTTCCAAGTAGTTCTCCCATCAATGAGCTCATCATCATGAAGATCAGCAAGTGTCTTAGCCCACCACTTAGGCCGGAGAGGAGAATGACCAACAGTAGTACTAGGAGATGCTTGATCGGCAAGATCCTGATCAGAAGAATCTGGATCAAACTCAGGTGAAGCATCTTCAAACGAGGTGATCCTGCAGGAGAAGTCGGAGGTGGCTGTACAAGTATCACTGGCAGGACTGGAGTTGTAGGAGCTACTGGAGCCCTCCCATCAGGTGGACCTAATGGAAGCCGAACTCCCAAATCATGAACCTGCACAGGCTGGTCTGCTGGATCAGGAACAGGAGAAACAGGCATGAATGGTCCTCGCTGCTCATCAAAGACTACATCGCGGCTGTATATGAGACGAGATGTCTCAACATCAATAAGGCGGTAGGCTTTGTGAAGACTGCTATATCCAGCAAGCATCAGTTTCTGACTCTTGGCATCCAACTTGGTGCGTGAAGCATCAGGGATCCAAACAAAAGCAAGAGAGCCAAAAACCTTCAGGTGACTGATTCTGGGCTTGCGACCTGACCAGGCCTCTTCCGGAGTTTTACCTTTGACCGCCACTGTGGGTGACCGGTTCAACAGATAAACTGCAGTGTTAACTGCTTCTGCCCAAAAATGCTTCGGAACATGTCTGTGTTCGAGCATGGAACGAGCCATCTCGGTGATTGTCCTGTTCCGACGTTTAACTACACTGTTCTGTTGTGGCGTGTGGGGTGTGGTGAACTGGCGTTGGATGCCATGTGTATTCAAGAAGCTGGAGAAAACATTAGAACAAAATTCCCCCCCATTGTCTGATCTAAGAGTAATAATAGATTTCCCAGACTCTTTTTCAACTAAGGGTTTAAACTTCTGAAATACAATAAATGCATCGGATTTCTTTTTAAGGAAATACACCCACATTTTTCTACTGAAATCATCTACAAACAACAGAAAATACTTGTACCCAAGAACAGAAGGAGTGGCCATAGGGCCGCAGATATTAGCATGAACAAGTTGAAGTACTTGAGAAGCTCGCCAAGAATCGCCACTGGGGAAAGGTGTACGATGTTGCTTCCCAGCCTGACATGCGTCACAAACTCCAAGGTGTTGGGTTTGAATCTCTGGCAAACCAAGAACAAGCTCATCCCGAGCAAGTTGTGAGAGATAATGCACATTTAAGTGCCCATATCGCTGATGCCAAAGTGTGCTGATGGAAGATCGCCGAGCAGCCATAGCTAAGTCCTGCGAATCACCAGAATCAGTAAGTCTGAAAAGACCATGATCCTCAAGACCAACTGCAATAGTAGACTTAGTCACCCGATCAGTGATGGTGCACTGATGTGAACTGAAGGTGACTGCCAAGTGTGGAGAATGTCGCAGCAACTAACTGACCGAGAGTAGATTTAGTTCCATCCCTGGAACGTAGTACACATCAAGGAATATGAGCTTCCTCCCAACAGACTGAATTTGAATGTTGCCTTTACCAACAACCGTGTACTCTTCTCCACCACCAAAGATAACAGAATCTGAATAAGGCTGGTAGTCAATAAACCAGTCTCTGCGGTGAGTGAAATGTCGAGACGCACCTGAATCAATGTACCAGGCAGATGACTGCACATGATCTGCGGGTCTTTTAGCCATGAAGGCGTAAAAGGCAGATTCTGCCTGCTCAGTGTGCTCTGCACTGTTCACTTTGGGTTGCGAACCTGATTGCTTAGACTGGGCAGCTAAGCGTTTCCGACATGCAACCTTCATGTGACCATACTTGTGGCAATAGTTGCATTGAATGTTCTTCTTTTTGGTACCATTGGATGCTGGAGCAGAAGACTTCTGCTGAGATGATTGCTGAAACTTGCCCTTATCCTTCTGAAAGGATTTCGCAGCAAAGGCTTGCTCAATGGAGGTGGAACTGGAGCTGCTACCGAACTGTTGTTTCCACCGATCTTGCTGAAGTAGTAGGGTGCAGAGATCAGTGAACTTTAGATCAACACCAGTAGATGTGATGTTGAGAGTCTCGATAAAATGCTCATAGGAATTTGGTAAACTCCGAAGAGTGATTACCACAATATCCTCTTCCTCCATCTTGCGACCGATGGCAAGTAACTGATCACGGATTTCCTGAATCCGATTCAGGTGTGCCTGGAGCGAGGTGCGCTCATCCATGACAATAGAAAACAGAGTGTTTTTCAAAAAGAAGGCTCTGCTCTTGTCGGAAGTCTCATGAAGACCTTTGAGATGTGTCCAGATTTCGGCTGCTGTCTTGCCGGATGGAATCTGAGAAAGCTGGTCATCAGCTACGGAGAGTTTGAAAAGCATTACTGCCTCTCGATTGTTCAGATCCCATGTATCTTGATCAGGACCCGGAGAAGTCGGACGCTGCTTAACACCCAGAACAAGTTGATCGGTGTTTCGATATTCGAAGATTGCGATGATGCGCTGCTTCCAGGTTCCATAATTGCGACCATTGAATTTGGAATTATGCTCGAGCAGAATATTTGTCAGAGATGCCATGGCACGTTTTTCAATGAAAAACTGTGAAAATCTGTGAAGGCACGTTCTTCGAGGCAAAAATACGGAAGACCCAGAAGAATCAGAGAATGACCCAGAAGAGAGCTTGAAAAACCCAAAAGGAATCTGCTGTCATTTTCTGAATCCGCTGGCTCAAAAATCGAGGCACCCAGAAAAAACGGATAACAACCCAATTGAGCTCTTGAAAAACCCACCAAGAATCTACAAACAAAAATTTTTTCGACCCCAAAAATTAGGGTTTCGAAAAAAAACGGCCCTAGCTGAAAAAAGCTTGAAAAAACTTCAAATTTCTTGATGAAAAATGGTCGAATCTACTTCCCAGCAAATGATTAGAGACTGAGACGTTGCAAGACAGAGTGTGACCTCCAAATGATGGCGGATTTGCAAAGGTTTGTAAAAAAAAAACGCAAAGCCGCGACTGATACCACGTGAGCTTGCTGAAGAGAGAAGCCACGATTTTCACCAAACACAGAGCCGTGAGTCTGAAGGACCAGACAATTTGTGGTAAAAAATACCAATAAAAAAACGCGATTTGCAGAAGATGTTAGGCAAAAGAAATCGCGATTTTTAGATACCAGCTAAGAATGGTACAAAACGACCACGATTTTCATGCAATTTGCAGACCCGTAATTCGGGAATTTCTCCAAGCAGAAAACCCTAGGTGGGTTTTGGAGAATTTAACTGAAATAATTTTGGAAAAATTTAAACAAATAATTTCAAGAAGAAATTATAAATTTTTCCGAAAAAGTTTAAGTATTTAGCTCTGATACCATATTACGAGGTAATTGGTAAATACTTGCTTATTAATAACAGAGACCGAAAGGTCAATTTATACAAAAGGAAGAGACGATGTTTCCTTAGGAAACGATCGTAAAGAATAGAAACATTCTATTCCAGAGAAAGCAAAAAACGAAAGCAAACTAAAGCTAAAGATATTTACAAGATAACCATTAACTAATAATAGACATCTTATCTATTATTGTAATAATAATAACTATAATAACGATCAACTGAAACAATTGTAATAACAATCAACTGAAATAACTATATTAATGATCCACTGAAATAACGATTTACTATCTTTCCTTGCATACAAGTAAAGTAAATGCATAACATGAAATAGATAGACCAACATATGAGAAGAAACTGGTGAGCCTTTAATTGGTTGTGCAAGCCTCAGCTTTCGGTAAGAGGAGAAGCATTGACTTAGGCTTAACCTCCCAACCTCAGACCATATTCATCCCCACACAATCTATTGAATAGAAAAGCCCTCCCTACCCCGAGATCAGGCTTAAGATACTTTTAGTCCAACCACCTGAGCATTCTGATGTCTAAAATGTCCACATAGTTATGGATGGCCATGTCTGAATAACTGGCACTACTGACATCAAGTGATCATAGATGGCAAACATGTCTTTAACGACCTTGGCCAAAGTTTTTGGATGGATACAATTACCCGATCACCGCCACTCGACTTGACAACAAGGGAACAATAAGCATGAACATGCATGAGCTATTAAATGATTTTCTTTTTCAAATAATTTAGAATTTTTATGTCATGTCTGATTTTTATTTCTTGTTAATGCAGATTTCTATCTCACCTCTTCACCTTTTCCTTAGCTATACAATCGAGTGAGTCCCAAGTGTTTGAATCTCAGAGCAACCAGCTCTTTCTATTGATCCTCAACTGATATAAGAATATTATATATTTCCAGCTTAACACATTTATGTGATTTGAGAAATATAACTTTAAGATTTGCACAATAAATTCCATTTGATTTTGACATTCAACGGCATAATAAAGATATGATATCATGTCATGGATACTTGGTTTTGACTCATCATAAACAGTTCTGTCCTAAAGAGGATCTAACCAATGATATTTAAACAAAGATGATTTCCAACATATTCTGGAATTGTATCTTACTGTTGTAATTTCAAAATGCAATAGTATCGGAAAATAAAACATATTATAATCATTGGGATATGGGGCAAAAAATTTGGAAATATAATTGAGTCTTGGTTGGACACTATCAGTCAGCCCCCTTTCACAAAAACTCTGGATGTAATCTTAGTGCAATTACTATTCATGTGCTTCAGTAAGGAAAAATATATAACGAAAGAGAAGTTTTCGTGGCAAAATTGTTATGCAGGGAAAGAATGAAGAAAAAGATCTCAAAGGAATCCACCATAAGAAATAATGCAAAGGTATATATCGTCTTGGTCTTCACGGCTTCCATAATTTAAAGAGGTATTCGATAAAACTTATGGCTTCCAAGAATCCATACCTTATAAAGAAAAGACTTGGCTTCTTGAACGCCAATATAATATGCCAAAAGTGCATTTCGATTTCTAGCAAGAAATTGAATAAATATGGAAAAAGATTTGAAGGTTATAAATCAAGGATAATTTACAATATATTTATCTACTTGCACATAGATGTATTAATGAGGTGGCATCATATTATTTATTTTATCCAAGGTCGTATCTATTATTAAGTATATCTAAATACATGTTTTATTTAGAAGATTAGTTTATCTTCTTGTACATGTATTTAAATGTACGTTCTAGATAAAATCTTGTATAAAAATAATATTATGGTGTCACATTTATTTCTATGTCTATATGCACGTACATAAATATACGTTATAATGATGTGGTGGAAAAGTCAATCAAAAACCATTAGAGGTACGCATTATTTGTAATTAAAATTATTAATATTTTTAAATGTTTATTTAATAGCTCATGCGGGTTCATCGATTGTAACCTGATGTTCAAGTCGCTAGGTCCTTACCAAGACAGTTAAAAGTCATTACTGTCAACCCAATAATTGGACTAAGCTAGTATCCCATTCCGTTGATCCTGTTTTGCAATGCTTCTACCCTTCATCTTCTCCTGCAATCACTCGTGAAACATTTTACATGATAATAACAAGTTCCATGATAAATCCAAAATAACATTTAATGTAGATAAGGAATTTAATTATTAATCATAATTCTGAAACCAAGCAACTGCTAATCATCATATGACAAACAATGGATAACAACCATCATCATTAAATAGTTAACATAATGAATACAACAAATTATATTTAAGTACCCTTTTCACATGATTATGAAAGAAAATCCATTTGATTCAACAGCTATAAATAAATTTAAATTAGGTCAAAATTTGGGATGTAACAAGACCTCTTAACAAAACGGTGTTGTTGAGTATAGAAACTACACAATCGCCAAAATGGTTTGGCCTATGCTTGAACACAGGTGTTTCAACTATAGTGGTTGTCAAGAAGCAAACTCCGAAAGAGGAGCAAACTCCGAAAGAGGGATGGTCAAGCCATAAGCTCAGAATCAGCCATCTCAAAGTTATTGGATCCACTACTTCTGTCTGGATCCCTAATGCTAAATGCACAAAGATAGACACCCAGAGCCGGAAACTCAAGCTAATCAGCTACAATAAGGCCTGCAGATTGGTTGATATCAAGACTAATTGTCTAGTGTTTAGTTGTGATGTGGTCTTTGACAAGGAATGAGGGTCATTTCAGCTCTCTCTTCAATTATGGATTTTGAGGCCAATGTCTCAAAGCTCAAGACTTGGGTGTTCGTCTTCCATTAGGTCCACCTGATGGGAGGGTTCCAGTTGGTCTTGTTCATGTTCCTCCCTCTCCACCACCTAATTTTTCTTGGTATTCATCTAATCTTTTGTTTGATGATGATGATATTGTTGCACCTCCTACTTCTGATGTTGCCACTTCTACTCTCCTGCCGAAATGGTGGGCTAAGACAATTGGGGATCTTCATAATGATGAGCTCATCGAGGGTAGAGCTGCTCAAAAGAAGAGCAAACCTTTTGATTTGTACATTTTGTTCTCATAGCCAACATTCATAGTGTGCATGAGCCTCAAACATACACAAAGACAAAAGGAATGCCTGAGTGGGAAGAAGCGATGAAGCTTGTGCATCATAGTCTATTGAAAAATAACACTTGGGTTCTGTGAGATCTTTCTTTAAGAAAGAAAATCATTGAATGCAAATTGGCCTACAAAGTCAAATACAAGGTTGATGATACTTTCAATAAGTACAAGGCTCATCTTGTTTTCAAAGGTTTCTCTCAACATAAAAGAATTAATTATGAGGAAATTGTTGCTCTAACAACGAAGATGAGCACCATCAAATTAGTCCTAGCCATGGAAGTTCAATGTGGTCAAAAGGTCCATCAAATGAATGTGAAGAGAGCCTTGTTGAATAGTGAGTTACAGGAAGAGGTCGCAGCCTCCTCTATTCAAGGTTTTTTATAACAAATACTAGGTACTCATATTGGTGAAAGAACTCGATGGCCTCAAACATGCTACACAAAAATTAATAAGTATCTCACATATTGTAGTTTCCAAAGGAGTCCTAATTTGAATCTATATGTCAAGATTACTGGTGGTGACATCATCCTTCTAGTTATTTATGATGATGATCTGATCATCATTGGCAAATTGGCAGCTTTGATTCAAGAAATCAAACAAAATTTATGCTAGTCTTTTGACATGACCGACCTTTGGCTTCTACACTATTGCCTAGGTGTCAACGTTTGGCAGCAAGCACATGGCATTTTCATCTCTTAGTCTAGATATGCACGAGCACTGCTTGAGAAATTCAAAATGTAGAATTGTAAACAAGCACCTACACCTATGGAAATTGGTCTGAAATCGCCAAGCAATTCTAGTTCTTCTGTTGAGAATGAACTTGCATTCAAGTAACTAGTGGGTAGTTTGATCTATCTCACTGCCATTAGACCTAATCTCGTATTTGCAATGAGTTACCTCACTTCATGACAGCTCCTACTTCAGATCATTGGGCTACAACAAAGCGCATCCTCCACTATATCAAGGCCACTCAAGACTTTGTTATCCTCTGTTGATGAGCCAAAGATCCCTGACACACCTGTTACACAAACTCAGATGGGGAGGCTTTGTTGATAGAAAAAAGTCCACTCCTGGTTATGTATTTAGTTTGGGCACAGCTGCTATCACTTGGACCGATTAGGAAGTAGCAACTTGTGTCTCTTTCCTCGATGGAAACTGAATATCAAGGAACAGTAAAAGTAATTTGTCAAGTAATTTGGCTTCAAAGAATGCTTTTCGACATCCATATGTCTTACGCAAGCCCTTTACACATTTTTTGCGACAATCAAGGGGTACTCAAACTTGTCGAAAATCCAGTCTTCCATGAGTGAACCAAGCATATTGACATCCATTATCACTTCATCTATCAATTGGTTGAAGATGGATCCCTAGATTCGCAATATGTTCCCACAGAAGACTACGAATATTCTCACCAAGTGCCTCCTTCCAAATAAGTTTGTCTAAGTTCATGGGGCTTCCTAGTGTACCTGACAGATTGACCATTAAGGGAGGGTATTAGAAAAATATATGTATATTCTCCTAGCTAATTTGTTTCTATTTTAGTGGTCACTTTTGTTGTTTACATATTTCTCATAGATGCTTGGATGTTTCCATTTTCTATCTTACTTTTTTAATGTAAACTTCTTTTGTAAACTTGTATACATTGATCTTATTGATCTCATTAAATTTTAATTCATTATACTCTTTAAAATTGATCCTCTTCTACTATATTTATGAGAGGGTGGACCAATCTAAAGAGCATAATGGATATTTCTATAGTGATGTGGTGGAAATGTACGGCTCGTTTGGGATATCATATACCAAAGCAAGATAGGGCCACTTCATCCTTGTGCATACTTCCTCCATCTAACCTTCTAATTTCTTTAGAGCTTAAGGTTGATATAGAGGTTATGGGAGGTATCTACTTGCCTTAGAGGCGAAGACCGCATTTAAAGATCATATTCAAGATTAGATCTGCAAAAATGCATTAAGAGATCTATTTTGTCAAGAAATGTGCAAGTCAACAAGAACCACTTGTAGACCTTACAAAACTTGCATTATTTGAAACATTGATTTTCAATTTAAATATTTTCCTTCTTTGTTATTGAATTTTGAATTTCTTTTAGTTGATCTAAAATATTCTTATTTTATCATTGCAAAGGCATAGTGGGAAAACAATTGTGCTGAAGTGCCCAATCTTTTGAGAATTCCCCTTGTAGTGTTGAGCCAACTGTGCAGCATTTCAAGTTGTAAGTGCAGCTGGAGTATGTTTGAGCACATACATTCCAAAGGTTTTCAAAGAAAAGATTATTATCATTACTGACCTTATTTTTGAGCTTTACATCTACTGCCTCTACCACAAGAATCATTTAGCTACAGATGAAGAATTAGCCTCCATAGTGTTCGAGTATCATGCCACATCAAAGCAGATCACTGAAGACGACAGACACATTTATAAAGGACCATGCATGGTGATCATGTTGATCAAAATGAAAATCTTGTAGAAAAGGGTGAGGAAGAGGCTCGAACCATACAACTAGAAACAAAAGCATTGTTCAAGACAATGATGCTACCTCTTGTGCAAATAAAATGGTTGAAATTTCTTATTTGGCACACACAATCCAGCATACAGTCCAGTATATTGTAACTAATTTTGGAAAGAGTGGCTCCTCTGAAACTGTGTGATTTTTCCATGTGGTTTTTCACTTTTATACTTAAACACATCCACAAGGATTTCTTAATTCATTTCTTGTGCATAAGAAACTATTTTAAGCATATCAGAGTGATTTTTTCTCTTGTATTTGAAGTTGTGTTTAAAGTTCAACTTTCACTATGGCTTTCTTCAATTATTACTGAACTTGTTTTGGCATGAGATGGATTGTATGAGTATTTTCCTAAGGTTCCAATTTTTCAATGATTTTTAACATTTGCTGACGTTTTGTTGAGTTTTCCAACAAGTGAAGTCCAAGTCAAAATCAGCTTGCTTAGTTTTTGCCAAGCCTGAATCTGATTCTGTATTTCACAAAAATTTAGCGAAAAACAATGACTGGTCATATTGCCTTGATCTGTTTTAAAAAAATAGCCAATATATGATAATATGACTTTAAATGCATTTCTTTGAAACTACAAATATACTCAATATTTATTTCCCTCTAAGTTGGAGCTTCTCCATAACATTGACAAAACTAAAGTTAGTTATCTGTGTCAATGTTATGGAAATCAATGCAAGTAACTAAAAATATGGAGAAGTTCCAATAGAGAGAGAAATAGATAGTGACTATATTTTTAGTTTCAAAGCAATGCATTTAAAGTCATATTATCATATGTTGGCTATTTTTCTTTTAAAGGATTAAGGCAATATGATCAGTTTTCATTTTTTATTGAATTTCTACAAAAAACAGAAAAACGTTTAGTCGGACGGAGCAGACTAAAAAGAGAATTAGCTTACATTGACATACAAACTATTGCGATATAAATTATCTTGTAGAAATTAATTCAATGTTATATATTTATCTCAGCTATGCAGTCTACAATTTTTTTTCATTTTTCAAAATCAGAGAATTACATTTTCACAAGAAGGCCAGATGGAAATACTCAAAAGTTCACATGTACTCCAGATCTGAGAGAATGTTTTTAACGCATGAAAGCATTTGCCTTTTCTCGGCTATGTGGATTGCATCTGTCTCATTTCAGCTTACAACTTTAGAATAACATCTTTTGCACACCTTTACCTCA
Source organism: Cupressus sempervirens (assembly GCA_028749045.1). Taxonomy (NCBI): domain Eukaryota; kingdom Viridiplantae; phylum Streptophyta; class Pinopsida; order Cupressales; family Cupressaceae; genus Cupressus; species Cupressus sempervirens. The sequence goes on from CM053783.1 coordinate 331,943,631, forward strand.
AGCATTACCACATTGCTTGGTTAAGTTATTGTCTTAACAGTTACCATTGGTTCCAGTATTGAAATTCAGATATTTGCTTTGGAAACATATTTCACCCTAATTATCAGCATGTGCCAGAACCATTGGCTCCAGTATGTCCTTGTCAGAAAGGCTAATTTAAACACAATACAGAGAAAGACTTTATTTAAAATAATAGTTACCTTTGCAACTTCAATATTCACACTATCAGGAATTTCTCTCTGCAAAAGAATTGCTCCAGCTCGGCGTATTTGATGTTGAGCATTTGTGGAAAGGCGACCCATACCACCTTCTAGCCTTGGCCAGGAAACATTGGCACCACCAACAATAATAATGGAGTTTTGACCACTAGGCTGCAGCATAACAACAGCATGTCCAGTAGAGACTGATACAGTGTTGAGATAGTCCAAATGAACTCCATAAGAAGCTAGACAATCTCTGATCAACATTCCATGTGCATCTTTTCCTACCTGCTCACATAAAGAACAAGCATTTAATTCAAGGCAGATCATAAATGCCTGAGCTATAATGTGACTTTGCCTTTTACTTTCATTTTCTTTGCTTACATTAGGCATTTAGTTCAGTATTTCATTTGCATGAGCTAACAGACTTCTTTTATGGTTTTTCATTCTTTACTAGGAGCAAAACACAGTAAGACATCCAGCCTATCCCAAGAAATCCGCATTTGCAGGATCCATTAATATCTAGTTATGTAAACAGTAAATATGATATTCAATGTTACTATTATATTTTCTTAGTCAAATATAAATAAAATTGTCTGTTCACTGACAAAGACAAATCACCACCTTCAGTATATAAAAGTAAACAAATTTATACCCTTCAACATTCTCTGCAACAGTAACTCTTAAGGATGTTTGCTGAAGATATGTTGTACCTAGGCTTACCCAGGGATGAAGGGATGCCTTGAGGACATCCATAGGCCATCACCTTTCTGCCAAAAAAGGAAAGAAACATCCCCAGTCACAAAGGATGCCTGGGCTTCAAGCTGGGACATCTGACTGTCCTGAGGAAAGCACGGGACGTCTATGACATCCCTTGATCATCCTGAGGATGGACAGACATCCACGAAGCCCCTTTTTCAAATTAAAAAAAAGCATTCCCAGCTCTCAAGAAAAAACATTTGTTTATTTTCAAGTGGGTTCCCCACATACCAGCAAGCCCTAAAGGAGGAATAGAGCTTCATCATTTATTCATTTCAAGACTTGCTTGTGAAAAAAAAAAGATAAGCAGTATAGTTTAATTGGAGAACTCTTCTAAGCAAGGATAGAAGGAGCCAGATGCAAAAGATATTCAATCTAGGGCAATGGGACTATAACTTCTTCAAAGAGGTAAGTCATTTATCCTTTTATTTTAAATTTTTCAATTTATTTTCCAAGTTTGAAGCATGAAATGTCCACTTTTTTAATTTTTTGCATTTTTTGGTTTAAAGTATTAGAATATTTTTAATATCGCGCTATAGTTAGCTAGTTCTAGTTAATGGTCATTTAGGCTTTCTTTTTAGTTTGCTCTATCAGTTTAATTTATAAACGATGTCTTTAGTAAGACAACCTTGCTTTTTTGTTCACGCTATAATTAGCTTCTATAAACTCTATTTAAGAGTTCATTTCTAATGCAATATTCATTACATTTTCTCCATTCATTCAGTCTTTAATAATTCTGTAAAGTTGCATTAAATCTCAAAGAAAAAGAGCAGCAGTGGGAATGGTAGTAGTAGTGACAATGAATTGGATGACATTGGAGGAAATACAAGAACAAATGTTAAGGATGGTAGTGGGCAACAATTAAATCTATTTAAATTTTCTTCAATAGCCTTGGGAAAATATGCAATTCTCTTTTATCATTGAAAAACAACTTGTCCAATTTGTTAGACTTGGAAATAAAAAAGTTTAAAATCAAGGGGGAGTAGGGCTTGGATTTGTCACATCTGCAAGAAAGACTTTAGAGGGAGATACACAAGGGTACAATCTCATTTTTTGGGTCTTACAAGCCATGGAGTTAAAATTTGTCCAGAAATAAAGAACATGAGAAAATCAAGTGCCATAAAGAGCACATCGAGGCAGAAATAAGGACTCAAAATGTAACAATTTCAGCACCTTCTTTACAAGTGCATAATCATGAATGGCCATGCCATCCACAATTGAGAGTAGTGAAGTTGCCGCAAGAGGAAAGAGGAAGATTAATGGTGGTGAGAAGTCAAGGAAAGGTGAAGCCATGTCTAATGTGCATGCACGATATCCTACAAAGTCTTTCACTACTAAATTCTGTTTTGCTCATGCCCTCCCATTTCATGTGGCTCATTCCTCCTATTTCTAACAAATGATCAGAGATGTAGCCTCTATGGGCCCCTTGTTCATACCCCTCAGAGATCATAACCTTTGCACTACCCTCCTAGACGAAGTATTCCAAGGTTAATGTGCTCATGGAGGATATGAAGCAAACTTGGATCAGTAAATTGTTTTGGTTTGATGGATGGGTGGACTAGTATTAGATATCAGCCACTCATTAATAAATTTGTCCCTTGCCCTAATCGCTATTATTTTCTCTAGAGTCATGGATTGTTCAGAGTAGTGTGAGGCTATAGACTTCCAATTTAGCCGATAGAGAAATGCCATAGACAGCGTTGGACCCTCCAATGTTGTACAAGTTGTCACTAATTCAGCATGTGTGTGGAAATCAGCTTTTTTGATGGTGGAGGGTGCTCTGAAGCATATCATGTGGACCCATGTTTGTGTTCATGGGTTAAACAGTGCATCGAAAGACATAGGGAAAATAGAATGGATGAAGAATGTGGTGGCAAAAGCTAGACATTCAAATGTTCACTTGCAAACACCACACCTTGCTCACTTCAAGACATTTTTTAGAGGAGTTCCTCAAACCTATTGAGACAAGATATGCCAATTACTTCATTTTGTTAAGGAGGCTGCTTGAAGTGAATGGGCCTCTTCAATTGATGATGGTGAATTCAAAGTGGGGTAAATGACCTGATTTAAGCTCTACTGAAGGAAAAGACACAAAACAAAAGATCCTTGATTGCCAGGTAAGACATTGCTTATTTATTATGAAAGTGCCAGTTTTCTTAAAATTAAATTAAGAATATTAACATTCTGATTTTAATGTTTAAATTCTATTGTTCAATGTTCCAACATTTGAAGTTTATAAAATGTCAATTAACTTGTTGTAATGCCCTGTTTCTGAAATAAAATTTTGATTTACCAATTGTTGAACACACCACAAGACTAAGAGGGGGGTAAATCAGTCTTGTGCATAAACTTTTTTTTTCAATTGTGAATCCACATCAACTTTGACCAATTTAGCACCAAAGAAAGATAAAGCAATGAAGAGCATACACATGAACACCAGAGTTTTACATGGAAAACCCAAGAGGAAAACCACGATGAGGATTAACTCACAATATATGGAAAACTATTTACCATATTGTTTTAGGCTAATAGCCAAAAAAAGTTCATTGCACCTAATTTGCCTTACATGCTAAGGTGCACAACCATAGAGCCAGATACAAAAGATTTGCAAGTTGACACAAACTATCTTGAGGTAAGATACAAAAGACTTTCAAGTTGAAGCTCACTGCCTCAGAGCAAGATACAGATCTGCACAAAGCTGCCAAGAAGACCTCACTGTCTTCGAGCACACACAAAAATGAACAATCTCCAAGCATGAAATGATACTTTAATATTTACATCAAGCAACCAACTTCATGAGAAACACCACATACACAACCAATTTCTAAAACTGTAACATTTTGAATAATATGACCATGAAAAGCACATCTCAAATTGATATTCACACTTGGTCCATGCACTAAATCCACACAACAACATGCTGAAATGATCATTTGTCAATGTCATCAAAACTCTCAACTAGGTCAGCCAAAACAAAATAATCATAATTTAAACCAAGATGGCCCCCAAAAGCAACTACAATGATTGTGGTCCACTTCAAGAGATAATGGAGGCCCAAATACATCATAATACATCTTCCTAACTCGCTTCTGACAGTTCACACACAACACATCCTCCAAAGTTGGCACCAAATGCAAATAGCTTATTGTGAATCTTTACATGACACAATACGACCTATAACAACACTTTAACTCAACTTCCAACACAAGTCCAAATCAAAATAGTATGATCCAAATAAGAAAACCAGGTCAACTAGAGCATAGTTGGCAAAATCGCAGTTTAATCTGCGATTAGATACAAATCACCGAGTTTCTTTGCTGGGCGAGTTTTTCTCAGAATAAATCGTTGATTTTAGAAATCAGCCAGCCCCAAAAACTCGTAGAGTAATTGGCGAGTTTTCCTAAAAACTCGCAATTATTCACTAAAAACTCAGTCGCGTGTGAGTTCCAGCAATATAGGCAAAAACAATATTTTTTTCAACACCAATTTTGTTTTGTGCATTTGGAGGCTTGAGGAGGGGAGAGAAGAAGGGTTTCAAGGCATTCTAAGGTGATTGCAAGCTATTGAAGAGAAAGATGTGATTGTATTGATGTATTTACTATTTAGCATTTACTTCTAGACTTCTAGTTTGACAGAAACTATTTACTATTTTGCTTCTCGCCATCAGCATTCCTCATGACAATGCGATTTTGTACCCACTATGCATTTATATATATCTAAACTCTGCTTATTTCTTTTGTGTTCTCCTTAATTAACTCATTAGATGCATCTTCTCATTGAAATTTGCAAAAAAATGTATTTTGAATTAAATTTTAGTGGTTTTTTTAGGTTCCCGAATTTTTTTTTTTAAATGGCCAATTTTTTCACAAATAAACTTTTAGGGGGCTTGGCGAGTTGTTGCCATGTCCGAGTTTTCCAACTATGAACAAGAGCAACACAAACAACAATGTCAAGAAACAATAAACCACAACTGCTCTTGTGGAGCAAACCAACACTTAAAAATTGAACTAAGAAACTTCACAAACATTCAAATATGTCCTCCAAATCGCACAACCAAAAACAACACTATGGTGCGATGCAGAGCATTCTCTAGACCAATCCTAGCAAATAGCTTTGTTGTTAGCAAATTGCCACTACCAAACACATCAATTGCAATGCAAAGGACATGAAAACATAGTAGTGCAATATCCACTAAACATAACATTATATCCAAAAGTGCATGTGGAGGAATGTGGAGCATTCTCCCATACAAACTTCAAATGCTTTTCTACATATTCTCTCTCCCGATACTATAACATCCCAGAGACAATACATACTCACTCAAGAGCAATCCAAGAGACCATAGGAACATCTAAACAATATTTTCAGGCCTCTTTCACATCAAGCTAACATCAATGACAATGCAAGATCATATTGCTAAAAGTGTCCCCCTTTGTCATTAATGGGACTAGCAACGAAAAACACTATCAATGCACAACTTCCCCTCATCGTATATCTCTCCCATGTACTCACTCTGCAAGTATGTCCCTCTTACAAGTACAACTCATCCAATTGACATCAATGGCAACAAACTAACAATGTTGTGAACGATACCTTGGATCTTAGATCAAGCAACCTCCTTCCATGGTCCACTATGTTCTATGTGTTGCATATCAGTTTATTTGAGGCCAACCTAGGTGCTACTATACATTTCATCTTTAGGTCCTATTGATGCAACCTAATTAGTACTTTATGTGTAGTGGAGAATATATGAAGGATGGATCATTGGAGAATGTGTGGTGAAAAATAAAGCAGACATGAGTCATATCAAATAAGGATGAATGTGTGAAGTCGGTTTGAAAAGATAATTGTTCTCTAACGAACCATTGAAGAAGCTGTAATTACATGCTTGGGAGGGTCTTGCACCTTTGAAATTGCATAAAAGAGCTCAATTCCAACTGGAAACACAAATACACAAGAAAAGATAACTCCGCGATTATTTCCTATAATGCCAATCATGACCTTATAAAGGGCTCCAAGAAGTATATGGAAGGTTACAATGAGATGACATCATTTTATTTATTATTTTGACCACTTTTTATTTTATGACTAAATTAGTTAATGAAAAAAGTCCTTTATAAAATTATTTAATTTTTAGGACCACCTAACTAATTTACTCTCCATTAATTTGGGTACCAATCCTCGTCACCCAGAGATTGCTTGCCCTCAAGCAATCTCTTTCAAATTGTTTGCCAACTACGAAGCTCTAGGATCCAAACCAAGAGAAAATGCTAATAGATGTCTCCGTTGAAAGCTTGATGTCGCAACATGACTAAGAGCACCACTTGCAAATCCTCAACAAGCTTCCTCTACTCTAATATAATATAAACATTGCCCTACTCAGTGTTGAGGAACAATGCATCAATATCCAATTTGCTTTCTCCATCTAGATGCCACTCACAAGGAGAGATGGCAATCATGCATGCTTTATGCCTAACCACCCACAAGGATGAATGTCAAAAGTCAGTTTGAAAAGCCAATTGTTTTCTAGCCAACCACTGAAACTACAATTACAAACTAGGGAGGGTCTTCGCCTTTGAAATTTGCATAAAAGAACTCAATTCCAATTGGAAACACAAATACACAAGAAAAGATAACTCCATAATTATTTCCTGTAATGCCAATCATGGCCTTATAAAGGGTTGCAAGAAGCATCTAGAAGGTTACAATGGGCTCAAACCATTTTATTTATTATTTTATTGTTTTGACCCCTTTTTAATTTATGACTAAATTAATTAATTTAAAATGTCCTTTATAATATTATTTAATTTTTGGGACCACATAACTAATACACTCTCCATTAATTTGGGTACATTACAGTCCTCATCGCCCAAAGATTGCTTTCCCTCAAGCAATCTTTATTCAAATTATTTGCCAACTACGACACTCTAGGTTCCCAAACCAAGCACAAATGCAAATTATTATATCGATAGGAAGCTTGATGCCACACCGTGACTAAGAGCACCACCTACAAATCCTCAACAAGCTTCCTCCACTTCGCTCTAATATAAACATTGCCCTACTCAAAGTTGAGGAACAACACATCAAAATCCAATTTGCTTTCTCCATCTAGATCCAAGGGAAAACTTCATACTCAATCCAATTGTAGTGATTGCTCTTGCAAGGGATCATTGCTAGAGTTCGCCTCTCTATGAAGTTGATCAACCATTGTTGGCTTGACAATATTTATACAAACATCTTCTTCATCCTTGTCTTTGTCTTGAAATTTTAGGTGTTCTCCACTTAAAGGGACAATTGTTGTCTCTTACTTGTCCATATCCTCCTATGGTTGGGGTGAACATGTTAACTTGTCTTCATCTTCCTTTCCACTCATGGTACCACCAACTTTTTTATGATTGTACATAGTTTGGCCTTCCTTTTGATTCTAATTGAGTTCTTAATTTAGTCCATCTCTTTTCTTTTCCTTACATAGCACCTATGTTACATCCCAAATTTTTGCTACTTTAAATAATATTCTAGCCATTGGAAAATTTCATTTGAAATCAGTTGTTCATTAATCTCATTGATGATAACAATTCTTGTGAAATTACTTATACTGATAAATATGTTGATTCATGTGAAATGGAATAGTAGTTAGTAGTTGATATATCATGGGGATGTTAGCTAGCAATTAAGATGAAATTAAAAGAGTGAATATTGTAGAAAATTAAACTGATTATGCAATGTATTTTATGTTATAGTCCTTTTAATCTTGGAATATGTTATTACCAAGAATCACTTCTATTTTGCAGGAGCAAGACAACTAAGGGGAAGCATTGTCAAACTGAGAGTTAGGAAGGGGACACGCAAAATCCACCGTCAGTATAACAAGTATGAACTTAACCACCTAGACTAAGGATTTGAATGACTTGACAATCAAGGAAGTACAGAGAAAACCATGAGCTAATCGATTAAGCATATATATATATAAAAGAAACATTAAAGAGTAACTTACGTAAGATTAACACCTTTATCAAATTCCTTGCTCTGTGCAAGCTAACATACCTTGGTATAAGAATATCTTGTCTATACTCATACTTGTGTGGGTAAGAAATATGTACGTATGTATACATAAACACACACACACACACACAGATATATGTGTGTGTGTGTGTGTGTGTGTGTGTGAAATAATCATTAGTGTACACATATATATGTCTGTATACAAATATATATACCCATATATCATAGGACTCAAGCAAGCATGAATATATGGTAAGTAGTATTCTTACACCAAGATATGTTTTAAATATCTTTTTCCACCTTGCTCTTATGATCCTTCTCTTTGGCGTGGGCATGGTTTTATTATTATTGCTCGATCAACCTTATTATCGCCACCTCATGATATCAAGCTAATAAGTTTATAAATATTTGTTCATTTTTTAAATTCAAAAGGCAATCTTGCAATGCTTACTCTGCGTCCATCATGTTTCTAATTGAACCGTGGGAGGCCTCACCTTCTTGACCACTGCAAGTTATATATGTTTTATGATTTCTTGTGGGGGTAGTCTCTCTTGAATACAATATTCATCGTTCCCTCTTTTCATCTATAAAAACTTTTTGAGCATTGAGAACTATCTGCAATATAATTTGATGTGTACCTCATTAAGGTGGTACAATTGAAGCTAATTTCCAAAGCCGAAGCTCATAAGTCAGGCCAAGTATTGCTATCGACCCAATCAAGAGTATCGATGTCAGATCGGTCTGCTATTTTCAGACCGATACCAACAATCAAGTCATGCATTGTTTTCATTATGCCATGTCATTCATATGTGAAATAACATGATTACCGGGACTGAACTATTATTTCATATACTTTGTCATTCATATGTGCTACGCCATGTTTATCAAACTTGTTCATCGTTTTAATGCTTGTCGCAAGATTCAGAATTGCAAATGATAGTTATATGTTGATATGTCTATGCAAGATTGTTTATTGTCAAACTGTGATGATAAAAAATTTGTCCAAGAGATCCATATAGGGGGCTCTAAGATGAGTTACACACCATTAAGATATCAAAACAGAATTAAGAGCTTGCCATCTTATAATGCCAAAGTCCGATAAGGCATGATATATGGCAAAGGAATAAGAGATCATGAATTCGCAACAAATCCTCCACGAAATCAAGGACCATCATGGTCGAGCTTAAGGAGGAAATTGTGAGAAACCTTGCGATAAAAAGGGAGCAAACAAATCAGTATTAATAATACTTTAAAATTAGAACTTAACAATGAAAGCTCATGGTAATCCAAATGTATTTTCTTGTTGTCAAGTCGAGCAGTGGGTGATTGGGCACGAGTTGCCCATCCGAAATCCTTGGCCAAGGTAGTAAATGGCGTTTGCCACCATGATCACCAAAGGTCAGAGTGCTAGCAATTGTAAGATAGGCTGGTTTGAATGTGTCCACAGTCTCAACAATTGCCTAGTGGACAGGATGCTCAGTGGCTAGATAAGGGTGTCCAAAGCAAACTCCTAGGTTAGGTAGGGCCTTTCTTGCTGGAGATTGTGAGGGGATAGTATGGGTCCGCCGCTGGGAGGTTAAGCCCATGGCAATGCTTCTCCTCTCTTCTTGATGCCAAGGCTTGCACAGCTTTGTTTCAACTTCTTTATTTTTACTCCAGTAAATCCCTTTTAAGTTTCGTTTATATTCTTGTATGAAAGCAGATTTCTTTTAAATATTCTTCTGATGGAAATGGTAATTAATAACTAGATGTCATGTGAACTAGCCGTTGTTAATTCCTATTTAAATGCAAATAAATATAGTTAGTTTGTATTTTCCTTTTCATGTGAATTAGTTGAATAATTGTTTAACTGTAATCTCTTTCTATTCGGTTTAGATTTAAATCTGCTATCTTAATTAGAATTAATTAGTTCTGAAATTTTAGTATATTACACCTATCAAAGGATTTGGTAGCCTTGATCTCCTCGGGTTCAATGGTGTATTCATCAAAGATTCTAATAACCTCCTCATACATAGGTATACTTTTTCCTACTTTTTCCTGTCAAAACTAGATAATCTTCAAATGTCAAAAGATTCTTCCTTTTTTTTAATTTGTTATACCACTGGACAACAGATTCTTCCTCTTTTGATATTTGTTATACAAATTGGCAATTTTAGTGGCAACCATTCCATTATCCCTTTCTTCCATTTATGTATCATCCCAAGCATTCTATAGGTTGGCAGGATTTTGGCTTTGATACTATTGTAATGTACCAAATGAAAGACTAGGCCTCCCCCACTATACGACACCCACACTCTTTTGTACCAGTGTCCCCTCCGTACGCTAACAACACCTCCACCATATCATACACACTTCCACCATACTGCACACTTCCATTGTATCATATTCAATTCTTAGACAGCTCCACGATTAAATCATAGATGTCAATTATGGAGCTAGAATACCATAACTCCATTGAGGCAAATAATAATGTCAAACTAAAATATGTGCACTTATTATACAAACAGCGCTAATGATACTTATGACACAAATATAATACCAATCGCCAAATTTGAAAATAGCCAAACAATTTCATCCAATATCAGATAGGAAATATGGATTTCACCTAAAGCAATTAGTATCTCCCATATTCTGCAGAATATAATAGTTGATATCTCTATCCAAAACAATTTATCTTTAGATGAAGACTTCACAAATTTGACAATGAAGCACAAATTAAAATATATGAGCAATATCTCTAATGGAAAAGTAGAGTGGTGGCTAACCACCAAATCTGCAATTACAGACTCGGGAGGGTCTTGCACCTCTGAAATTGCATAAAAGAACTCAATCCCAATCAGAATAGAAAAATATACATGAAAAGATAATTCCACAATTATTTCCTGTGATGCCGATCAAAGTCTTATAAAGGGCTCCAAGAAGTATCTAGAAGATTACTAGGGGTGAACATCATTTTATTTAATATTGTATTATTTTGACCCTATTTTATATTATGACTAAAATAATTAAATAAACAAGTCCTTCATAATACTATAGAAATTTTGGGACCACCTAATTAAATTAATTAACTTAGTATCCATTAATTTAGGGGCATTATATCTACATTCAAAAGATATCCCATAACATATGTTTGGAAGACATAAATCTTTATACAAGCTTTAAGCTTTTTTCATGAACTAGGTTGTTAAATTTTATTAGAGGATACGGGAATTCCACTATAATACTTAAGATAACAACTCCTTATTTCCAAATAGGTTACCCATTTTTTACACAGAGTCAAAGATGCTTTCGTATGCCTCTTACAAGTTATAGATACTTCTTACACAGTCCTTACAATGTTCTAGATACTTTCTACACCACCATAAATAGTGGGATTATCTTCCAATTCATGTCAAGCGTCCAAAACTATTGTCACTAGTCAAATTAAGTTTCCCCATTCAATACTACCTTGCATATAACATCTATAGAGCTCAAAAAAATATTTTTATTGCAAAGTACACCTCATGAGATCGGTTGAGGACTGCATAAGGCCAAGAGGAATAGAGATTTCACTTTTGGCCCCAGGGTCAAGTTAAGGGCACCCTATTGCAATCTCCCCTTCCAGCGTATATGGGTGGGTATTGAGGCAACTAAGAAAGGGGTTTCCTCGATCATAAGTGGAGAGGGGATATTGTGATGAATGGGAATGGTGTAAAGGCTCTGCTAGGTACATTGTCACACGTGCATTGTTAATACCACATAAGGCCAAGGGGGACAATTTTTTTGCTCTTGGGCCTAGGGCTAGGGATAACTAGGCTACCTCATCATGTCCTTCCTATAGCAACCCTCAACATGGTTGGGCCCATCATAGTTATGCACCATGAGTGCATTTCTCTCTTAACCCTAAAAATGGATGTATTGCATGTATTGTGATTATATTATTATCTAATTTGGTTGTAGGTTCCAAAACAAGCTTATGTCTACTTAATCATAGGTTAGGGTTATATCTCTAACTACATTGCTAGAATTTTGTGAATTTAGGGCAGATTACAAATCAACCCAAGAAAGAGACATTATATAATACTTAATATAACAACTCCTTGTGTCCAAAAAATTGTTACCCACTTTTTATACATGGTCAAAGATACTTTCATATGCCTCTTACAATTCATAGACACTTTTTACACACTACTTACAATGTCATAAATTCTTTTTACATCATAAATAATGGAATTCTCTTTCAATTCATTGCAAGTGTCTAATTGTCATCGGCCAAATTAAGTTTCTCCACTCAACAAATCCTTGAAAAGAATATCTCTACTTGCAAAAATTGTTTTCCCTTGTGTGCGAGATTGAAAGTTCCCATTTCATAACCCTCAAAGTCATTTAGAGTTGAGATAAATAATCATAGGATAGAAAGGCTAAATTTTAATATCGCCAATCTTTTAAAATATTATAGTTAAGATGCATAATTATAGAATTTCAAGGTTGGTGTCACCAATCCTAACAAAAAAGGTTAAAGATGCTAAAACTTTAACCATCACCAGCAACAAAACTTAAGGTAACCCTGCCGGCCCCGGCTCTGCTGGTCGCAGCACCCGGTTCCCAGGGCAATGGATCGCACTGTTAAAGAGACTAGAACCCAGAAAGGAATCATGCAAACTAAGCTATAACTGTACAATCAACGCTCCCAAACTGAACATACATAACCAGTATCATTCTAAAATGTTCGATGTCATCACGTATAATGACGGTCCAAACAGTAAATACTTAAATCAGAACCAACTGCAAACCGAACATCAATATCATTATATTCCAATTGAAGTCCAAAGATACGCAAACCCTCCATAGCTAATAACCAAAACCATAACATGCTCCAAAAACCGCCCTAATTGAAAATACACAACAGAAAGATTTAAACAGAATCAGCGATTCTAGCATTTTAAACTGCCTTAATCTAAAATCCCAAAAAGCTAATATAATACTCTTTATTGCCGATCAATAAAAAAATCGCAAAAGACAGAGCTCAAGAAAGCATAGCGTTCTATGCAAAGCAAGCAACGATAATGCACAGCAATTCGTAAAATGACCTAAGGCCATTTAAATTCACTCTTGTTTCTTAAAATTTTCCACAGAATCTTCTTTCATTTTGAAATTTTAGACGGCACATTCTAATTCTTGGAGGCTGCACCCATTTTTATCAGCAGAGCCATGAAAATTAAAATAATAATAACAAATTTGCAGCTCACTAGCTGCAAACGATTTCTATTCCGCAGAAGCAGAAAAATACCTGGCCGATGAAGTAAGTGGGATAAGACAGCCTTGCGGCACAGGCGGCCTGGTTGGCGCCCTTCCCGCCTGCAAGCGTCTGCCCCGTCCGAGCGGCAACTGTTTCTCCTTCTCTCGGAATTCTGTCCACTTCCACGTATATATCAGCATTTGCAGAGCCTACGACTACCAGCGCGGGCATGACGTTCGGCTTCAGAACCTGATCCGACATCGCGGCCTTGGGCGAACTATAATACAATATCACTGTCCGCTTACCTGAGCGAGCGAATGAAATGGATTTGGTTTGTTTGAAGGTGGTTTTGAAATTAAACACGAGTGGTTTTGAGGCAAGCTGGCATGGCTGTTTTATTGCACTATTCCTCATCGGGTCACAGCATTGAGATATTTCCTCCGCCCCTGTGGCCTTCGGAGCCTCGGCGCTAATTTATTTTAGTGCCAAAAAGGAATTTATACTTATTCTAATGTGAGTGGGAGCTAGTTAGAGTGAACGGGCAACGTCTATACAGCCACGAAAATGCACTTTCATAGGAAGGAGAGGACTTAGTCAATTTTTTAAAAAGTTAAAAAAAGCAATGTAAAAGAAGTGCATTTTTGTGGCTGTATAGCCATGGGCTTGAGTAAAGGCATAGAGCACTAGTACAAAGTTTTAAAGAGTTCAAAATAAAAATTGAAATCTGTTCAAAACAAACAGATTTGTGAAGGTGGTGTGTCATTGATGGCATTGATATCGCCATGCTGGCGTGCAAATCTTGTTTGCAGCTGGCGATCCCATCTCGGCATAAATTCCCCGCCTTCCTGAACACGTCTATTCCATGGGCAAGGACTTCGCTGCGTCACTGTTAGAGGCAAGTACCACAGGGACGCAGGGCCGCAAGATGGCATGCGGAGGAGGCATATGACTATGAGGATGGGGACATGGCGGGGGCATACCCGAGGCAGTCGATCCTCCTGCCTGGGTAGCCGTTGCCCAAATTTTCGGCCAGATAGCCAGTGCCAAATTCAACTATGTAGTTTTAATTGCTGTTTACCCAATTAATTACTCAATTTTCTACACAAGATGCTGAAGCGTAGCGTGTACGGCGACGACACAGTGACAGGAAATGGTATCGCTCGTGAACAGAATCAGGAGCATTAATTTGATGGCAAACAACCGTATCATTTGCCCATCCGTCTTTTGTTCACGCGGGAAATTCGATCAGTATTTTAATTGTGTCCGGGCTGAAATTCAATTCAGATTTAAGACAAGGAAATTCCATAGCCGTTCCATCCAAGAGATCGCTCCAAATCCACAGACCATACAACATGAAAAATGCAAGGAAAACGTCTGAAAATTCTCAAACCAGATTCCTAAAAACACGTCAAATCGACGAAACGTCCAGGAGTGGTGGAGGAAATTTAACCACGGACTGATCCAGGAGAAAATCGTGAAAGATACGGAAGGATGAAGAGATTCCAGCAACCCACGCAAATTAAATGCTCCTCCTTCACAAACTTCTTAACAGAACTTTTTCCTTTCAAATCTCGCCCCTTTACGATTCGCATGTCTTTCTCTCCCAATTTTCGTTGGGATCAATTATTTCCGAGCGAAAAACAGAGCAGAATCAGCCTAAAATAGGGCTGGATTATATATTACAGAATCAGCCATGGCAGAATCCATTAGGGTTTTTCTGGACAAGGAAGATGCGGAGAAGGCCGTGTTGAAAAAAAATGCTCTTCTGGATCCCAAATCGAACCTCGCGGCCGAAAATGTAGATCCGGCCGCTAATTATGGCCAGGGTTCGCAGGATCAAATTTTCACAGGGGATTTCCCTAGATGTTACTCACGCCTTCCAAAGCGCCGATTGAATTTCTGCTGCCTTTGCCTCATGTGGACATTATATTTCCTTTTACTCGTAATTGTGGCTACAGTCATAGCTGCTGCCATTATTTACTCCGTCTTCCAGCCAAGAATTCCCAAATACTCCGTCGACAAATTTGAAATCACGAATTTTGCCCTAAGTCGAGACGCTACCGTTTCTTCGCAGATTGAGATGTTTGTGAGGGTGAGGAATCCGAATGGAAAGATCGGCATTGATTATTTGCAAAGCAGCTATCTTGGGGTTTTCTACAGCGGCATAGAGCTCTGCATGGGGAAACTGCCAGCGTTTTATCAGGGCCACGGGAGTACTGATAATTTAAATGTTAATCTCACTGGAAGTAATGTCCAGATTGACAACGAGATGGTTACGACACTTAATGCACAGCGGCAGCAGGAAAACATTCATCTGCGTTTGAAGGCGGATGTTCCCGTGAAGATTGAGTTTGGGAAACTGAGAACCATGAAGATCACTTTTCGCCTGCGTTGTGATCTGGTGGTTGATAGATTGGATGAAAACACCCGTGTCAACAGGAAGAAATGCAAAGTGAAGCTTTGAGTTGAGGAATTGGACTTGTAGATTGTTCTATTCTATCTTTTTACCGTCTTGATTGCTTTCGATTAAGAGAGGAATTATTAGATCATTGTTGGGCTGCCATCTTTTATCTTTGTTATGTTCCATTAGTCCAGTAATTCTTCTGTAACATCACTAATACATATGGACGTATAGTTTATTGTGCATACCTTTTGGTTTTGACGGTCACTACTTTTATTTTCCACATTTTGGATCAAAATCGACCTTCATCAGAAAGAATAAGAGAATGTTGACTATCCTCCATGATCTTTTTCAGAAAAGTAAGAATTATTCTTCCACGATCTAGGATATCAAATTCTACGATCCTTCTATTTCCTTTTCTTTCTTTCTGATAAAACTCATAAAATTCTATATTCTATTTACAGTTATAAAACTTCCTAAAATCAGAAACTATGTTAGAAATGATGGCTGGAGGAAATGACCCAAAAGCTGAGCATCTACAATTTCTAATCCGAATGTCAAAATTTGCCAATTTTTTCAATGAACCTCTGTTGGTGAGTGAAAAACTTAAAGCTAAACTTTTTGCTTTCCTCCATTTGCGGAGCTCTTTGTACAACTCGTAGAGTGCTCACCAAAAATTAGTACATTTTGCACAAATGAACCGATTAGAAACCAAGAAAGCTAAAAAAGGGTCAACTATTAGTGTATGTATGATCGACTATTCGTATATGTGCTATCATTTTTTGAGTTTTTTATGAGTGGTAATTTGAGAGGATAGGTAACGGTAGAACGTGACGGTTATTGGAACATGGATGGCAAGTAGCTCATTTCCCCTAATCATATTTGCATTCCATACATTAGATCTTGTTTTGTCACATAAAAATAGGGTCTCAAGTATAACAAAGTTTGTCACCACAACCTTTCACTATATATGTGTAAAATATCATTGACAAATTAAAGAGAAATTTTATGTAATATTTGCATTATGCTTCTTTTTATCAATAAGATCACAATACATTTCATTGTATTTTCTCATGATGGAAGTGAAAACATTACTCTTTTATATATTTATATTTGATTGAACACATCTGCAATATTTATAACAAAATGTAATAAATCATCTTAAGAAATTAATTGTAAGGAAAACAATTTATTTACCTTCAATTATTCTAGTTATTGAGAAGTCTTATGATTCTCAAATTTAATGACATTTAAAATGGTCTTTTTAGTAGCACTCTTTGTATAAATAATTTAAAATATTTATGTCATTATTCATAACATTTATGTTGTGGCTACCCTACTCTTCTTCGTTCTTCATTGGACTATGGGTGTCATGTTGTTGCCTAATACCCAAGTCATGCATAGTGATAGCGATGGAGATCAATGACCATGCATGTATATGGGATATTTCTACTAAAATTGCTCCTAGTTTTGGTGGTTTCAACCCCGTCCAAAATTTCTTTAGGGATGATGTGGGTCTACCTAGTTGGTTTGTTTTGGGGATGGCTCGAAGTTTGGCTCTTTGTTGAATGGTTTATGATTTATTGCCTTCAGTGCATAAGCCCATTGGACTTGTTCATATAGATGGTGGGAGGTGTCCTCTATTATTAAAGGTGTCCATTGTTGATGCCCCTCTTGAGGAATTGGTGGGAGTCATGTTTTGTTGTGGGATTTGGTGTTTTTCTACTGGTGGGTCTATCCTTGTTTTGTGGTTTTGGGATCCCCACTTTTTAGATTGCTCTTTTTTTGCTATCTTGTCTACGCAGATTATTGACTCTTCAGTCTTGAAGAGTTGAAGAGGTGCTTAGTATGGCGGACTTGGTAGTTTGGGCTTTCTTGAACCCATTGCATTTTGATGAAGATGATGAAGTTGTGAGAAAGTCCACGCAGGTTTGTGACAAGGGGTTTTGTTCTTTCCCTAGATCGTGGTTGCAGTTTATGGTGGGTGTTCCTAACATTGGGATCTTGAGACAATGGAAGCTTGGTGCCTGTTGGTATTTTTTTCCCTCTTCACACCTTGTGTGTTGGGCTAAGCCCCAATTGTTCACAATCGCAAAGATACAAATTTAGACTATACCTATTGAAGTTACTTCCTATAAAGATGGTTTTAGAGGATTGACTTTTACCACTAGATTTGTGATTTTGAACTAATTTATGATGAAGTTTGTTGTCCATTATGGTTCTCCTTTTATCTTTTTGGTAGGATTAGCCATCTTAGTCAATTAGGATAGTGGCCTTGTTTTCTTTTGCGGCCAATCAGTTGCTAGAAGTTTGCATAGGCTTAATTTGGTTTTGGTTTGTAGTTATTTATTGTAGTTGCTTTTGGGGTAGTTCTATTAGACATTTTGGGAACTTGACAAATTATATTTTCTTCTTTGTCTTTCATGGTTCGTATAGAGGTGGAGATTTTCTTCATGAAAAAATGAGATTAGTAACTTTATGCGAGCTTCATTATTTTGTGCATAGTTGGATGTGGATTGGATTTGCAGTGGTCTTTCCTTTTGATTAGTCTCTTCCTTTTTTGCTACTATAAAGGAAGGTTCCTTTTATATTGAGGTGGAAAGAATTTTTGTAGAGGGGAAGGAGTGTATTAGATGAGGAAGTGTTATCTTTGGCTACAAGATGTTTTGGGACATCATTTTGGAGACCTAGTAGATTAATCGTCCTAAGTTAATTTTTCAAACTTTTCTCCAAAAAAATATTGAAGAATGGTAGGATATGAAGCTTGTTTTAGACACCCATTTAGATGCTTCATGAAATATATCACTTTCATATATGGATTTGATTGTTAACTAGGTTAACCCCGAAACCCTTAAACTAGGCTTCCTAGGTGCTTAAAGACCTAATTGCCAAACTCTTCACCAGTCAACTTGTTTGATCAAACCAACACTTGCAAAATGTATGTACCATAAACATAAATTATTCCAACCAAAATTTGGTGACCCACGAATCACTCCTTACAACTTGCAACTATATGTTTTACAGTAAATCAGGGTTGTCGCGTGAAAATGCCAAGCCTAGGGCTTGATGCCAACATTTTCCATTTGTTTGGATTGTTCATAACTTACACCTATACCTAACATTCCCAAAGATATAGATATAACCAATGGTGATGCTAGATAAAACTCCTTTTGCTTTGAGATCTAGGGTGTTTCTACACATTCATGAAAATATATTTTAGAAACTAATCCAACATGAGTTATGCCAAACACTAAAACAATAAGGTTAAACAAAACTATGCTCAAAACAACCCTTCAAAACTTGCATTTCTTCACAAAGCCACCTCATTTACACTAATTCAAACAATTTTGTATCACTTAAACCAACCATCTCCAACCAACTTTTCAATTGGTTATCCATTGGTTGCAAAATTGCTAGTTTGTTGTCAATGTTGTCATGAACAACTTTGATAACTTTTGCAACATTTTGACACAAAGTACAACTTTGCTCAAAACTTATCAAAATTGATAGCAAATGGCCTAGAATGATCCATGAAGATATGAAATAAATCAAAACACATTCCTACCATCTTGAGTTGGTCATTGACCAATTTTAACTATAACCTAAATGCATTATGATACCTTATATATAGCAACTTGGCTTATTTGAGCCTTATTGCAATGAAAGAAGATCAGAGATCACATAAGACCTTATTACAATTTTAACAAGTTTCAAGGTCTTTATTGGGTCCTTGGTATTACAACGTGGGTGCTCTACACCATAGATTTGTTAAAATATTTACAAATTATTTTATTGCACTTATGGTATTCATTTCCAACTTCAACTTAAAACATGGTGGGCATTCACAACCCATAAGGGTCCGTTTGGTTGCGGGAATAGGAATAGCTATTATGGAATACTTATTCTGTAATAGAAAATGGGTCTACGTATTCCTGTTCTTTGTTTGGTTCAGCCAATATTTGATGGGGAATTTGCGGACTCCAAAATTTATGTTTTCTAAAATATAAGAGAAATGACAGCAGAAGATAGATTTTTCTTCACAAGATGCCAAATTACTTGAACTGCTAACAAGGGCAGAAAGTGACCCTATGTGCTAAAAGCGCCATTGAAAGGAAAGAGCTGATGAGGTATGTTGTCCACCATGACTTGTGCGAGGCAAAGATCTAGCACAGATGCCTCTACAAACTCCACTTTGTTGTCATTACACTTAATAAATACCTCACCGTCACATGTTTCTAGTCTTCCCGCCATTAGATAGAAGTAAAACTAGGGTTTCAAACAGGCTCTTCTTCAGGCGCTCCACCATGGACTCAAATTCTTGGATGCTCCATCCCGTGGGAGCGAAAAAGAGGAGACATTTCTACATGTAATAGACGAACAACATCCAGAGATCTTAATAGGTGAGTTTGCATTTTTGTAACAGAGAAGGTGGGGGGGGGGGGGTAGGAAAAACGATGCGGAGAGAGACCCTAGACCCGACGAAATCATAAAATTTGATTAAGTGAGAATGAGAATAGGAAGGGGCATTCCAATTACAAGTATTTTTGGGATTAGATAAAAGCTCATTTTGGGCTATAATGGGAATACGTAATCCTATTCTCCATTCCAATTCCGCCAACCAAACAAAGAATAAAAAACGTATTCTAATTTTCAAAACCTATTCTTGTGATATTCTAGCAACCAAACTAGCCCTAAATATCAAGGCGTAACACTCAAAACAAAATACAGATTGATCATTAAGGGTCATAGTCATGGTTACCAGGAGACCCGTCTCCCCCCTAAAAGTGGCGTCTCGGAGACCCGAGACGCGTCTCGGAGACTTTTCGCGTCTCCGGAGACCTCAAAAAAGGTTGGAGACTTCACGACAAAGTCTCCTGAAGTTTCCCCGTCTCCTAATCCAAAAAGTGAAGTCCCCTCGAAGTCTCCTGATAAAATATAAATGTAAAATATAATATTAAATAATTTTATATATTTTAGCCCTCATTTAAATGTTTTTAATGCAAAAATCTAAGGTACTATATGAATTCCGTAACAACTGCTTGGTGATGTACGTCACCTACAGGAACACGATACAAGTCTAAGACAACATATTGGAAGCTGTACAGGATTGCAGTAAAGATCCCAAATCACATAAATTTATGTGGCTGAGAAATTAGTGTGCAAAAACTGTTGTTAGTGCATTAGAAGATAGTATTATGTATGTTACAAAAATCTGATATGCAAATGCTTGATAATAGTATTATTCCTCATGAAAACCAAGCATCTATTTGCTGATAAAGACTCAGCGATAACAGTGATAGACTAGAGGTTTTATGTATGTTAACATGAATGTATTTGGTCCCATATTTCTGTTTTTTCAAGAGGATATCATGTTTCAGTTTGATGTATAAGTCGTATTTGTTATTCGTACCTGTTTATCTGCTGTTGGCAATATCCTAGTACCAATATAGGAATTTTTGTTAGTTGAATCTGTGTAACTGGAAAAAAAACACTATTACAAAATGATTTACTCCCTTTTAAACTAAGCAATCCTAACTCTTAGTTAGAAAATAGAAATCCTAAGTGTGTCTCTATGCATGCATCAATGTTGAATAATTCAATAATTTTCACAAATTTTTTGTAGCAATGCCAATTTGTCAGGTTTTAAAATCTATTTCAGTAATGTACTTATGTATCTGACCGCTTATTATTATTATAATCTTTGACAATTTGACTCTATGAATCTATTTTAATTTTTAATGTGACAACACTAGTATTATTAATTTATTATTTACTTTAGTCTTTTAGTCTTACGGTATTACTATTTTGAAAATTTGAAATTTCGTATTTACTTTTAGTATTAGACTCTTTAAGTTTAAACTATTAAAAATTTATTTAAAAAAAAATAAAAAAAATTGCCGTCTCCAAGTACCCCCGTCTCCTATTTGAAAAATTGCCGTACCGGTACCAGTACCAGTACCGGAGACCTCAAAGTCTCCCCGTCTCCCGGTAACCTTGGTCATAGTCATTGTGATGTTTTAGGCATGGTGCTTAGCATATCTACACAAGCTTGTGAGCTTTAACTATTCATTGTCATAGTCAAAGTATCCTTTGAAATTTGAAAAATAAATAAATTTCACTTTACTACCCATATTAAATTCATTCACCTCATTATGCTTAAAACCATGCCACGTGGGCCACATGAGAGACTAAATTTCGAATTGGTACGTTCACTCGCCCATGGCTATACAGCCACAAAAATGCACTTCTTTTACATTGCTTTTTTTAACTTTTTTAAAAATTGACTAAGTCCTCTCCTTCCTATGAAAGTGCATTTTCGTGGCTGTATAGACGTTGCCTTTACTCGCCCATGGCTATACAGCCACAAAAATGCACTTCTTTTACATTGCTTTTTTTAACTTTTTTAAAAATTGACTAAGTCCTCTCCTTCCTATGAAAGTGCATTTTCGTGGCTGTATAGACGTTGCCTTTACTCGCCCATGGCTATACAGCCACAAAAATGCACTTCTTTTACATTGCTTTTTTTAACTTTTTTAAAAATTGACTAAGTCCTCTCCTTCCTATGAAAGTGCATTTTCGTGGCTGTATAGTCTAATGAAGAATGTAAAACGTTAAAAACTGTATACAAAAATTCTTATCTTCCACACAACCAATTAATCTCAAATACTTCGCTCATAAATATCATTATTTTACTTCACTTGTTTTCATACAAACTAAAACTTATTACTAAAATTGATATTATTTTTCACGTTCTTCTTATTCATTTGTAAAGTTTCAATTCATTTTTATAAAGTTATATTCACATTATTTTTTTCTATTAGAAAACAAACTATAGAATTACAATAAAATCCACCTTCTTAGAGAAAGTTTACTTAAACTAAATTAGTTTATTTTTTATATAATTTAAATATAAAAGATTAATGTATTAAAGATATCTATTTTCATCATTCTTGCAATGAATTTATAAATATTTTTAGAAATGTAAATGGCATTATATATATATATATATATATATATATATATATATATATATATATATATATATATATATATATATATATATATATATATATATATATATATATATATATATATATATATATATATATATATATATATATTCTATTATACAAAAATATGAGAACGAGGTCTTGAGATGGGAAAAAATAATGAAAATGTTATGTAAATCAGTTTCTAGATTAGATTGTGTGGAGATTTTTACCATCGACGTTTCGAATCACACTACATGATCCACCATCAGGATGAGAGAGCAAGAGATGTCAAACAAAGTGAAAATCTGATTGCATTAATGAAAATGTTATTTAAGCAAAATACTAATGAGAATTGCAATAAATAATTCATTATAAAATTATATATTTTTTATTTTTTAAAAGTTATTTACATATTTAGAATTAATGTTTAGTGTTTTATTCATTATATTTAAACACTTGCGATAGTTGTGTTTCTTTTTTCAATTATTTTTCATTTTTTTATTAGTTTGATAGTTTCATAATAAATAAATTCAAACCTACAAGTGTCATTTATGTTTTGTTACTTGGGTTCAATTAGAATCTCTAAGCCCAATTTTGAATGGCTCTCAATTGTTTAATCGTGTCCTTCCAATTCTATGTCAAACTCTAATTGTTTAAATACATTACATCAATTTGTTATGATGTGATTATTACTTGATTTCAGATACATTCTCTATCTAATATCCAAATTCTATATATTTCTTCAATATATAATTTGTGGTCCTTGTCCATAATTTTGGATAATGTATATGGCCAACTATTTTACACTACTTATTGAATATTGAATGGATCCAATTTTACACTACTTATTGAATATCATAAAATATTATAATAAATATATTGGTTCAAAGAAAGCTCATGAGGGAAATAAACATAAAGAAAACTCTCATTCATTACTCATAATATACAAGATGTGCAAAGTGTAATCACTAAACTAAAGTTGTCGACGAAACCAAAAGGCTTGTCTTATATCCTCTAGATACTCAAACTCTCACCACATATTGGAACACTAATGAGGCTTTACAAAACAACCATATAAAGTGTCGATACAAATACAATCATGAATTCATTTATATAAAGTTTGATAAACTATAATGATTATCTCAAGATTAATTGAGAGAGAGAGAGAGAGAGAGAGAGAGGACTTATTAAAAGTAATTGACTAGTTATAAAAAATAAGAGGTGGAATTTCCATGTACATACTAGTGGTCTAATTTCAATGAGTGTTATTGTTTTTCTTAACAAGAGTAGAATATCACCATATATTATAATAAATAAACTGGTTCAAAAAGAGCTCCTGAGGGAAAGAACAAAAAAGAAAACCCTGGCCCCTCATTCGTTACTCATAATATTCAAGATGTGTAAAGTGTAATCCCTAAACTAAAATTGTTAAGAAACCCAAAAACCTTCCCTTATATCTTCTAGTTATTCAAACTCTAACCACATATTGAAACACTAATGAGGCTTTATAAAATAGCCATATAAAGTGCCCGTACAAATATACTCATGAATACGTTTATATAAAGTTTCATAGACTTTCATGATTGTCTCAAAATTTATTGGCCATAATCCTCCATATAGATATCATCAATACCTACAAAATGAATGAGGGCATGTGCAGGATCATGGTGTACCAAACTATGGCCTTAAGTGGCAGTGAAAAATCAGCAAATCAAGGTTATGTCAACTTGACACATAATTTTGAAATGGTTATGGACTTTATATCAAAAAGTTGTAAGAAAATAATCTGTAGGAAATTGAATGTAGTTTCTAAACTACTACGCCTTATCAAGAGAGAGAAAAAAAATTGATTGGTCAAAAATTTGAATTTTAATGCAGTACTACGAAAATTTCAGGGAAAAAATAAAATGTAGGTGTATGTCTGACCACCTTAATCAAAATCAAATGATAATTTTTTTAAATATAATTATAGATATGAAAAGTAGACTCATGCCTAGATGTGACACATATTTTTTGGTATTTTTATTCCAAATAAATAATTAAATATGAATTTTCTACCAAAACATTTTCGAAAAAAAAAGTCCCGTGTCTGACCACCTTAACTAATAGAAAATTTTACCAAATTAATTTTTTTAAATTTTTTTCTTATACTAGGCAAAGCATAGAATGTGATGCAACTTTTAGATTTAAAAAATGTTATACCGTTTGAAAGTTATAGCTATTTTTCAATCAGTATGGCAATCAACACTTTACAAAAATCTTCATTGATGATTAACTAATAAATACTTATCGAACTTAGAATTTGAAAAATATTATATCGATGGAATCTCGAGAGCGATATTAAAAAACCCTTTTCGTTTCATTCAATTTTGATCAAAATAACATTGTCAAACAGCTATCCGAAGTCTGAGTATCACTAAAACCCTCTTCAAACACGTCTTTTGAGTTGACCGGGTAGGCTTGGTAAATACCAAGCCTAATCGGATATCCGATATGGCTCGGTAAATTTTGGTGGAAAATTTGAAATCCCAACCCATTTTGGAGGGAAAATTGAATTTAAGAGTTATAGCTTATGATTTATAAATTACTTTTGTTATATTACCATGTATATATATATATATAACGTAATGTAAAGATATAACATATAATATATTAAAATATAATAATATATTATGTTATTCTTATTATAATCTATAAATATAATAATAATTTTTTTTTTACTAAATATAATAACGTAATATATATTATATTAATATATATAATAATGTAATATTTTTATTAAATATAATAACGTTATATATATATATATATATATATATATGTTATTAATATATATTATTATAATAATATGTATGTTATTAATATATATGACTCAAAGGGGGTCATAGGTTGACCTAGGACGCCTAGGGACATATTAGAATCATTCATATAGGTCAAAGGGTGTCATAAGTTGACCTATGACCCCCTTCGACCCATTACATGATGACATATGTCCCTAGGGGTTCTAGCACCCCTAGGGACATATTAGAATCGTTCATATGAATCGAACGGAGTCATAGGTTGACTTATGATCCCCTTCAACCCATTACATAACGACATATGTCTCTAGAGGTCCTAGGACCCCTAGGGACATATTAGAATCATTCTTATGGATCGAAGAGGGTCATAGGTTGACCTATGACCCCCTTCGACACATTACATGACGACATATGTCCCTAGGGGTCCTGGAACCCATAGGGACATATTAAAATTGTTCATGTGGGTCAAAGGGGGTCATAGGCTGACCTATGACCCCATTCAACCCATTACATGAAGACATATGTCCCTAGGGATCCTAGAACCCCTAGGGACATATTAGAATTGTTCATATGGGTCAAAGGGGGTCATAGGGTGACCTATGATCCCTTTCGACCCATTAAATGATGACATATGTCCCTAGGGGTCCAAGGACCCATGGGAACATATTAGAATTGTTCATATGGGTCAAAGGGGGTCATAGGACCCTATGACTCCCTTTGACCCATTAAATGATGACATATGTCCCCAGGGGTCCTAGGACCCTTGGAGACATATTAGAATTGCTCATATGGGTCAAAAGGGGTCATACGTTAACCTATGACCCCCTTCAACCCATTAAATGACAACATATTAGAATTGTTCATATGGGTCAAAGGGGGTCATCGGTCACATTACATTACGACATATGTCCTTAGGACCCCTTAAGACATATGAGAATCATTCTTATGGGTCAAAGGGGGTCATAGGTCCCTTCGACACATTAGAATTGTTCATAAGGGTCGAAGGGGGTCATAGGTCCCTAGGGAGATATTAGAATTGTTCATAAGGGTCAAAGGGGGTCATAGGTTGACCTATGATCCCCTTCGATTCATTAAAAGATGACATATATTAGAATTGCTCATATGGGTCAAAGGGGGTAATAGGTTGACCTATGACCCCCTTTGACCCATTACATAATGACATATGTCCCATTACATATGAGAATCATTCTTATGGGTCAAAGGGGGTCATAAGTTGACCTATGACCTCCTTCGATACATTACATAATGACATATCTCCCTAGGGGTGCTATGACTCCTAGGGAAATATTAGAATCGTTCTTATGGGTCAAAGGTGGTCATAGGTTGACCTATGACCTGCTTCAACCCATTACATGATGACATATGTCCCTAGTGGTCCTCAAAACTCTAGGGACATATTAGAATCATTCTTATGTGTCTAACGGGATCATAGGTTGACATATGACCCCCTTTGACCCATTACATGATGACATATGTCCCTAGGGGTCCTAAAACCCCTAGGGACATATTCGAATGCTTCTTATGGGTCAAAGGGGATCATAGGTTGACCTATGACCCCCTTCGACCCATTACATGATGACATATGTCCAAAGGGTCCCTAGGACCCCTAGGGACATATGTCGTCATTTAAAGGGTCAAAGGGGGTCATAGGTCAACTTATGACCCCCTTTGACCCTTTAAATGACGACATATGTCCCTAGGGGTCCTAGGACCCCTATGGACATATTAGAATTGTTCTTATGTGTCAAAAGGGGTCACAGCGTGACCTATGACAACCTTCGACCCATTACATGACGACATATGTCCCTAGGGGTCTTAGGACCCCTAGAGACATATTAGAATTATTCTTATGGGTCAAAAAGAGTCATAGGTCAACTTATGACCCCCTTCGACCCATTACATGATGACATATGTCCCTAGGTGTCATAGGGCACCTAGGGACATATTAGAATTGTTCATATGAGTCAAAGGTGGTCATAGGTTGACCTATGATCCCTTTCGACCCATTAAATTATGACAAATGTCCCTAGGGGTCCTAGGACCCCTAGGGACATCTTAGAATTGTTCATATGGGTCTAAGGGGGTCATAGGTTGACCTATGACCCCTTTTGACCCATTACATGATGACATATGTCCCTAAGACCCCTAGGGACATATGAGAGTCATTCTTACGGGTCAAATGGGATCATAGGTTGACCTATGTCCACCTTCGACACATTACATGACGACATATGTCCTTAGGGGTCCTATGACTCCAAGGGACATATTAGAATTGTTCATATAGGCCAAAGGGGGTCATAAGTTTACCTATGATCCCCTTCGACCCATTAAATAATGACATATGTCCCTAGGAGTCCTAGGAACCCTAGGGACATATTAGAATTGTTCATATGGGTCAAAGGGGGTCATAGGTTGACCTATGATCTCCTTTGACACATTACATGACAACATGTCCCTAGGGACATATGAGAATCATTCTTATGAGTCAAAAGGGTGTCATAGGTTGACCTATGACCCCCTTCGACACATTACATGACAGCATATGTCCATAGGACCCCTAGAAAAATATTAGAATCATTCTTATGGGTCAAAGGTGGTCATAGGTTAAGAAATGACCCGCTTCGACCCATTACATGATGACATATGTCCCTCGGGGTCCTTGAAACCCTAGGGACATATTAGAATCGTTCTTATGGGTCTAAGGGGGTCATAGATCCCTTTGACCCATTACCTAATGACATATGTCCCTAGGGGTCCTAGAACCCCTAAGGACATATTCAAATGCTTTTTATGGGTCAAAAGGTCTCATAGGTTAACCTATCACCCCTTTCGACCCATTACATGATGACATATGTCCATAGGGGTCCTAGGACCCCTAAGGACATATTAGAATTGTTCTTATGGGTCAAAGGGGGTCATAGGTTGACCTATGACCCCCTTTGCCCTTTTACATGATGACATATGTCCTTAGGGGTCCTAAGACCCCTAGGGACATATTAGAATCATTCTTATGGGTCAAAGGGGGTCATATGGTGACTTATGACAACCTTCAACCCATTATGTGATGACATATGTCCTATGACCCCTAGGGACATATTAAAATCATTCTTATGGGTCAACGAGAATCATAGATCAACTTATGACCCCCTTCGACACATTACATGATGACATATGTCTCTAGGGGTCATAGGACACCTAGGGACATATTAGAATTATTCATATGGGTCAAAGGGGGTATAGGTTGATCTATGACCCCCTTCGACCCATTAAATGATGACATATATGTCCCTAGGGGTCCTAGGACCCTTAGGGACATATTAGAAATGATGACATATATGTCCCTAGGGGTCCTAGGACCCTTAGGGACATATTAGAATTGTTCATATGGGTCAAAGGGTGTCACAGGTTGACCTATGACCCACTTCGACCCAATACATGATGGCATATGTCCCTAGTGGTCCTCGGAACCCTAGGGATATATTAGAATCGTTCTTATGTGTCTAAGGGGTCATAGGTAGACATATGAACCCCTTTGACCCATTACATGATGACATATGTCCCTAGGGGTTCTAGAATTCCTACGGACATATTCAAATTCTTCTTATGGATCAAAAGGGATCATAGGTTGACATATGACCCCTTTCGACCAATTACATGACGACATATATCCAAAGGGGTCCTAGGACCCTTAAGGACATATTAGAATCATTCTTATGGGTCTTTACATGACGACATATGTCCCTAGGGGTCCTAAGACCCCTAGGCACATATCAGAATCGTTCTTATGGGTCAAAGGGGGTCATAGGGTGACCTATGACAACCTTCGACCCATTATAAGATGACATATGTCCCTAAGAGTCCTAAGACCCCTAAGGACATATTAGAATCATTCTTATGGGTCAAAGGGAGTCATAGGTCAACCTTTGACCCCTTTCGACCCATTACATGACAACATATGTCCTTATGGGTCATAGGACACCTAGGGACATATTAGAATTGTTCATATGGATCAAAGGGCGTCATAGGTTGACCTATGACCCATTTTGACCCGTTAAATGACGACATATGTTCCTAGGGGTTCTAGGACCCCTAGGGACATATTAGAATTGTTCATATGGGTCAAAGGGGGTCATAGGTTGACCTATGACCCTCTTTGACCCATTGCATGATGACATATGTCCCTAGGACCCCTAGCGACATATGAGAGTCATTCTTATGGGTCAAATGGGGTCATAGGTTGACCTATGACCCCCTTCGACACATTACACGGCAACATATGTCTCTAAGGGTCCTATGACCCCTAAGGACATATTAGAATCTTTCATATAGGTCGAAGGGGGTCATATGTTGATCTATCATCCCCTTCAACCCATTAAATGACGACATATGTCCCTACGGGTCCTAGGACCCCTACAAACATATTAAATTTTTTTCATATGGGTCACAGGGGGTTCATAGGTTGACCTATGACTCCCTTTGACCCATTACATGATAACATATGTCCCTAAGACCCCTAGGGACATATGAGAATCGTTCTTATGTGTCAAAGGGTGTCATAGGTTGACCTATGGACCCCTTCGATGCATTACATGACAACATATGTCCCTACGGGTCCTAAGACCTTAGGGAAATATTAGAATCATTCTTATGGGTCAAAGATGTTCATAGGTTGACCAATGACCTGCTTTGACCAATTACATGATGACATATATCCCTGGGGGTCCTCGAAACCCCAAGGACATATTAGAATCATTCTTATGGGTCTAAGGGGGTCATAGGTTGACCTTTGACCCTCTTTCACCCATTACATGATGACATATGTATCTACTAGGGGTCCTAGAACCCTTAGGGACATATTTGAATGCTTCTTATGGGTCAAAGGGGGTCATAGGTTGACCTATGACCCTCTTCGACCCATTACATGATGACATATGTCCCTAGGGGTCCTAGGAACCCTAGGGATATATGTTGTCATGTAATGGGTCGAAGGGTGTCAGTCCCTAGGGGTCCTAGAAACCCTAGGGATATATGTTGTCATGTAATGGGTCGAAGGGTGTCATAGGTCAACCTATGATCTCCTTTGACCTATATGAACAATTCTAATATGTCCGTAGAGATCCTAGGACCCGAAGGGACATATGTCATCATTTAATGGGTCGAAGGGGTTCATAGGTCAACCTATGACCCCCTTTGACCCATATGATGGAATCTAATATGTTTCTAGGGGTGTTAGAACCCCTAGGGACATATGTCATGATGTAATATGTCGGAGGGGGTCATAGGTCAATTTATGACCCCTTTTGAGCCATAAGAATGATTCTAATATGTCCTTAGGGGTCTTACGACCCCTAGGGAGATATGTAATCATTTAATGGGTCGAAGCGGGTCATAGGTCAACCTATGAGTCCCTTTGACCCATAATAACGATTCTAATATGTCCCTAGGGATATATGTCATCATTTAATGGGTCGAAGGGGGTCATAGGCCATAGGCCAACCTATGACCCCCTTTGACCCATATGAATGATTCTAATATGTCCCTAGGGGTCCTAGGACCCTTAGGGACATATGTAGTGATTTAATGGTTTGAAGGGGTTCATAGGTCACCCTATGACCCCCTTTGACCCATAAGAACGATTCTAATATCTCCCTAGGGGCCCTAGGACCCGTAGGAACATAGGTCGTCATGTAATTGTTCGAAGGGGGTCATAGGTCAACCTATGACCCCCTTTGACCCATAAGAACGATTCTAATATGTCCCTAGGGGTCCCAGGACCCCTAGGGACATATGTCATCATTTAATGGGTCAAAGGAGATCATAGGTCAACCTATGACCCCCTTTGACCCATATGAAGCATTATAATATGTCCGTAGGGGTCCTAAGACCCCTAGGGACATATGTCATCATGTAATGGTTCGAAAAGGGTCATAGGTCACCCTATGACCCCCTTTGACCCATAAGAAAGATTTTAATATTTTCCTAGGGGTCCTTGGACCCTTAGGGACATATGTTGTCATTTAATGGGTCAAAGGGGGTGATAGGTCAATCTATGACTCGATTTGACCTATATGAAGCATTCTAATATGTCCCTAGGGGTCTTAGGACCCCTAGGGACATATGTCATCATGTAATGTGTCGAAGGTGGTCATAGGTCAACTTTTGACTCCCTTTAACCCATACGAATGATTCTAATATGTCCCTAGGGTTCCTAGGACCCCTAAGAACATATGTCATCATTTAATGGGTCAAATGGGGTCATAGGTCTACCTATGACCCCCTTTGACCCATATGAACAATTCTAATATGTCCCTAGGACCCCTAGGGACATATGTCATCATCTAATGGGTCAAAGAGGGTCACAGGTCAATATATGACCCCCTTTGACCCATATGAACGATTCTAATATGTCATATGTCATCATGTAATGGGTCATGAATGATTCTAAGATGTTCTTAGGGGTCCTAAGACCCCTAGGGACATATGTCATCATGTAATGGGTCGAAGGGGGTCATAAGTCAACTTATGACCCCCTTTCACCCATAAGAATCATTCTAATATGTCCCTAGGGGTCCTAGGACCCCTAAGGACATATGTTATCATTTAATTGGTCGAAAGAGGTCATAGGTCAACCTATGACCCCCTTTGACCCATATGAATGAATCTAATATGTTCCTAGGGGTCCTAGGACCCCTAGGGACATATGTCATTATGTAATATGTCAAAGGGGATCATAGGTCAACTTATGACCCCCTTTGAGTCATAAGAACGATTCTAATACATCCCTAGGGGTCCTAGGGCCCCTAGAGAGATATGTCGTCATTTAATAGGTCGAAGTGGGTCATAGGTCAACCTATGACCCTCTTTGACCCATATGAAGCATTCTAATATGTCTTTAGGGGTCTTAGGACCCCTTTGGACATATGTCGTCAAGTAATTGGTCGAAGGGGGTCATAGGTCACCCTATGACCCCCTTTGACCCATTAGAAGGATTCTAATATGTCCCTAAGGTTCTTAGGACCCCTAGGGACATATGCCATTATGTAATGGGTCGAAGGGGGTCATAGGTCATCCTATGACCCCCTTCGACCCATAAGAACGATTCTAATATGTCCTTAGGGGTCCTAGAACCCCTATTGACATATGTTGTCATTTAATGGGTTGAATGGGGTCATAGGTTGACCTATGACCCCCTTTGTCTCATAAGAATGATTCTAATATGTCCCTAGGTGTCCTAGGACCCGTAGGGACATATGTCATCATTTAATTAGTCAAAAGGGGTCATTGGTCAACCTATGACCCCCTTTGACTCATATGAATAATTCTAATATGTCCCTAGGGATCCTACGACCCCTAGGAACATATGTCATCATGTAATGGATCGAACGGGGTGATAGGTCAACTTATGACCCCCTTTGACCCATATGAAAAATTCTAATATGTCCTTAGGGATCTAGGACCCTTGGGGACATATGTCATCATGTAATGGGTCGAAAGGGGTCGTAGGTCAACCTAAGACCCCCTTTAACCCATATGAATGATTCTAATATGTCCCTAGGGGTCTAAGGACCCCTAAGAATATATGTCATCATTTAATGGGTCAAAGGGGATCATAGGTCAACCTATGACCCCCTTTAACCCATATGAAGCATTCTAATATGTCCCTAGGGGTCCTAGGACCCCTAGGGACATATGTCGTCATGTAATGGGTCAAAGGGGGTTATAGGTCAACCTATGAGCCCCTTTGACCCATAAGAATGATTATAATATGTCTCTAGGGGTCCTAGGACCCCTAGGTACATATGTCGTCATTTAATGGGTTGAAGGGGGTCATAGGTCAACCTTTAATACCTTTTGACTCATATGAAGCATTCTAATATGTCCCTAGGGGTCCTAGGACTACTATGGACATATGTTGTCATGTAATGTGTTGAAGTGGGTCATAAGTTAACCTATCACCTCTTTTGAACCATAATAACAATTGTAATATGTCCCTAGGCATCTTAGGACCGCTAGGGAGATATGTCTTCATGTAATGGGTCAAAGGGGGCCATAGGTCACCTTATGAGTCTGTTTGACTCATAAGAATGATTCTAATATGTTTTTAAGGGTCCAAGGACCCCTAAGGACATATGTCATCATTTAATGTTTCAAAAGGGGTCATAGGTCAACCTATGACCCCCTTTGATCCATATGAAGTATTCGAATATGTCCCTAGGGGTTCTACGACCCCTAGGGACATGTTGTCATGTAATGTGTCAAAGGGGGTCATAGTTCACCTTAGGACCCCCTTCAAACCATATGAAAGATTCTAATATGTCCTTAGGGGTCTTAGGATGCTTAGGGACATATGTCGTCGTGGAATGTGTCGAAGGGGGTCATATTTCACCCTACGATTCCCTTCGACCCATATGAATGATTCTAATATGTCCCTAGGGGTCTTAGGACCCCTAAGGACATATGTCATCGTGAAATGTGTTCAAGGTGGTCATAGGTCACCCTATGACCCCCTTCGACCCATATGAATGATTCTAATATGTCTTTAGGGGTCCTAGGACCCCTAGGGACATATGTCATCTTGTAATATGTTGAGAGGGTTCATAGGTCATCCTGTGACCCCCTTCGACCCATATAAACTATTTTAATATGTCCCTAGGGGTCCTAGGATCCCTTAGCGACATATATCGTCATGGAATGTGTCGAAAGGGGTCATAGGTCATCCTGTGAGCCCTTTCGACCCATATAAACGACTCCAATAGAAATAATATAGTAAAAATAATAATTATATATATATATATATATAAAATATTTATAGATAATAATTTACATATGATAATAATAATAATATATTATAGATTATAATTTATATATGATAATAATAATAATATGTATTAATAACATATATATATAATATATTACATTATTATATTTAATAAAAATACAGTAAAAATAATAATATATATTATATTTATAGATAGTAATAATAATAATAACATAATATGTTATTATATATTAATAGATTATATATTATATCTTTATGTTACGTTATATATATATATATATATATATATAATATTATATAATATTATATCATTATATAATATATAGATTATATATTATTTTATATATAATAGTTATGTTATTATATTATATATTTATAGATTATATATTATATCTTTACATATTTCATAACTCAAATTAGTTATATCACTTAGAAATTCGTTTTTCCCTCTAATTTTTGTGCCTTTTCCCTCCAATTTTTATGCCGCCGGTATTGGATATCGGATCTCATATCGGATATCCGATATGAGATCCGATATCCAATATGAGATCGGATATTTGATATGAGATCCGATATCCGATATGAGATCGGATATCCGATAAAGTTTGGGAATTACTTTTCAGGTTTGGTATCTGGATAGGTGAAAAAAAGTCAGAGCGGATTTTGAAGCGCTTTTAGACGTGTTCAAACTCTATTTTTTTCACATCGCCACTTTTTGGCACACCATGATCCTGCACATACCCATGAGTTCGTTATAAAATTCATTTAAAAATAAGGTCTTAGAAAATTGAATATCATTTAATAATTTCCTTACCATCTCCACTTGTTGTGTTTTGGTTAAGGTCAATAGAAAAGGGCAACCCATATTGTTGCTTAGTTTGTTGATCATCTAATACAACAATGCGCATTTAACACATCCATTTAGATAAAATTAAATTACAAACTAAAAACTCAAATAAAATTTCAAATTTTTATTTTTTCTATCATAACAAATTCTAAATCAAAATATTGTTCTCATAATCTATATCACATTATGTAACAAGAAGAAAAATCAAAATTCCATTACCTCCACAAGTTTGTTGAAATGTCTAAGGATGAAAAACCTTTGGCGTTGATGGTTAATCTCCACAAACTACATCTTGGTTATTTGATAAAGCATTAAATGCAATTAGAAATGTGAACTACGTAATCAATTTTAATAAAAAAAGTTAATAGTGAGTAAATTACCATCTAGTACTTGTGTGTCATCTGTTATTGTTTGGTTCAAATCAATAGAGAAAGGCAATCGACATCTTGGAGATTCTCCTTGATCAACCGAACCTATATTGACTCATGTTCAACATATGAAATAAAAATAACAAGTATTGAGCTATATGTTGAAAGTAATAAAGTACTTTTAAATAAATGTACTCACCTTGTTGTGACAGAATAACTCTTTTAAATAAATGTACTCACCTTGTTGTGACAGAATAACTCTTTCTCCTTGTATTGCTATGCCTGAATGATTAATGACTTTTTTTCCCTTTTTCTTTTTAGAGTGTATAGAGGGGAATTGAAAATTTTCATGCTCATCAACTCTTTTACGTAAGTTTTGAGTCATAGGTTTTTTTTTTATGAATAGATCGACGCTTACACATTTTTCTTGGACTAAACCATGGTTTCTTTCGCCTCATAGACATGTTTTCTGAGCCAGGAATTGATTCAAAATTGGAATTTGAAGCAAGAGATGCATGTATCTCTTTTTTAAATCTCCCAACGTGTTGAATGAATATTTGTTTTTCATATTCTTCTCTAGTTGACAAATTTTGGATAAATGAATTTACATAATCAATGCAAGTTTGAAGTTCATCATGAGAAGTATCAAATGATCTCACACAATCTGTAGTAAAAAAAATAAAATTCTATAGTCAAAATACTATTTTAAAATACCATATATTTCTTAAGAAAAAATTTGGTATTAAAACTTGCTAGTTCTCTCATCTTCGCCAATGTTGACTCCAAGCACATCTTGATCTTCTGAAGGTATAGAACCATCTGCAATTGGAAAAAAATCACTTAACTTTTTGATCCATAAAATAATTTAATATTTACTTGTAAACACACATTTTTATGACCAATGTTATAATTTTTATGACCAAAATTTCCTCCAACTTTGTTGTAATCCTCAACCAATGTAGTAACATCATCTATATTTAAGATCAGTTTAAGTAGGTCTTAACAATATAATAATTGATTGTATAATATAAATAATTAAAATTAACTCTCAAATGATACTTACCAACCACTTGACCTTGCTGGTTTATATTGGTTCTCTTTAGTAGATCTAAAATCTTTAGCACATGTTTGCATGTGTTACCTCTTTTTGCCCACTCACAATCACACACTTGCGAATTTGGTCCAAAATTTCTTACAAGATACCATTTGGTTAAAATGGTTTGACTTCTAACTTTAAATGTATTAGGAAGGTCATATAGGTAGCAATTTGTATTTTCTATTCTTTTTTATCTCTCTAAAGAAGTTACGTAGTATCTTTCCTTTTTGAAGTTGGTTAGAAACCCAGATAATTGCAAGTACCTCTTATTTTTATAGTATGACTCTACCCTATGAAGAAGAACATGAATGAACCAATCCATTCTCCTTGTGCATTTTCTAGAACAATCGGTCAAGTAGTGACTCTTGATGTGCATGTGGTATGACTCTATGGAAGCATTAGTATCTTGATTTTCGTGAGAGA
The DNA here is from genome assembly GCA_028749045.1 of Cupressus sempervirens. Classification (NCBI taxonomy): domain Eukaryota; kingdom Viridiplantae; phylum Streptophyta; class Pinopsida; order Cupressales; family Cupressaceae; genus Cupressus; species Cupressus sempervirens. Next base: position 331,980,535 of record CM053783.1, read on the forward strand.
AACGTCTAAAATTTTTTGCCCACATTTCTATGACAAAAATATGATAATGTCTTAGCATATATATAATAAAAGAACCAAGCAATAAAAATAAAAATATAACGTAATGAATAATGTATATGATCTTACCAATGCATCTCTCGTCATGACACCAAGTCTTTCTAAAGTAATCAATAAACTCTTTTTGTTCTTTGAATTCGTCCATAAATTTTTTTATTAGATGAGTAGTGATATCTCCATCATCACTTATGGCATACATTATCTCACCTGGTCTAGTGAACATATCTATTGCAACATCTTTATTGCTTACAAACCTATAATAAAAAATATAATATCAAGCTATGATGTTAACAGATATAACTTTAAATGCATTTTAAGTAGAAATGACTCACTTGTAGACATTCTTCAACCATGCCCTGCGTACATGCTAGATACATAAAAGTACTTGACAATTGAAGGATGATCTACAAGTTACATTATAAGCATTAATAAGTAGCATTCAAACACAATTAGTTATTAAACTAAAATTATATATTTAAATAATGAAATGTATGGTTTGAAAACTTATATATCAAATATAATTAGAGGATAATAAAACCTAATTGCTTCAATCTTGGCACTAGCGTCATCGATCATGAATGCATTGACTTGCCAATCTTCTTTACATTGCTTGCCTCTTTTGTAAACTTCTGCTAGCCACCCATGTATATCATCAATTTTATTTCTTGAGGATATGGCCCACGTAATAGGTACACTGACCTCTTGTTCATCAAATACAAGTAATGAATATAACTCATACTACACATGAAGAAATCAATAAATTAAAATTTTAGATAAATTTTAGATGAACTAAACTAAAATATATAATATAGTTGACATTGGTAAACTCATAGCATATTTGTTTGTTGAAAAAGTGGAATCCATTGCTATAATAGAGTTATGTGAATATCTCACCATCATCTCTCACATCCATGGTGTTTGAATACCTATGATAAATGGAATGTTTTCTCCACTATTGGGTGTTTTATAGTAGAAGAAGTTGTCTTTCTCCTCTACATGCCATAAACTTACACTTTTGGCATCATTTCCATTTTTTTGTGATCGAAGGGAACGCACCCTGTTCCATGCATTCATTACATCTTTTCTTAGCAAAAATGTGTCCCTCTTATTCATTAACTTCATAATACTAGGATCAAAATAATGTTGCTCACATATTGTGGAAACCCCCACACCCATCAATAACAATGACTCAATATAAGATTTATATTCATTTGACAATCTCAGTGCAACCATACTCCTTGGATCACCAGAAGGGTCATCCTTTCCATAACAAAATTCACCATTAGCATATTCATGACTAAACTCATTATAAGTAATGATGGCAATATCTGGTCTTCCATACACAACTCTAACTCAAAAGTGTGTTTTACAAGCCCTTTTCTTTGCAAACCTTGGTAACCTTTCCATATTTGTTTGGGGTTTTCTTCTATTATCATTAGGTCCAAATGCACATTGATATCTGTATATACATGTACAAATATATTTATACCAATTTATAATCAATAAATTTTTGAAAATTAGAATACTGCATACTTAATTATTATACTAAATCTAAACAAACCTTGAACAAACCTTGGTAGCATGGTTAGTAGGGTTTGTCAAGTTCATCTCATTATGTTCTTTTCGTATGAATGTTGTTTCTGTACCATCCAGTAGACCTTCTCCCTTGACAAAGTGAGACAGTCTCTCAAGAGGGATATCAACACATAAATCCATGAATGCATTATGATTTCCAATAGGTGTCCACTCTAGTTGTGCACTTGAAAAATCATTTCCTTCATTGGGGACATCTTGCATAGGTAGTTTGATGAGTGATTGCCATTTAAACTTTGTATCCATTTTGAGAAATATTAATATGGTTAGTGATCCTTAACAATCACAATAAATACAATTATATCCTCGATATGAAATAATTTCACTATACCATCAATGAAATGATTTCTCAAAATTATATTAGAAGTTGATATTATATATTTTATTCTATATTTTTCCAATCTTGTGATCTAGTAATGAGATGCATGTTACTGCAAGCCTAGGACACATGATTCATATTGCCCTAATAAGCGAATTCCTCTTATATAGAAAATAAATTTCTATAATTTCAAAACCTTTACTAGGAAATCATGTTGTCACTTATAAATCTATAGTTATTAAAATCTAATTTTATTAGTCCACTAGTCATATATTCTAATTCATCATTATTTACCACTAACTAATTCATTTATCGTGTCATTAAAGATGATCACCTAATTTACTTTTTAATACTAGGCTTCGTGTTATGTATGTACATTAATTTAAGCTTATAATAATTTTGAATGAACTTGAGTACAACTAACATGGGATGTAATTCTCCTACTTTCCTAGCAATAAATAGATTGATTTGTTCTCCTATCTTCATGTTTGTTCCCTCCTTTCCTTTGGTTGGGGTATATTCCCTACTTTCCTTCTAGTTGTAGAGTTTCTCTAATAAAACTAGATCATAACTCATAGCATATTTATCTAGGTGAAGTTGTAGAGTTTCTCTTATGACTAAAGTCTATAGGGTTTGAGTTATGAGGTTTCTTGCATGATTTAGTCCACTCAATTTCAACCAATTTAGTGTTTATCCCATGTAGTGTTCATTGCATCAAGGCATTGGATCTTAACTCATAACATTTATATGTTTTTCTTATGATTGAGGTTTTCTTATAGCATCTATATCTAGGTGAATTTGTATAGTTTTTCTTACGATTAAAGTCTTCTTAGTTTGATTTATGGAGTTTCTTTCATGATTTAGTCCACTTGATTTTAGCCAATTTAATGTTTAGCCCACTTCATGTTCATTGCACGAAGGTCTAGGTCATTTTCACATAGTGAAGTTATGGAGTTCTAAGTCATTTTCACATAGTAAAGTTATGGAGTTTTCCATGGATAAGTACATTTAGCTATCAAGATCTTAGTCATTTTGTTATCAAGGTCCATAGTGTTCATTGTATCAAGGTCTAGGTCATTTTCACATAGAGAAGTTATGAAGTTTTCCATGACTTAAGTCCATTTCATTGTATCAAGGTCTATAGATCATTTTCACATAGTGAAGTGTTCATCATTGCATCAAGATCTAGGTTGTTTTCACATAGTGAAGTTATGGAGTCTTAGGTCATTTTCACATAGTGAAGTTATGGAGTTTTGGGTCATTTTTACATAGTAAAGTTATGGAGTTTTTCGTGGATAAGTACATTTAGTTATCAATCTTTAATTCATTTAGTTATCAAGGTCCATAGTGTTTAAGGTCCTTAGTGTTCATTGTATTAAGGTCTAGGTCATTTTCAAATAGTGAAGTTATAGAGTTTTCCATTATTTGAGGCAATTTCATTGTATCAAGGTCTAGATCATTTTCACATAGTGAAGTTGTAGAATTTTCCTTGATTAAGTCTATTTAGTTATCAATGTCTAGGCCATTTAGGGTCATTTGCACATAACGAAGTTATGTAGTTTTTCATGATTTTGTCATTTTCACGTAGTGAAGTTATGGAGTTTTCCTATCATTAAGTCCACGAAGATTTCCACAATTAAGTCCATTTAATTATTAAGGTCTAATGAAGTTATGTAGTTTTCTATGATCTTGTCAATCATTTAGTTAAGTTATGGAGTTTTCCCATCATTTTGTCAATCATTTTCACATAGTGAAGTTATGGAATTTTCCCACCATTAAGTCCATTTAGTTTGCCACTGTAGTGAAGTTATGGAGCTTTTCCTTATGGATTTTATTTCATGATTCAATTCACTTAATTTTAGCCCATTTAGTATTTAGCCCACTTAGTGTTCATCTCATGAAGGTAAAGAAATTGTTTTCTAGTTGAACATGAATAATTAAATCAATAGATAAAACCATCATATTATCCATCATTTATTAATCTAATTTAGGAGAAATCTTTATGGAACTCTAGTCTTATTGACACTAGATCATAACTCATATCATAAAATCTAGGCTATATGTTCACAAGGTGAAATTATAGAGTTTCTTCTATGATTAAGCCCACTTAGCCTTCATTTGATCAAGGTCTAGGTCATTTTCACATTGTGAGGTTATGGAGTTTTTCCACAATTAAGTCCATTTAGTATCTCGTAATCAAAAGTATCTTGTGAAAGATATTGACCCTATTAGGAATCTATTACAACTATTTAGTTTATCTGTTATTGTTAGGGAACTAGGCCTTATTAGAAGCCTCAACCCTATTAGGAGTTGTTATTATAATACAAAAGGTACAAGATGAGCCCACTTGTCAAGCATGCATATACAACTGTGCAATGCTTATCTATTGGGACAGATACAAAACCTTTCATTATGTTGATATCTTCTATATTTGACTAGTCTTTGTGGTTCTTCTTTAAAATTGTACATACAACTACTCTTCTTTGCTCTTGCATAAAATTCACATCTTTACAAAAACACGGTTACCTTAGAGTCCAAATGATGAATGACAAGTTGTCCTTTTTTAACCAACTAAGATCAATTTCATATTTATAAATAATAATTAGGCACATAGAACAACAATCAAGGATTTCAAGCAAACGTTTACAAGCAATGGGCAAGGGACAAAGCAACCTTGCGCATGAACAAAAATAGTGTCATAGTATGAATCTAATCCCTAGAACCACTACTGTGTATGTTCTCAAAATATTTTTCAATCACGCACATAGTCCTAGAAAAGAAAATTTGGTAGCACTAAGATTCGTAGTAATGGTCAACTCTGTAGCTTTTGCAATCTAGAGTGGGTGAAATCCAATCCGGTGTACCAAAGTTTTGACATATTTTGAAAATTTAATCGATTGGAGATACTGAGAAGATCTGACAACCCAACAAAAGACTACACTTGTGGGGATTTCCCCCACAAGGACATTTATATAGCGGTTGCTACTACCATGTCAAAAATGGCTATTACCGCTTGAGGTACCATCCACATGGTTGAACCAATAAAGGGAATGTCCACTATGGTTTAACCCTCTCTAATCAAAGAAGACTCACAAAGTTGTACCACATGAGGACTTGGTTTGGATTTAAGGGTTTCAAGTTTTTGATGTGCCCAAAAGGGAACAGAGCATACTCCTCTAGCATCTTCACCTTACCCAAACATAGCAAACAAGATTATTTGACACACTAATTTGAAATCACGTCACCAACTTTTAAAAAAATCCAACAACAAACACCACCAGTCTCAAAAGAGAAAGTACTAGTGGATGTTGAGGACAAACCCAAGCGGAATAGTGAGACAATAACAAATATCCTTCCCTACCTACAAGGGGATCCGTCGTCAAGAGGAGCTTCGCATGTAAAGCAAGTGAATGAAGCTCAGTCTCTCAAGATCTCCCAAATAGTGTTCATAGGGCCTAATTACTATGTGAAATATATATGCATGAAAGAAAATCTATATCCAATTTTAGAGCACCAAATGAAGTGTGAATCTATGAAAGCATGTAAAAGCACTCAAGTCAAACACACAAGATGTTCGTTTTAGTTCCAAATCGAAGTGTTATAGAGATCCAACAAAATACCTAGTAATCCTTGCAACACATTTTTCTCTATTGTACCTTTTCGTTTATGCTTGAATGCCTGCTTGCAATGAACAAAGCAACAAGCAAACACAAGATATGCAATAATATACCAAAGCCAAGAGGTATTCCTAGATTATAGAGAAAATGAAAATTAAATGAAAAGGTGTGACCCACATAAGAGAATGTGCAATTAACATTTAATTAAGAGATGTGGAGTGTAAAACTCCATAAAAATTATAAGATGAGAGGTGTTTTATTTAATATAAATGTAAAATAATCCTTTTTCTTATAAAATAAAGTGTGTGACATTTATTTAATTATTTCTTTTAAAATAATAATTGTTGCACATAACATTAAGTGAGTAGGGGTTTTATTTAATCAAAAGGGAGCAAATTCTTTTAATTAAATAATACAAAAATAAAGATGATCCAACCATTTATTTAAAATTAATTAAATACATTAACTCCAATTTAATCAAGGAAATTGATGTAAAATAATAATGATTAATTAAATAATTCAAATAAATTAATTTTATGAAAGGAAATGGTGATGTAAATATCGATTCAAGCTTGAAATAAATTATGAAATAGGGGCACATAGTCAAGATGACCATTTTAGAGTGCATACACTAGGATGTTGATTCTTAGTTGTTTGCTAGTTGCTAATTTATAGTGTTTAATCCTTGTAATAGGTTCTTTAGTGGAGTTCTAGATCCCTCTCAAAATCTATTTTTAAAGGGATTGAGGTCCCTTTAAACCTATTTTCCTGTAATAAAAAATATGGAAAACCATCTTCATAAGCATTTAACAACTACGAGATGAGATCTTTCTCATCTATATAAAGGATAAGAACAAAAGAGTATATTCTTTAATAGTAACTTGTCAATAATGATTAAGCCCAAAAAATGCCCTTTATAGAATTTAAGATATGAACTCAACATTTACTAGACCTACTATATCCTTGTAAATTTGTAGTATTTTATCTTAGAGTGTCTCAATTAATTTTAGGTGTTTAACACTTTAAAGCGTAGAGTAGATATTATTTTTTCTTCGTGCGCCTACTTATCCTATTCTTTTCTATTTTCCTTGTTTTGTTGCTATGAATTTTTCATATCAAGTACCTAACACTTCTTTGTGGATGACCCCCATAAAAAAAAAAAAAAAAGGATTAGGAGTGTAGAGTATTTAAATTTGTTCTTGTTTCAATGAGAGATCATTAGATAATTATGCTAACCTTATTCTTGATTATTGGAACATTTGTGTAAGTATTGGATCAATTGTACCACTTATTTTGGCTTCAAAGTAAGTGGATAATATAACGATATAAAATATAATTCAAATGGCATTATGACCACTTTTAACACTTGCATGCATGAAGGATTCCACAAAATTTACCTCAAAGCTAAATCAATAGTTATGAGTAATTAAGTTATATATAAAATTGTCAAATTAAAAGTTGTGCATTCAAAAACATGTAGGAGGTTAAGTACATTTTTTGTGCACACACACACACACACACACACACACATATATATATATATAAGCAACTCAAAAAAGAATCATGTTTAGAATGTCATGTACCTATAAGTATGGCAAAAAAAATCATTACAAATTTCAAATTTTGAAACATGTCATTCTAATTTACATTAAAGTTTTTGAATAAGAGATCAAGCCAAAATCTCATGATAGATAAGTTCAGAGATCACTTATCAGCAACTTGAGTTATATATGAGACTAAGAAAATGGTCAAAATCTATTGTATCATTAAGTAGCTTAGGATTCAAAATTACTATAGTAGCTCTTGGTACTCTTCCCCTAGTTTAATTACAAATTGTTCTTTACATTTTTTTATTATTAGTTGAAATACTTTTGATTGTGGACTTGCCTTTGTACTTTCATATAGAAAAACTTGTCTCATATTATCAAATCACCCAAAATAAAAATAAAACACAACACAAAAATACTTTTGTTTTATTCTCATTTCATATTTGTTCTAAACAAAAAAAAAGTCACAATTTGTATTTTTAAAAAATATATATAATTAAATATTATCAACAAGATAAAGAATGAAAAAATAATTCAATTTATTATTATCAAGTGCTTTAATAAATATATATTTTAATATTATTATACTTAATTAGGATATTATATTTTTAATCTTTCAAAAAGTAAAAAAATATATTAAAGATGAAAAATTAACTTTATTATATTCTATTAGTTCTTATTAAATTATAAATAATAATCAAATATATTAGAATTTTTTTTTATATATTAATTCTTGTATAATAAAAAGATATAAAATTATATTAAAATTTATATTTTTAATCTTATTAAATTATATAGATTTAAATTACATTATACTATTAGTTATATAATATAAAATAAATTAAAACTTTCAAGTGCTAATTTAAATTGTTATTTATAATAATGATAAATGAATAAATAAATAAATATTGTATATAAAATTTAATTTTAATTTTATAAAAAACAACAGTTTTTTAACATTGATATTTTTAAAAATCTCAATGAATCTAAACTAGCAATCGCACCTTAAGGTGCAATGGGTACGCCGAATAGATATATAAGGTCAATTAGGATAAATAAAATTAGATTTATTTTTCACATATTTATAAAGTTAATAAGGTGAGTAGGCTAACTATTTCGGAAATGATATTTGTACAAAATATTTTTAAATAGAGAAATGATAGCTATTAAAATAACTATGCATCTTAACTTAAACTTAAAAATTAACTCTATAATCTATAAAATCCACTTGATTTTATAATAATAAAAATATTGAAGAATATATGGTAAATCAAATATGAAAAAGAGAAAAAAGAAGAGAAAGTATTATGCTAATAAAAATATACCTCAAAATTTAAAGGCTTTTGAATCTTTAGATGTCTATCAAACCAATTTTCAATATCAACATACCTAATGTTATAACTTTGATATAATTTACTTTTTAAAATTAATGGTTATTGTTAAACTTAAATTTCAATCAAATTAGCATTCTACTTAAAATTATAAATATTTGTAAGCTTAAATAAATAAATCATTTTGTAGTGCCTACTCTCGTTCACATCTTTTCTAGACATTGTTATTATCTTCAGACTATGATAGACTAGTTTTATGTTGATGGATTAGTGGTATTATTTTGACACTATCAGACATTATGTTATGGATTCAGTGGTAATATGATGAGATCATTTAGATTTTACATTTCATGCATACATGATGATCATTATACTGTTTTCAGTTATTATTGATGATTAGATGGATGGTTTATTATCTTATGTGTTTTATTATGGATACTTACCCCATACTTGCATGTGTATAGTGTGCGTGTTTTCTTATTGTATGGCGTTTCTGATGTGGTTAACGAAGGGAGTCGTAGTCACCTACTTAGTCGGGATCTACACGATGCACCACTTCCTGCCATTGTCTGTTTAGCTTAGCATTATATTTATATATATATATATATATATATATATATATATATATATATATATATTGTATGTACATGCATAGTTTTTCTGCAGGTTGTAGGTACCAGGTATCGACTTCTCTGAATTGCTAGGATGAGCATACCCTATTACACTATCTCAATGATAAGAGGAGGGAGATAAATTCTCAAGTCCAAATCCCAAACCTTTAAGCCAATTGTCCTAGTGAGGTAGGCCAAGTATTTGAATATCTTACCCACCGAATGTGTCGGATGACATGATTCATGATTTTTAACCCCTTAGACTGATTTTGAGTGATTTGCTCTATGATGGCTTTTCATATTTTATCTTGGAGGTCTATGGTGAATTTTCTATTAATTAAGTCTTAATAAATGGATTTAATTAATAAATTAATTATTTGAGAAAATTAATATAAAATATCATGTTATTTGATATTTTGATTATAATTAATTGAATGGAATTAATTGAGGAAAAATGAATTAAATAAAAGAAAATTAGAAATTAAAATTAATAATAATAATAAAATAATAATAAAGTAATAAATAAATAATAATAATAAAAGTTATAAAAATTAAAATAAAAGTTATAAATATTTAAATAGAAATTATATAAAAAGTGAATTGGAGTTATAAGTTTGCATGGGAGTTAGCGCACTTCTCTATTTCTCAAGTGTCAACAACACGGGGGTTAGTGCATCAATTAAGCACATGGTGTCTACAACCCTAAGGCTCATCTTGAAAGTTGGAAAAGACCCATACTTAGTTGGTGACACCTTCCAGCTGTTTCTAGAAGCATTCTAGATGTTTCCTGAAAGCTCTTTATATTCAGGCATTCATAGAAGCTTAGACAGAGCATTGGGAGAGCAATTGGAGCATTGGAGGACTCGAGAATTCTGAAGAAGGGAGGAGCTTGCTTTGCGAATTTTCTGAGGAAGAGCGATTTAGCATCAGAATCCGGGTAGATTCTTGTGATTTTACTTATGCTATTTTCGCATTATGCATTCCCTGTCTTCTTCGTGTCTTCCATATGTCTTCTGAGAAGTTTCATATTTATATGCATTCTCAACGTGGGTAGATTAATTTAATTGGAGAACTTTATATGCATTCTATAATGCAAATATCTTATTCTTAATTGTAGATATAATCTTTGTGGAAAAACAAAAGAAAAGAAAAAAACATACATGGTTATATACTCGGATCTGCATACATATACATATATATAAATATATATTTATATATATGCATATGTATAGATTTATTATGGATCTATTATAAAATTTGAATATAGATATATACATACATACATACATATATATATATATATATATATATATATATATATATATATATATATATACCTATGTATATTTATATATAATGCACCGAATTGAGCGATTAATAAAATCGCAGTGGAAAATTTATTAATTTGTATCGCAATTCATATTGCATGAAACAAAGTTTATATATTATATGCTGTGGGCACGATTCGTACCCCGCGCCGGCGGAAGGCAGAAACCTACCGTCGCAAGTCTGCGGTGACAAGGGTACTACGTACCCGCTGTTGGTGCAGTGCCTGCGATCGCAGGTACTACGTACCTCAGCAAGAGTTGGGGGGGGCGGGGGTTTAATTGATGTCAATGATATGCAAAAAATAATAATAATGTTTATGTTAAAACGTTTATATACAATCTATTTTCATATGGTGTCAATCGAAAATTGTTAATTCGATTTTACGAAAACGTATTTACATATGTGTATGTATATGTATATGTATATGTATATGTATATGTATATGTATATGTATATGTATATGTATATGTATATGTATATGTATATGTATATGTATATGTATATGTATATGTATATGTATATGTATATATATATATATATATATATATATATATATATATATATATATATATATATATGTAAATATGTTATTATTATTTGATCAATGACTTATATTGATGGTGACTCTTTAATAATTTTCAATTATTTAATAATTTAAATATTTTAAATTATTAAATAAGGAATTGACAGTTGGGTGGGGGATGTATCAAACAAATGTTATTAATTGGAAAATGGATTTTTAGTTCTAATAAGGAAACTTTTATTTATCCAAAACAATATATGTGTTCCTCCATTCATTCTTTAGACTTGGAAACTTAAACTGAGATCTCTACATTCAAGTTGTAAAACCAAAACATGTGTCTACATTGTGTATTCTTTATGCAATTGTTTTGGGTTTTGGGTTGATTAGTGTTGACCAGTATAGGACATCTACCAGAGGCTTGGGGGTTATGTGATTATGGTGACATGATGATGTTTTAATCTCGATCTTTATAAACCCAACCATGGTTATGTGATGGAATGCTCTATGTATTGGTTGTGATTACTGATTGTTATAGTTGAGATTCTTATGTATGAGATAGTTGACTTAACCATTATTTTTGGTCATCGATCAGTTATCCTTGGTTATTTTTCTAGTCGGCATGATGGGACTGTAATGTGGGTTTATTTTGATGATGTCATATTGTGACATGTTTGACTCAACCATTTTTGGAGTCTTCGATCAGTATGATTGAGATATATATATATTTTGGTTATTGAGAACCATTGGATATTTGATTATCAGTGATACTTCAGTTGCCAATAGAGAGCTGTTGTGTTCATGATTTTCTATGGATGTTAGCTCATGGAGATTTGATGCTTTTATGCATATTTGATGATTTTATGGATTATCTTTTGTAATTTTGAGATTTATGATTCCATGAGCATTAGGGTAGGATATCTACATGTAGTGATAGGAAGTGGCTTGCAATGGGGACCAGGGCCCTAAGAGGCTGCTAGGGTAACTCATTGTAAGTTGGATTAATAAGTGATAACATTCACACCTAATACTAACTGAATGAACCTAAAAAGATAAGTGTTTTGTTCTCGCCCATGCCTTGAGTGCTTGTACAGGCTAGGATGGGAGTAGTGAGACGCATGGTTGTGACCTTGCATTCCGTAGTATGCCTCGTCAGTATGAGAGGATACTAGTGGCCGCATGAAATCAGTATGGACCCGTGGAGTTTAGCTAACTGCCAGGGTAACTTGTACGTGATAATTGTGATGACACTTTCCTGCTTGCATAGTAGGTTCCTACATGTCATTGTGTGCCTCTGGGATTAGATGTCAGATTTTGTGTTTGGAACCTTTGAGTTAGTATACTTTTAGGATTCCTGGACTTATAGAGATATGTGCTATGTGATTTTGATAGCCTGCTTGGGACTTGAGATTATCTCCTTAGCACGGTGGGAGTGGACCACTTAGGTACCACGCGGTCGGGTGGTAGTGTATTTTCCACTCTTATCATTTTGAGATTTATTGAGACATCGTGGCTGATGCATCCTTAATGATGGTGGATATGTATCCTTTTTCATTGATAATTAGCATATGTTAGGTGATGTTATCTTATGCTTTTATTTGCATGTTAGATTACTTCTACATATGATGTTGTATTTATTAGGAGTGACATTCCTACTATGTAATACCGATGATCTCTTTGGTGATTTGGAATGTTATGCACGGAGGGATGGCTAGGATCTACGTTGGTCTAATGATGCTATTGACGGTTGGAAGGAACCGTGCACTTAGTTTATTATGTTTGATCTTTATGATGGATGTATATGTTCTCTATGATGTTGTATCATGGATTAGAATAGGATGATGCACCTTATTCTATGTATGTATATTTTTGAGCTTGTCATACCCTGTGACATGTACAGTGGATGAATGAGCATTTGAAATGTAATGTATAAACATTGGACTTATCATTTCATGAGGATGTTGCACTAGATGGATTCATGTATGTAATTCAACGTTAAGGGATCTTAAAGAATGTAATCTGTTATTTATGTTATGTTTACTTTCAGATGGACATTGCTATTGCTTCCGTTATTGTGCATAAGTTATATGTGATGTTTACTATCATGAAAAAAAAAAAAAATGCTACTAAACTTAGTGAAATTCTAGGTTAATTCTTTGGATCCCTTGGCGGGGCATTACATTTGGTATCAGAGCCCGAGTTTCTACATTGGGAGCTCTGGGTATTTTGGAACAACTAGAACTTTGAAATATTAAGTATAACTTTCCAAACTTGATCTAGGTGAATTGAAACAGGACTCAAACTGTTACTTGAGTATTTTTCATACTTCAACACTTAGTTTCAAAACTGGAAATTTTCCTTAAACCTAGACATAGAACTGAACTTAGTACCTTGTACTGTTGTAGGATGGTATCTGGGACTAGGTCTTCTATTAGAGGCCATGGTAGAGGTCGTGGACATGGCAAAACTATCAATGTCCATGAATCTGCCCATGAGGGATCGACTCATTTAGAGAGCAGGGAAGAGCACTCTAGTAGGCAGCAGGAAGAGAGCCATAAAGAGGACCAAGCTGAGTCTGAAGAGGTCGGTTTGAGGCAGATGATGCAGACTATTCTAGAACGTCTACCTCCTGTTCAAGAACAGCCTAAAGTGCATCAGACAGAACAAGAGCATATACCTAGATCTAGAAGTCCTTGGAAGGAACGCCAGAGGTCCATTGTGTCCACTCAGATGAAGGATCTTTCAAGATCCAAGGTTAAGCCTTTCAATGGGCAAGGCTCTGGTTATGTGGCTGAGCAATGGCTTATTTCTCTCAACAGGATTTTTGCCATGCAGGAGTTCGACAACAATGTTAAGGCAAGGTTTGCGATCACTAATCTAGAGAATTTTGGGGCCACTTGGTGGACGATAGAGGAGAAGAAGTTGGGAATCGATATGAGCAATGTTACATGGGAATTATTCCTAGTGAGTTTTCGTGAACGATTCCTACCAGAGGAATGGAAACAGCAAAGGGCTGATGAATTTCATAATCTCAGACAATACACTTTGTCAGTGACCAAGTATGAGCGTAAGTTTTATGAGCTCATTCCTTTTTTAGGGTTCAGTGAAAATTCAGCTCAGTTGACACAACATTTTATTAGGGGTTTGAATAACCGTATTATTGGGGGAGTTAAGGTATTTGAGCCAAAAACCCTCAAGGATGCGGTGCATCGAGCTATCCTTGTTGAGAAAAGTGTCAACCTTGGTCAAGGTGGTTTTGTTGGAGCGCTAGCGGCATCAGGACCTAAAAGCAACTACAATTCAGGTGGTAACAAGAAGTTTTCTTTCTCTAAGGGGAAACAGTATCAGCAATAGTCTCAATAGACACAGCAATAGAAGGGCTCAAATTCTCAAGCTCAAGGTGGTGGCAAAGGTTCTAACACCAAGAACAACCGCAATAAACAAAATCAGACCAATCAGCCAGCTTAGAGTAGCCAGTCTTTTGTTAGTAGGAACAATCGCCAGCAATCTAATGTACCACCTATGGGAAGAGGTTCCAACAGAAATACGAAATGTTTTTCATGTGGTCAAATTGGACATTATGCAGCTTAGTGTCCTCAACGAGCACCTCAGTTTTCAAGACCTAGACCTATAGTTTCAGAGCCTACAGTTGGTGATGCAGGTAGAGCTCATAGAGTTTTTGCAGCAGTTGATCAGCGTCAGGCAGATCATCAAGGAACAGTGGTTGAGACCACAGGTGCTATTAGAGGTATATCTCTTTTAGTATTGTTTGATTCAGGAGCTACAGATTCATTTATTTCACCATATATAGTTTCTAAGTGTAAGCTGGATGTGGTGAAGCAAGATCGTGGTTGGCGAGTGGAACTAGCCTCAGGCATTAAGGTCTCCACAGATTCTGTAGTTCATAAGTGTGGGCTTGGTTTAGGAAGCTTCGATACGATAGTGGATCTTCAAGTCATACCCCTTGGTTCCTATGATGTGGTTCTAGGCATGGACTGGATTGGATCTCATAGAGCCAGTATAGATTGTAGGAAGAAGATTATTATGTGCCAAGATGACCAAGGGAATGATGTGCAGATAGTTGGGATACCGAGGCCTATATCTTTGCGGATGATTTCTGTAATGCAATTGAAGCGAAGTTATCGTAAGGGATGTCAGATATTTGCTGTTATGGTAAATGATCTTGATGAAGAAGATTCCATGAGGAAGACTTTGGATCACTCGATTTTGCAGGAGTACGCAAATGTTTTTTCAAGTGAGATTCCAGGCATGCCTCCAAAGAGGGACATTGACTTTAGTATTGATCTGATTCCTGGAGTAGAGCCTATCTCTAAAGCTCCTTATCGCATGACTACTCAGGAATTGGGTGAGCTACGTCTTTAGCTAGAGGAACTTTTGGCCAAAGGGAGCATTCGACCTAGTGTATCACCATGGGGAGCTCCAGTGCTCTTTGTGAAGAAGAAAGACGGTTCTTTGCGCCTTTGTATTGACTATAGACAACTGAATAAGGTGACTATTAAGAATATGTATCCTTTACCTAGGATTGATGACTTATTCGATCAGATCAAGGGAGCTACAGTATTCTCCAAGATTGACCTTAAGTCAGGATACCATCAGCTTTGCATTAAGGAAGTAGATATTCACAAGACTGCTTTTCAAACTCGTTATGGGCATTATGAGTTCACAGTGGTACCTTTTGGATTGACTAATGCTCCATCGATTTTCATGAGTTTGATGAATGGTGTGTTTCAATCTTAGCTGGATAGGTTTGTACTCGTGTTTCTTGATGAGATATTGATATATTCTCAGACTCAGAAGGAGCATGAGGAACACCTGCGGTTGGTATTGCAATGTTTGAGAGACAATCAACTTTATGCTAATGCAGCTAAGTGCGAATTCTTCAAATCAGAGATTCAATATTTAGGGCATGTTATTTCAGGTGATGGTATTTCAGTGGATCCTGCAAAGATTCAGGCAATAATAGATTGGCCTACACTGACTAATGTGTCAGAGATTCGTAGTTTCATGGGTTTAGCTGGTTATTATCACAGATTTGTCCAGAACTTCTCTAGGATAACACATCCTATCACTTCTCTTCAAAGGAAAGGAAAGAAGTTCGTATGGACAGAGAAATGTGAGGAAGCTTTCTAGAAGCTTAAGGAGCTTTTGACTAGTGCAACGATTCTAGCCGTACTGGATCCAGAAGGTGATTTCATGGTATGTACAGATGCTTCTCTTGAAGGGATCGGGGCAGTATTGATGCAGAATGGACGGGTGATTGCATATGAATCACGCAAGCTCAAGGATCATGAGTTAAATTATCCTACACATGATCTTGAGTTAGCAGCAGTAGTTCATGCTTTGACAAGGTGGAGACATTTCTTGTTGGGGCACAGATTTGAGCTACATAGTGATCATCGTAGTCTTCAGTACATTTTTACTCAACCTAATTTGAATGCTCGCCAGAGGCGATGGATGGAGTTTCTATGCGAGTATGATTTTGAGGTTAAGTACATTCAAGGTAAGGAGAATGTGGTGGCAGATGCTTTGAGTCGCAGGAGACATGTGTTATCATCGATGACTCTTAGTGTGGATTTGAGGAGTCAGATTCTTCAGGCACTTCCTACGGATTCTTGGTATTAGGAAGTGTGCAGAGAGATTGATTCAGGAAGATCTTTGGAAGGTAAGTTTGCAGGTTATGTTCGAGAGTCAGATGGTCTTTTGAGACATTTGGGGAGGATTTATGTGCCATTTTTGGATGAGCTTCGCACCTTGATACTGGCAGAAGCCCATCGTACACCTTACTCAGCACATCCAGGTGTCAAGAAGATGTATGCTGATTTGAGATGTTTGTTCTTTTGGTCTTGGATGAAGCGAGATATTGCTGATTTTGTGGCTAGGTGCCTTGAGTGCCAGAGAGTTAAGGCAGAACATCAGCACCCGGCTGGACTTTTACAACTTAATCTCATTCCTTCTTGGAAGTGGGATATCATCTCCATGGATTTCATTGTGGGATTACCTATGACAGTTCGACGTCATGATGCTATCATGGTCACCGTTGATCGATTGACTAAGGTGGCACATTTTTCACTGATTAGGTCTTCCTACACACCTACTTTTGTAGCTAATGTCTTTATGCATGATATTATGAGATTACATGGTATTCCTAGAAAGATCATTTCTGACAGGGATCCTGTATTCACATCTGCATTCTGGACATCGCTGCGGCATGAGCTTGGAGCACAGTTAAACTTCAGTTCCACATATCATCCAGAGACTGATGGTCAGACAGAGAGGGTGAATCAGGTTTTGGAGGATATGTTACAGATGTATGTGATGGATAGGCAGACACATTGGGAGGATTATCTCTACTTAGTGGAGTTTGCTTACAACAACAGATATCATAGTTCTATTGGTATGGCACCATTTTAGGCCTTATATGGATGTCCTTGTCATACACCATTGAGTTGGGACAATCTTGAGGATCGCATCCTGTTGGGTCCTGAGTTGCTTCGTGATATGGAGCAACAGGTAGTGCGTATTCGTGAGCACTTGACTACAACATAGGATAGGCAGAAGAAGTATGCCGATGCTCATAGGATTGATAAGCAGTTTGCTATGGGAGATAAGGTTTTCTTGAGAGTGTGACCGCGAAAGAGTTTGATTTGATATGGAAAGGGTTCTAAGCTAGCACCTCGCTTTGTGGGACCATTCGAGATTCTAGAGAGGATTGGCCCAGTTGCTTACCATCTTGCTCTACCGCCCAGCCTAGCTCGCATTCATGATATTTTTCATGTTTCAGTGCTTCGGCAGTATATTCCTGATATTGTACATGTTCTTGATTGGAATGCGTTGCAGGTAGAGGACGGGCAGTTGGCTTTGGAGCCGGTTCGTATTCTGGGGTAGCGGGAGTTGACCCTTAGGGGTCAAACCATCGAGCAGGTAAGGGTCCAATGGGACCCCACTCATGATTCTTCAACTACTTGGGAGGATGCAGCTAGATTGAGGGAGTTATATCCCTACTTGTTTGTAGGCTTCCAAGAGTAAGCCTAACCCAAGGGGGGGTGGATGTAGTGCCTACCTTCGTTCACATCTTTTCTGGACATTGTTATTATCTTCAGACTATGATAGACTAGTTTTATGTTGATGGATTAGTGGTATTGTTTTGACACTATCAGACATTATGTTATGGATTCAGTAGTTATATGATGAGATCATTTAGATTTTACATTTCATGCATACATGATGATCATTATACTATTTTTAGTTATTATTGATGATTAGATGGATGGTTTATTATCTTATGTGTTTTATTATGAATACTTACCCCATACTTGCATGTGTATGGTGTGCGTGTTTTCTT
Organism: Cupressus sempervirens; assembly: GCA_028749045.1. Taxonomy (NCBI): domain Eukaryota; kingdom Viridiplantae; phylum Streptophyta; class Pinopsida; order Cupressales; family Cupressaceae; genus Cupressus; species Cupressus sempervirens. Next base: position 331,998,822 of record CM053783.1, read on the forward strand.
ATTGTATGGCATTTCTGATGTGGTTAAGGAAGGGAGTCATAGTCACCTGCTTAGTCGGGATCTACACGATGCACCACTTCCTGCCATTATTTGTTTAGCTTAGCATTATATATATATTGTATGTACATGCATGGTTTTTCTGTAGGTTGCAGGTACCGGGTATCGACTTCCCTGAATTGCTAGGATGAGCGTACCCTATTATACTATCTCAATGATAAGAGGAGGGAGATAAATTCTCAAGTCCAAATCCCAAACCTTTAAGCTAATTGTCCTAGTGAGGTAGGACAAGTATCTGAATATCTTACCCACCGAATGTGTCGGATGACATGATTCGTGATTTTTAACCCCTTAGACTGATTTTGAGTGATTTGCTCTATGATGGATTTTCATATTTTGTCTTGGAGGTCTATGGTGAATTTTCTATTAATTAAGTCTTAATAAATGGATTTAATTAATAAATTAATTATTTGAGAAAATTAATATAAAATATCATGTTATTTGATATTTTGATTATAATTAATTGAATGGAATTAATTGAGGAAAAATGAATTAAATAAAAGAAAATTAGAAATTAAAATTAATAATAATAATAAAATAATAATAAAGTAATAAATAAATAATAATAATAAAAGTTATAAAAATTAAAATGAAAGTTATAAATATTTAAATAGAAATTATATAAAAAGTGAATTGGAGTTATAAGTTTGCATGGGAGTTAGCGCACTTCTCTATTTCTCAAGTGTCAACAACACGGGGTTAGTGCATCAATTAAGCACATGGTGTCTACAACCCTAAGGCTCATCTTGAAGGTTGGAAAAGACCCATGCTTAGTTGGTGACACCTTCCAGCTGTTTCTAGAAGCATTCTAGATGTTTCCTGAAAGCTCTTTATATTCAAGCATTCATAGAAGCTTAGACAGAGCATTGGGAGAGCAATTGGAGCATTGGAGGACTCGAGAATTCTGAAGAAGGGAGGAGCTTGCTCTGCGGATTTTCTGAGGAAGAGTGATTTAGCATCAGAATCCGGGTAGATTCTTGTGATTTTACTTATGCTATTTTCGCATCATGCATTCCTTGTCTTTTTCGTGTCTTCCATATGTCTTCTGAGAAGTTTCATATTTATATGCATTCTCAATGTGGGTAGATTAATTTAATTGGAGAGCTTTATATGCATTCTATAATGCAAATATCTTATTCTTAATTGTAGATATAATCTTTGTGGAAAAACAAAAGAAAAAAAAAACATACATGGTTATATATTCAGATCTGCATACATATACATATATATAAATATATTTATATATATGCATATGTATACATTTATTATGGATCTGTTATAAAATTTGAATATATATATATATATATACATAAATATATACATATATATACATATACATACATATATACATATACATACATATACATACATATATATACATATATATATGTATGTATATATATATATATATATATATATACATACATCTATATATATATACATATATATATGTATACATATATATGTATATACATATATATATATGTATATACATATATATGTATACATATATACATACATATATATATATATATATGTACATACATGTATATGTATATATATATGTATATACATATATATATGTATATACATATATATATGTATATATATATATACATATATATATGTATGTATGTATATGTATGTATATGTATATATATATGTATGTATATATATATATATATATATAGATACACACACATATATATATATGTATATATATATATATATATTTATATATAATGCACCGAATTGAGTGATTAATAAAATCACAGTGGAAAATTTATTAATTTGTATCGCGATTCATATTGCATGAAGCAAAGTTTATATATTATATGTTGTGGGCACGATTCGTACCCCGCGCCGGCGGAAGGTAGAAACTTGCCGTCGCAGGTCTGCGGCGACAAGGGTACTACGTACCCGCTATCGGTGCAGTGCCTGCGACCGCAGGTACTGCGTACCACAGCAAGAATTGGGGGGGTTTAATTGATGTCAATGATATGCAAAAAAAAATAATAACGTTTATGTTAAAATGTTTATATACAATCGATTTTCATATGGTGTCAATCGAAAATTGTTAATTCGATTTTATGAAAACGTATTTACATATATATATATATATATATATATATATATATATATATATATATATATATATATATATATATATATATATATATATATATATATATATATATATATATATATATATATATATATATATATATATATATATATATATATATATATATATATGTAAGTATGTTATTATTATTTGATCAATGACTTATATTGACTGTGACTCTTTAATAATTTTCAATTATTTAATAATTTAAATGTTTTAAATTATTAAATAAGAAATTGATAGTTGGGTGGGGGATGTATCAAACAAATGTTATTAATTGGAAAATGGATTTTTAGTTCTAATAAGGAAACTTTTATTTATCCAAAATGATATATGTGTTCCTCCATTCATTCTTCAGACTTGGAAACTTAAACTAAGATCTCTACATTCAAGTTGTAAAACCAAAACATGTTTCTACATTGTGTATTCTTATGCAATTGTTTTGGGTTTTGGGTTGACTAGTGTTGACCAGTATAGGACGTCTACTAGAGGCTTGGGGGTTATGTGATTGTGGTGACATGATGATGTTTTAATCTCGATCTTTATAAACCCAACCATGGTTATGTGATGGAATGCTCTATGTATTGGTTGTGATTACTGATTGTTATAGTTGAGATTCTTATGTATGAGACACTTGACTTAACCATTATTTTTGGTCATCAATCAGTTATCCTTGGTTATTTTTCTAGTCGCCATGATGGGACTGTAATGTGGATTTATTTTGATGATGTCATGTTGTGACATGTTTGACTCAACCATTTTTGGAGCCTTCAATCAATATGATTGAGATATATATATATATATTTTGGTTATTGAGAACCATTGGATATTTGATTATCAGTGATACTTCAGTTGCCAATAGAGAGCTGTTGTGTTCATGATTTTTTATGGATGTTAGCTCATGGAGATTTGGTGCTTTTATGCATATTTGATGATTTTATGGATTATCTTTTGTGATTTTGAGATTTATGATTCCATGAGCATTAAGGTAGGATATCTACATGTAGTGACGAGAAGTGGCTTGCAATGGGGGCTGGGGCCCTAAGAGGCTGCCAGGGTAACTCATTGTAAGTTGGATTAATAAGTGATAATATTCACACCTAATACTAACTGAATGAACCTAAAAAGATAAGTGTTTTGTTCTCGCCCATGCCTTGAGTGCTTGTACAGGCTAGGATGGGAGTAGTGAGATGCATGGTTGTGACCTTGCATTCCGTAGTATGCCTCATCAGTATGAGAGGATACTAGTGGCCGCATGAAATCAATATGGACTCATGGAGTTTAGCTAACTACCAGGGTAACTTGTACGTGATAATTGCGATGACACTTTCCCGCTTGCATAGTAGGTTCCTACATGTCATTGTGTGCCTCTAGGATTAGATGTCAGATTTTGTGTTTGGAACCTTTGAGTTAGTATACTTTTAGGATTCCTGGACTTATAGAGATATGTGCTATGTGATTTTGATAGCCTGCTTGGGACTTGAGATTATCTCCTTAGCACGATGGGAGTGGATCACTTAGGTACCACGCGGTCGTGTGGTAGTGTATTTTCCACTCTTATCATTTTGAGATTTATTGAGACATCGTGGCTGATGCATCCTTCATGATGGTGGATATGTATCCTTTTTCATTGATGATTAGCATATGTTAGGTGATGCTATCTTATGCTTTTATTTGCATGTTAGATTACTTCTACATATGATGTTGTATTTATTAGGAGTGACATTCCTACTATGTAATACCGATGATCTCTTCAGTGATTTGGAATGTTACGCACGGAGGGATGGCTAGGATCCACGATGGTCTAATGATGCTATTGACGGTTGGGAGGAACCGTGCACTTAGTTTATTATGTTTGATCTTTATGATGGATGTATATGTTCTCTATGATGTTGTATCATGGATTAGAATAGGATGATGCACCTTATTCTATGTATGTATATTTTTGAGCTTGTCATACCCTGTGAGATGTACAGTGGATGAATGAGCATTTGAAATGTAATGTATAAACATTGGACTTATCATTTCATGAGGATGTTGCACTAGATTGATTCATGTATGTAATTCAATGTTAAGGGATCTTAAAGAATGTAATCTGTTATTTATGTTATGTTTACTTTCAGATGGACATTGCTATTGCTTCCGTTATTGTGCATAAGTTATATGTGATGTTTACTATCATGAAAAAAGAAAAAATGCTACTAAACTTAGTGAAATTCTAGGTTAATTCTTTGGATCCCTTGGCGGGGCATTACACATTTTCAAATTTAATTATGTTATAAATGTTATTGATCTTTATGTACATTTGTTCTTATATATTTATACTATAGATATAATATAATTTAAAATAATATAATAATATAATTATGATTTAATTCAAAATAACATAATAATATAAATTTGCATCAATGTAAAATAAGAACTACAAAAAAATTTAGATTTATTTATATTAGTCTATATTATATATAAATTCTAATTTATTTTTTTTAATATAAAAATAACATAATTTTAATCTATAAATATTAAAAAAATTAAAAATAGCAAACTTTTCATCTATATGTAAAATTTTAACAAAAAATAATTTCTATTTTGTAAATAATAAATGTTAAATCTTAGAATTTATAAACCTAATTAAAAATATCTAAATTGAATATATATTATAATTATAATAAGAAATATTCAACTCTAATTATAAACTTAATATTAAATCTAATCACCTTAACCCTTACTCTAAACTAAATTGAGACAAACAAATTCCCAAATTAAATTGTAAGCTATATAAATGTACTAATTTATCTATCAAATCCTAACATCTTTACCACTATTGGCAGCCAAAAGATTCTAACATCTTTACCATTATTGGCAGCCAAAAGAGTCCCCATTTAAAAAGTAAAATTACCAATTAAATTTTTATGGGTTGTCAATGACAAATGTTTTCTAAGGAATTTAAATGTTCTGGGAAGATAATGGAAGCCGACTTTTTAATCCTCTGAAGTCTGTTATGGAAGGAGATAAACATGCGCTTTTTTTCAATATCAATTGATATTTCAGCGATTTTTATTACGTTGCGTCTATTGTTTTTTTATTTTATTGGAAATATAATAAATGTATAATAAAAAGCAGACGAACCAATTTAATTCAATCGTCTTGCATCCAATGTAAGGAATTTTGGGCCATAGATTGATTTTTGAAGTTGAACAACTTCACTATAGGAACGCCTTCGACGTACATATCTAAAGATCTTTGCATTATATATTAAAATGAATAATAATAAAAAACAAAGCAAAACTATACGGACATGGAAAAATCAAAGCAAAACATGCTGCACACATACCTTTTGCCTAGTGAAGAGTGGGGAGCCAGATGATTGGAAGTAACAGCAGTAAGATTTCAGTGCAGATTTCAGCAAGTGGCTACCTTTTACTAGCACAACAGCAACAAGATTTCTGGACAGTTGAGAAGCTTCAACATAAGTGACAATGCAAAACATAATATGCTATAAACCAATAGCATTTTCTCTCAAACCAGTAGCATTTCCACTCATGGCCCTTCCAAACGCCCTTATTGTTTGTGTTGCAACAAATTTTGAAGCTCCCTAGTTGCTGATGAAAAGCGCCGCCCAACAATTAGAGGATTGCCAATAGGGATGCATAGAAAGAACAAGAAAAAGAACATAGAAATGAGCAGGCTTCTCGCTTATTTTTTTTAAGGAAGTTGGTGTATCATTTATGGCATTGATATCGCCATGTTGGTGTGCAAATCTTGTTTGCAACTGGCGATCCCATCTCAGCATAAATTCCCCACCTTCCTGAACGCGTCTGTTCTAGGGGCAGGTACTTCGTTGCTTCACCGTCAGAGGCGAGTACGACAAGGACGCAGGGCGGCAGGATGGCATGCAGAGGAGGCATATGGCTATGAGGATGGGGGCATGGTGAGGGCATACCGAGGCAATCGATCCTCCTGCCTGGGTAGCCGATGCCGAAAATTTGCACCCAGCCAGTGCCACACTTCATAGCCTTTAGCCATAGGTACTATGCATCTATCAATGGATTGTGTGGTATTGTGCAATACATACTCTATTCTGTTGGAGACATTTATCGGGGGATGGAATTTAAATTATTTTATTGATATGGACACAAATTTATTTAGTGAGATGTTTGAATCAATATCATTTTAATATTTTTATTATATTATTAATACTTAGATTTTATATTCTTATTTATATTATATTATATTTGATTTTAAAAAAAAAACTTCTATTAATTTATTTATAATTTACATTAATAAATAAGAAAACTTATATGCAAATATTGATATTGACTTTTTTTGTTTTCTAAATGATTATAAGTATATATATATACACATATCCAATCTTATTACTATGTATTGCAATTTTAAAAAATCATATATTAAAATTTAAAAATAATAATTTTGGGGATGTTTTTATATTGTTTTTCATTTTTGTGTTACAAATCTAATCATATAAAATATATTAAAAAATAGATTATAATAAATATATACTTTAATTTTTTATAAATTTGATTATTCATATATTATTATATATAATATAATATTTAGTTTTTTCTTATAATTAGTTTAATTTTCACAACTGTTTTAATTACTATTTTGTCAAAAAATTATATCTTAAATTGAGAAATTATATATGAAAGTATAAAAATTAAAGTACTCTAAAAAACAAGAAGTGTAATTAAATTATTTTTTTAGTATAAAATTGGAGACCAAAATTAAATTCTATAATTGAATTATTTCTAATTGAATCACATGGAGGTACATTTTTTAATTTCAAGATTTTTAGCTTAATTAAAATATTTTAATAATTTAATTTTAAATATGATATAATGTACATTTTAATAGTAAAATTTAAATATTTGAACCACTTAAGTTAAGTAATGATTATCAAATAATGATTATAAATTGAGAAATTCATGTAACAATATTGACTAACATTAAATCACCTTTTTTTTTTTTTACAAGCTTATAAATCAATATATCATTACTTATTTTTAATAACAAAATCCTTTATTAATTTTTGAAATTTCCTATGTCTTATAAACATAGTAAATAAATCATGATTACTTTACTACAAACATGAGTACACAAACTAATTTAAATTAGAGTTAGATTAATATAAATTTAAATAATAAAATATTGAAAAATTAATCAAAATTTTAAAATTAGATAATATAAATGTACTATATATTCCATTTAAAGGAATTTTAAATAAATTATTACTATAATCAAAATAATAATAATGTAGATGAAAAATAAAAAATTACATCTTAAAATTAATATAAATTTAATATATTGAAAATATAATTCAAGATTAATATAGTATATATAAGAATACACAAATTACATTTATTAATAATATTTTTTATTAATGATATTTAAAAACTTAATAATATAAATATAATAATAAAATCAAATGATTACTAAAACATCTCAAAAATAAATAAATTTACCAATCTTATCAAAATATCATTACAACAAGTAATCATTATTTACTAAATATTATATTATATGTAATAATATATGAATAATCAAATTTATAAAGAAATAAATTATATATTTATTATAATCTATTTTTAAATATATTTTATATTATTAGATTTGTAATGAAAAATAAAAAACAATATAAAAACATCACCAAAATTATTTTAATGTAATATATAGTTATAAGATTGTGTGTGTGTGTGTGTGTGTGTGTGTATTCATATAGAAAACAAAAAAAGAAGTTAATAACAATATTTACATATAAGTTTGCTTATATATTAATTTAAATTATTCAAATATAATATAACATAAATAAGAATATAAAATCTAAGTATTAATAATATAATAAAAATATTAAAATGATATTGATTCAAACATCTAACTAAATAAATATTTATCCATATCAATAAAATAATTTAAATTCCATCCCTCGATAAATGTCTCTGACAAAATAGAGTACTTACCACACAATACCGCATAGTGCATTGACAGATGCATAGTACATATGGCTAAAGGCTATGAATTGTGGCACTGGCCGGGTGCAAATTTTTGACCAGATAGCTAGTGCCGTTGAATTTCGATAGTTGGAGTTATATTCGTCTGATCGATGGTCTTTCAAAAAGTTAAGGTGCTTTATCTTTGTGAACATGGCCAACCTAAATCTAGTGAGCGCTAAGTGTTCCATTCAGAGTCATATGAGAGATGGGTTCATATGAACCATTAAGAAGTCTACTCATGAAACATGGTTTAGTGAGTTTGACTAAAAAATGACATAGTTGAATCATGATAACAATGTCAAAATTTGATTTATTTTGAAAAATATCTCCTACTTATCAATTATATTTTTGTTTTTTTGTTTAGACTTTTTCAAATTAGATGGTCTTTTAGAGCATCATTTTGATACTTAGTTGAAAAAAAATGTTTTAGGGTTAGGAATTTCTTATCATATTTTTCATGCTTAAGGTATTACTAGAGCAAAATTGAGGTGTTTATTTGATGTGTTATTTAAAAGTCCAAATGCTCTAAAAGTCTATTTAGAAATTTCACACATTAATCTCACTCTTATCGTTATTATTAATTGCAAAGATGTTTGTGATGACTCATTATCCAAGAACATGGTTTTGTAAGTTATTAAATCAACTAACATTGCCTAGGAAAAATATTTTTTTTTAAAATCATAGAATATATATATATATATATCTCCCATACATTTGTAATTTGATTATGTATCAAAAATTCTCAAATCTATTGTCGTAAGCATGAACGACAAAATGCCCCATACGCAACTTAGTAAATTGCCACCATAGGGTCTGACATAACCCATATAGTGGCAACCTCATATGATCCCTTCACCCTTCTTTCTGCACAAAGAATCATAATTATATTTTAAGATCTAGTTCAAATCTTCATTTGGGATATTGAGAAAAATCTATTCATTTCTATTCCTCAAAGTAATACCCAAATTCGCCATATCTGTTGCTTTTTTTGCCTCTTTGTTAATGTGTGTGATCTTGTAAGAGATATTTTTTAGAAGTCCCCCAAGATGTCACTATTCTTTGTATCCTCTAGTTAGGGGTTGATCATTTTTTATTGCATTAATTAAAATCTAGGAATCACCTTCAATCAATATCGAATTCAATGCCATTTTTAAGCTTTGGGGTCCCCTTGCAAGAGGCATAGCCTCCGCTTCATTGTTCATGGCAATGCCCAAGTATCCACACAAGCTGAAAAACATCTTATCATAAACATCCCTAACAACACAACTATAACCAACAATGCCTGGATTTCCTTCTTCCACCCTATCAAAATTTAACTTGATCCACCCATCTTTTGTAGCCATTCAAGCAGCCCAAAACCTTTTAATTTTCTTGCATATGATATTTATATTTGGGGTTTCTTAAGTCCCACAATATTTTTGAATTTTCTTTTCCCATTTAGAGATGTACTCAATTTCCTAACATATATCAATGTGTTGGCAACTTCACTTATTCCTATCTTAATTTTGTCAGTATATTTTATCAACAAGTAGGAACTTTTCTTCAAAAAAATTTCAATTTCGCTCTTTCCATATATGTCATATAAGCATGGAAGGAGCAATATTCCACAAAGCCCCCCATACAGACTTCTTATGAAGCCTCAACCACCTTCCTATGCAATTCATCAAACAATCATCTGATATTGAGAACCACGCTAAATTCTAATGTTACCAATTCCAACATTATTTTGCAAAGGGGCATTCATAAAGTAAATGATTTGTTGTTTCGTCATTTTGTTTACACATAGCACAAACTGATGGTCCATGTATGTCATAAATTTTCAACCTCTCACTTGTTAGATTCCTTCCATGAAGTATAGTCCATAACAAGAACCCTGCCCTGGTGGAAACCATCTTGTCCCAGCAAAGATGTGAATGCCACTCTTTATCTTCAACTTCCACACATTGCATTTGATACCCCAATCTAGTAGAATATTTTCCCGGCCTTGTAGCACACCATACTGTTTCATTGGTGTTTTTCATTAGATAATTATTTTTCTCTTTAATATTGACTCCAATCTAATTCTATCATCTTCTATTAAATTGACCTCCTGCATCAGAATCCACGCAAAGATGCAAATGCTTAGGAAGGATTCCTTGACATCATCTACTACAAACTCCTCACATATAACCTCAACCTTGCTTATCCAATGTGGTTAACAAGATGAATTAATTAAGCTTTCATGACCATCCCAAGAATCAGATCAAAATTTAGTGTGCTTCCCATTACCAATTTTCCAAGCTAAATGATCCACAATGATAGGTTTGCATTCCCTCATAAACTTCCATACCATTGAACCACCATTGAGATTGTAGTAGGTGAGAATTTTGTTAGGATCATCATTGTCCAAATACTTTTTTTGCATTAGCTTAGCCCAAAGCTTGTCGAGGTCTCTGCAAAATTTCCATATAAGTCTCACTCCCAAGGCCAAGTTATGCATCTCCATGTTCTTAAGACCCACTCTACAATTTGTTTTTGAGTTTCACACCAAGTCCTAGTTGAGGAGCGGGATCTTCTTTACATGGTTGTTTCCTTCCTAAAGGAATTTCCTAAAGAAATCCTCCAAAGCTAGTGAGGGCTTTTTGGATAATTTGAATACAAACATGGCATAAATTTTATATATAAATATATAGATATAGATATAGATATATTTCAAGACTATAATGAGAAGAAAAGTTGGAAGACATGCACATTGTCTTTGATTTGAATAAGTATTTTAAAAAAGTGCTTTCAAAGCATAAAAAGCTATTTACGATGTATAAAAATGGCTACATTCAAAACCTACAAGACCAAAGTAACAAAACTATAAGGTGTAAAATTTTGAGATCAATTATCTAAGTTGAAGAGCAATTTATGTTAGAGAAATACTCTTGATAATATTGTGTATAAATTTGTGGCATTAATGTTTCAGATTAAACTCCATGATTCATCAGAATAATGAGAGAGTATAAGAATCAAAGAGATGAGAGAAATTTATGGTTCAACCAATAAAATTGTATTTACCTAATCAATCAAGAGGAATAATATATTAAATGTTGTATTTTTGTCAAAACTTCTATATGTAGTGTTATGAACAATAGGGGGTAAAAATGAGGGAGATCTAGTTTGCATTTTCATTGAATGTAGGAAACCCTCTAATCAAATTCTAATATCCTCAAATACTTGCACTGAAGATGAGAAGAAATTTCCAATATTTCATATAGTAAGTATTGATTTAAAAAAAAAAAAAGATAAAATGATTGATATTATGAAAAACTCATTTATTGATTTATGCCTCTTTCATTGCTAAAATACATAATGAATGGAAAAAAATTCAAAAATTATTATTGTCCATGCCTTGCATAAACATGCATGCAATTATTGTCTGTAAAGGCAAGAGATCATTCTCATCCACATTGTCAAATTTACAACTAACTTTAGTTTCATCTATTAAGACCCTTAAATATGAATACTTTGAATGCATTCTCATGCCAAATTTATCAACATTGAAAAGTAATAATTAAATACTAAAAATCAACATACGATTTTAAAATAATTAAAAATAACTATAACACTATGTAGAATCAACGAAGGCTCTTCACGTTATTCAATTGGCTAAGGAGATGGGTGTTAGGAAGTTATGGCTTGAGGGAGATTCAAATAGTATTGTGAGATGCCTAAATGATTCATCTAACTCATCATGGACTATTTCCAATATTATTTCTAAAGCCAACTTGATATTTGTTGAAAAGTACTATGTTTCCCATACCTTTTGATAATCCAACATGATGGTCGACTCATTATTCAATGTGGCCATGAAATCTAACCAGCATATGAGGTGACAGGGGGGGAGGGGGTAATATTTGTATAGAGATCAAACCACATATTAATTATGATAAGATTAATGGAGAAAAGGGATTATTGTGAAACAAATGACTCTACACTTGGAATTATTGGATTGACGATCACGAGGCAAGATTGTGGTCTTAATGCCAATTGTGGTAGTTATTACCCTTCTCATCTGCACATTTTGTGGGTATTTTGGATTAGAGGCAACTTTATTCTATTTTACTAGGTTGTTAATTGTGATATTCACATTAGCATCCTTTGTGTGCTCCGTGACATTGGTGCCTTTAAAACTAGGTGGAAGAAGGTTTTGAAGAATTAGAGGTGTTATTGGAGCAACATGGGTGGGCAAAGACATCGTAGAGAACCTATTTCTTGTGAAAAGTGGAGGGCTCACAAGAAGGTTTGCGAGATTTTGGGGGGCGGGAGGTCGGTCTTTGTTCATGGAGAGGCTCCATGGTAGCAATCCCATGGTCACCAAATTCTTCCACAAACACTGGAACAGAGGATTTTTTTTCTTAAGGAAAGAAGGTTACTTTCAATAAAGACTTGATTTCTTGGGTTACTAGAATTTTGGATGTGTGAAAAAAGTTTTACATGGATAAGAAATTCTCGGAGACTAGTGTCAATCTCTTTTCCAAAAACAATAAGGAGAAGGATGCCTTGGTGAAAATAGGTAAGACCTACTATTCTCCAAGTTCAATTAAGAAAATACTGAGGATTGTGTTGAAGGTTATAATGTGGGTGAATGCACCAAGTTGTATTGCCAAAACAATGATACACAACTAAAAAATTTAAAATTCTAAAAGTGCACATGTACTTAGGCTTGTGCTCCACAGGCCTACCTTAGGCTTGTGGAGCCCAAGACAAAGCATGTGTGCACTTTTTAAAAAATTCTATATATGGGCTAAAAACTTGTGACCCATTCCATTTTCTCTTCTTTTTTTTAGTTGTTTCCTTCTTTCCCCTCAACAATGCACACACAGTTTGTAGAAGTCAAAGAATTTTCTTACTCTCCTCCTCAAAATGCCTCCTTGTTGTTGGAGATCAAGATCAAGATCATCAAGTATGTTTTCTACTATTGTTATTGCATTGTTTTGTATGTTTTTTAGTTTTTCTTCAAATTTTTTTATTAATTTAAAATACAATTGGTTTCTATAAGGAAATGTGAATAATCAACCACCAAATCCCCAACCCGATCAACAATATCAAAATGAAAACCCTCCACAAGAAAAGAAAGAACTTTTGCAACCTCCACTGATTGAAAGACCTCCTCCTAACACCCAAGACAATATAATGAATGTAATAGAAAGAGGGGAAAATGAATTAGAAGAAATCATTGGTAGGTTGAAAACTTGCAGGAAAACTAATCCTATGAGAGCACAATTGACATTCTCCCTTGAGTCCATTATGAACCATGTAGCTATTAATCTCAGATTGGTTTTGACATATGAGTGACAATATGCTTAAGTCATTTGCTTAGTTCATGTCAAAAAAGTAATGGATGTCGAGCATAAGATGTAAAATAGTGTATGCCGAGCGGGTTTATAGTATATTCCAAGTAACTGGTAAGTGTTGAGTCACTCAAGTGCCAAGCAGATAGTACATGTCAAGTCATTCAGATGTCGAGTGATTAATGGATGTCAAGTCATTCAAAGGTCGAGTTACAACATTGAAGATATAATGGATGCTGAGCATCAGACACTTCAAGTGTTGAGTAAATAGTTTTGGACATAGTTGTTTGTAATGGCACAAACTTCTATGTTAACCATTTTTTAGCCAACTTAAGGCTTATTTTTGCAATTCTAGATGATAAGGATGAATCTATATTGAGGATCTTTATGTCGTACATGCAACCAATCAGCTGAAGGGATATTTTAAGTGGAAAATGGGTGAACCACAATCATTGATTCATACCTAACCCTAAGTCACCTAAGTTTTCATAAGGAGAACAAACCCTAAAAGAAAGAAAGAGTGTGTAAGTGTGGAAGGAGTGAAGAAAGAAGTTTGCATGCACAAATAGAGCATTCATGGTGGCTACGGAGTTGTGAATTGAGATACATTATAGAATCAGTTAGAGGAGAATGGAGGAAAGGAGTTAGAGGATAGAAGTGATACATCTAATCAGAGAGGATCAAGTACACATTAGGAAAGAGGTGATCTGTTATCTAGCAGTAGAGTGCTAACCATAGGATCATTGCTAAGACATTCTAGTAGGCAAATCCGTTAAATCTCTTGATAGAGTAGTCCTAATAGGCTGTTGTAAATCCTTTAACAGGGCTCTTACTTCATTTTAAGTTTTAAGTATTTTAATTAGGCATACTTCCAATAGGGTGTTGAAATCTTTTAACAAGGTAAGATCTAACAATCTTGTAAGCCTTTAAAAGGGGAGACCTTTTAGTTGAACGAAGAAAGAGATGAGTTGAAGCACTCATTAAAGAGAAGGAAAGAGATAGCTATTGAAGAGAATGATACACATTACCAAGAGATTGACACTACTTAATTATTTGCAGATGGAAATTCAAGTGAATTTGATGCAGCAGTTACAGATCTGATGGAAAAGAATGGAGCCCTAATAGAAGAGGTTAGAAATCTTAAGATAGAACAAGAAGTCCAATATTGCTACGTGAAGTGACCAAGCAAAAAAAGAAAGATAAAGAAGACAAGGTCATGATTGAAGATGAAAAAAGGATACTAACCTATAGACTAGAAGAGAAGACATTAGAGGTGAATAGGATTGCTCACATGCAACTAGAAACATTGAATCAAATGATGATTGCAAATCATAAATTGAATGGAAAAGATATTGAAATCACAACACTGAAGTTGTAGAATGAACAATTGAGAAATGATCTAAAAAGAGAAAAATAATTTGCTGAAAGTTTCAATAGACCTAGTGAAGCCATCAAGTGTTTTCAGCAATTGATGAGATCTCATAGATCTAATAGTGATACTACTGGATTGGGTTACACCAACACCAAAGAAGGAGAATCATCTAAACATGGTGAACATAGGAGCAACAAAGGTAATAACTACAAACCTACTTGTCATACTTGTGGAAAGATAGGTCATACAACAAATATTTGTAGGAGCAACAATGCAAATTAGAACCCTAACAAGAAATTCATGGGTAATAATCATAAGTGCAACAATCAAGGAAATTAGGCACATGAATTCAAGAACAAGATTTCAAGCACACAAATATTTGAAGGTTACTACTACAACTATAAGAAGTATGGACACAGAGCATATGAATACAAATCAAAGCCTAATTGATCATCAAACAAGCAAACAAAGGTAAACCATACTAACAAATCCTACAATTGGGATTAGAATACAAGGTATAGTTCTCACAATTGTCAAGAGTATGGACATGTTGTTGAAATTTTGCATTAGAACACATTTCATAAGTGACTATAGTATATGGTTGAGCCAAACTACATGTTTTAGCTGTTTGAAGACTGGTCGCATAAGCAAAAATTGTCCAACAAGGTCAAAATCACCTAGCAGTGAATTTAATAAAGGCAAAGGAAAGGTTGATGCTGAATAAGTCAAGGTGCAAATGAACAAGACATGGAAGATTGTAGTACATCAAGTTCAGATGGGATCACTTCATCTAATGGATTAGGTGATCACACCACCCCTGACTAGGCAATCAAGAGGTATGTATGGGACTGATATTTCAAAGTTCAATTATACATTAGTTCCAAGGATTAAGTTATGAAAAGCTCATATATGCATGAAGTAAGATGCAAAGTATTGGTTAGAACTTAGAAGAAATCTATAAGTTTTCATGTTACTACCAAGCACGAAAATTTTCATTGTAGCTACCGAGTGAAAGTTAGTTGTTGCTGAGCAAGGTGATAGTGTTGGCCGAGCTCACTGTGGTTGTCGAGTGTGGAAGGAATTACATGGAAGCTGAGTGAGTCAAAATTGTTATTAGAGCCAAGCTTACAACTGTGTAAGCATTGGGCATTTACTACAAAGTCTCAAGGGCTATATGGTCAATTTTTGACTCATTTGCAATTATTCAAGATTGAAGAGAGCACAAAGAGCATAATGTGAATTGGAGAAATTTATTCAAGCATTTCTATATTGAATTCAACTATTGTTTGACATTAGACATCAAAATTTTTAAGGTATTTAGCATGTGCCGAGCTACGCTATTTAAATTTTTCCAAACCCTAGTTAGTTGTTATCACATCTAGCTCTTCTACTATTGTGGTTAAGGAAGGAAAGGAAGTTTTAAATTTTCAATTGATAAGAAATGAGATCAAAAAACTAGTTTTTAGAGCTATTCATGATATTGCTTATAAAGGAGACCCGTCTGGTGCGTTATCTATGATACCACCACAAGTATTAATGATACAAGATGTAAGATGTTGCTACACTTTTAAGGTAGGAAGCATTGGAGACATGGAAATAAGAGACTGATATGGAAAATCGTGTGAGAATGGAGTATTGAAAGAGGAATACAAGGTTGTAGAGAGAAAAGGGTTAAATCTTGCCCTATATTTTCCTAGCATATTCAAGATAGAGTGGATTAAGATTGTGCTTAGTATAATTCATGAAAATTCTGTATGGTTGGAGGATGGGCCTATAAAAATCATAAAGAGGATTATTCACAGAGTAATAGGATATCCAACCCTAGACAAACCTAATACAATGAGAAGTGATGCAAAAGAGACAAATGAGAAGAATATAGGGGCACTATGGAACAAGAAATGGATGACCATAGACACAATTATTGATCCCCTAATTGCATTTTCAATGAGAGTTGTTGCACATAAATTATTTCAATTGAGCAGGTTGAACAATGTACCATGTATGGCTGTGGATTTGGGTTACAAGATAGTAAAGAAAGACCATTCTTATGACCTTGCTGAGTTACAAATTCAGTAGTTATTAGAAAACTTGGGAGCCATAAGAAAGACAAAAAGTGCACAATGCAAGTTTGATTCAACACTTTTTTGCATATTTTTCTGTGTAGAACACTTTTCCCACATTTGGGAAAGTAGTTTGAAAGACTAACAGGTCAGTTGCAGTGCAGATTGGTGAATTCATAGAGCAACTTGAAGATAATTTTGAGACTATGATGACTAGCTATTTTGAATACTTTAAGATGCCAATGAAACAAAGACTGAGAATTCTAGTGTCACTAGTTGAGAAGCATTTCAATGATGTTTTCTTTCTAGTTAATGTTGATTTCAATTATGTCCAAGCCGTTGTTCCAAGGGTGGAATGGCTCAAGCCATTGCCTTATGAGATTAATGTTGATGAGATATCTACAGCCATCACTGCTTTACTGGTAGAAGAAGTATATAAGAATGCTATTGCATTTGGAAATTATGATTTAGCAAAGTCAAAGATCATAACGGACTTGAAGACAACTTATGTGATGAGGAAGAAGAACAGGTTAGTGAAGAAGCTCAAGGAACAATTTTGTGAAGAGGCAGAAGGAGATGAAGAAGAGGATAATAAAGATACACTTTCCCAAGCACCACTAGCTCTCACATAGGGTCAAGGTGCAAACCAAGGAGAAGAAGGAGCATAATTTGTTGAAGGTGTCAAGGGAGAAGAATCCAATGAATCACCTATTGCCACAAAAGAAAAGAAGAGAAAAGTAAAGAAGCCAATAGCAAGAAAACCTAAAAAGGTTGTGAAACCTTCACAACAAAAGCCTACAGTTCCTATCACCAAGGCTAGCACAAGACTTACTGCTAAGAAGACTTAGGAGGTTCAAAAACCTCAAGGCAAGAGAGCTAGCACAACTACAAAAGAAGATGAACCTAAGTAGAAATATAGAAGGAAATACATTGCCCTAGCTGAATTAGATGAGGAGAGGACCGAATCAAATGACAACAACCACTTCAAAGTGGTAAGTCACAGTCCCTCTTCTGATTTGGACTTGTGTGAAAATATCAAGAATAATGTTGATTTAAGTGGATTTACGCATGTTGGGTTTGATAAACTTGGGAAGATAGAAATGAAAAAAGTACAACAATCTATATATGCCATGATGAAAATATTTAAGAAAACTCCAATTGAGATTGCAAACTCTTTACCCAAGAGTTTATATGATAGAATTGAGCAAAGGTGGTAGTATAGTCTCACAACTGAGAGAAATATAAGAGAGACTACACTTGCAAGAGTGATGCCAGAGTTGGACAAATCTAAAATGACAAAGGATATTAACAAGTATAAGGGAAGATTTTCTCCAAAATACCAATCATTTAATATTTTTTAGAACAAAATTAAAGAGGTTTTTCAACAAAGCACACATGTATGGAAGGTGATATATGGGCTGACAACTCTAAAGGCTATTGAGAAAACACCTAAGGAAGTAGGTGAAGACAAAGAAGAAAAAGACGTAGTTGAAGTAACAAATGACAAATCTATGGTGGAAGTACATGGGGAAGGCACTACAAAGGCAACAACTAAGGAAGAGCAACAACAAGACCAGAATGTACCGGAAGTACAGATGTCAAGTGCTAGTCCATAAGTAGATACAATAAAGATTAAGGATGTCTCTAACAACACCATTCAAAACATCAATCCCCTAATAGAGGAGGATATGTAGAAGATATTGGTTGATTCCACCACCAAGGCAAAACTATGCAGCCATCCTATTTTGGTGAGTGTGGATGAGATTGAGAAGGCAAAATTGGCATCTGCAAGGGAGAAAATACAAGCATTATCCATTGCCCCCCCTTAATCTATAGAGATGCAACCTACCATGCTTATGGTAGTATATCAAAGGAAGGACACAATGCCTTCACATGTTAGCACTATGGTCCAAAATTTTTTAGTACCAGCAATTACAATAATTGAGCAAGAAGGGGCACCAGTACAAACAGGTCAGGAAGCCAATCCTACAACTACACCACAAGCACAAGGTGGAGAAGGTATTAAAGAAAAGGAGAAGGATAGGACTAAAGATTCAATCTTGACTACGAAACAAGAGGAAGCGATAGCAATTTAGATACTAGTTACCTTACTAGATACTATTACTTTTGTTCCTAGTCAAGCACTTCATAGGCCAAGTATCAAAGCTACACCATTGTAAGAATCAAGAACCAATCCTAGCACATCTAAGGTTGATGAGGTGATATCAACTTAGATGAGGTGATTGAGTTACCAAAGTATGATCTTACATCAATCATAATAGAGAAAATGAGCATATTGTAGGATGCTTTGGCAAGGAAGAAACACCAAGAACTACTCAAAAGGGAGCATAAGCATAAACAAGCACTTCATGACATCAAGGACATATTTCTTGATGCATTCAACCTACCTGCACCTGATGAAGCCAAGCTAATCATTAAGTAGTTGGCAAATATTGTGGAGAAAATCAATGATGAAGACCTAGATTCTAATGTTAAATTATTGGAATGGTCTGAGAATAAATTTCAAACAAAGGTGGACGAATAGATATCAAGTGCCATTGCACTACACCAGGTTGAGTTAGCAACCAAAATTGAGGTTGTAAAGAAGATGTTGGAGAATATTTTCTCTCTTTACACCAAGTTGTGTGATGTTCTCCCATTCACACAAGAAGTGTAGAGACACACTGACCATCTGGTGGGAGATTTGAAGCAAAGAGGTAACATTCTACAAAAATCTCCTAGTCAAGGTTAGTTTCATTTCAAAAATTTACTATCAGCATAGGGCCAGATAGCAACATTACAAGCTCAAGATGCAAATATTAGGGCTACATTAATCAACATCTAGTCCATGTTAACCCCTCACATGAAGGTGTTACACAAGGAACTAGCCTATGCAAAGACATTGATAAAGAAAGATCTCATCTTTCTTCTCATGAAGGTTTAGTCACCCTTGCTTCCAAGTTGGACATTCATGTCAAATCTCTGGAGGTAGCATGTGACAACTAGAATGCAATACTAAAATTATAATGGAGGTCCATCAATCATTCTTGGACAAAACATACTATTCATGTACCACCCATGACATAAGTGTCAAAAGGGGGAGAATAATGAAAGGGGGCGAGAATGAATGAAATGAGAGATTAAGTTTTGGGGGAGACCAAAGAGAGACTATAGAGGTAGAGTTAGCACAACAAATCTACTTAGTAGGAGTATTTAGTTTTAGAATCAGAATAGAACAATCAACTCAGGGGGAGTTATAGAATTTTGAGGTATATAAATTTTGAATTTTTTTGAAGTTTTGAAATTTTGTATGTAAGCCAAGTACTAAATGGATATTATCTAAGTTATGCTCAAGAGCTAAGGTTATTCATGTATGACCAAGTATTTTTTTTCACTCATGTCAAAGGGGGAGATTGTTAATCTTAGATTGGTTTGGACATATGAGTGACAATATACTTAATTCATTTGATTATTTCATGTTGAACAAGTAACACATGTCAAGCATAAGATGTTAGATAGTGTATGCCGAGTGAGTTTACAATATATGTCAAGTAATTAGTAAGTGTTGAGTCACTCAAATGTCGAGTTGATAGTAGATGACAAGTCATTCAGATGCTGAGTGATCAATGGATACCAAGTCATTCAGAGGTCGAGTCACAACATTGAAGATATAGTGGATGCCAAGCATCAAACACTTCAAGTGCTCAGTAAACAATTTTGGACATAGTTGTTTGTAATGGCACAAACTTCTATGTAAACCATTTTTAGCTAACTTAAGAATTTTTTTGTGATTCTAGACGATAAGGATGAATCTATATTGAGGATCCCTATGCAGTACATGCAACCAATTAGTTGAAGGGATATTTTAAGTGGAAAAATGAATGAATCACAATTGTTGATTCATACCTAATCCTAAGTCACCTAAGTCTTCATAAGGAGAAAAAAACCCTAAAAGAAAGAAAGAGTGTGTAAGTGTGGAAGGAGTGAAGAGAGAAGTTTGCATGCACAAACAAAGCATTCATGGTGGCTAAGGAGTTTTGAATTGAGATACATTGTAGAATCAATTAAAGGAGAACAAAGGAAAGGAGTTAGAGGACAAAAGAGATACATCTGATTAGAGAGGATCAAGTACACATTAGGAAAGAGGTGATCTATTTCTAGCAGCAGAGTGCTAATTGTAGGATCATAACTGAGACATTCTAGTAGGTGAATCAGTTAAATCTCTTAACATAGTAGTCCTAATAGGTTGTTGTAAATCCTTTAATAGGGTGCTTACTTCATTGAAAGTTTTAAGTCCTTTAATCGGGCACACTTCTAACAGGGTGTTGAAATCCTTTAATAGGGTAAGATCTAACAATCTTGTAAGCCTTTAACAGGGTAGACCTTTCACAGGAGGATCATAGTTTATGATCAAACATTGTAACCTTTATTGGATACACTTTATTATTGCAGCAGTGGAGATTTACGGGTGTCATCCCCACACTAGTTTTACCTTCTCATTGGAGGGTTTCTGGGTAACCAAATATCTTGTGTCATACATATGTTGAATGTTATTTGCTTTCACACTATGGATGAATATTCATAGCTAGCTATTTTAGTTTACATGCAAATTGTGAGATAGATGTGTGGTGAATGTTTTAAGGGTTAAAGTTTTAATGGATTGATTCATCCTCCCCGGCCTAGAGTTTACTTTCTCTATTGTATTTGCAACAATAGCTTCTATTAGTGGTCAGTTGGATATTTGGTGCATTAAGAGAGAAGAACGAAGAAGATATTATGCAAACAAATTATCCTATAAAGATGTAAGAAAAAAGGACATAGTGAAAGGTAGCATATGTACATTATTTAAAATTCTTGGAGAACAAGACATTGTTAAGCATACAACTAAAAGGTTCTCCATCCACTGGTGCATACATGATGATATTAGAAATAACTTTTGGGATAGATGTTGGATGGTCTTTAATGCCCCTCCTTGCAATAATCATGAGGTTCCAATGTATTTCTTAAAAAAATTATATTGTGAATTTGTCCTTGGGGAGATCCCCAATTATTTTGACATGTTAGATTCTTAGGGTAGAGGTGGGGAGTCGTCATTTGAGAAGCCGGGGGCACTTCGTGATCCTAATACAGTTAGGGTGCCTATTTTCAAGCCACAAGGTGAGCATGTTATTATTCCTTTAGTTGTGAAGGAGGGTAAAAACACAAACCTCGGTCACCCTTATATAAAGCAAAATGCCAACAAAAGTATAACTATTCACCTTCAATGACATAAAACTGGTATTATTATTTAGAACTTGAAAATGAAGTAAACTAATGAAATGTCTAGAAATGGTTGAAGTTTAGGATTATAATTTTTAATAATTATTTAGAATAAGAATTGATATATCTTCCTAATTTTAATAGATAATTTTTTAGTTGCTGAAAAATGCTGAAAATTAAGGGTCTAGTTCCCACCACAAAACTATATGGAAATAAACTTATTTCCCTTTGATCCCAGACTATGTTATAGATAACATGTATAGCTAGAAAAATCAAAAATAAAAATTTACTTTGGGCATATATTTTCTCTTTTAGAATGATTCAAACTTCAACTCACCTAAAATTGATAGTGTTCATCTCCCACCACATTTTTCAAAATAAATCTATTTTAACTAGAAGAAAATTTATACCTCCAGGAAGAGGACTCTCTCTTTAGAACGTCATATAAATAAATTTTTTTATATATGATTTAATACTTTTTTCTTTCTCAAAATCAACATCTTTTCAAGTGTTAAAATACATGTTTATAGAATTTTTTAATTACAATATACTATATCTAATTAAAACACTATAAACTTTATATGAGAATATTCTTGACTTTGAGCTCTATAAAATGGTGTTTATATATTATTAAAAATATATCATAAAAAATCATAAGAGTTATTGAAATATTAGTTTTTTAAAATAATTTAATTTCTTTAGTAATTAGATACAAACTAGTATAAAACATGCATTGAATAGACATTTCCAATTGGAAAATTATGAGATCATATATAACTTAGCTAGAATGAATTTATCTAGATCATATGTTTGAACAAAATTAATTTTTAGATAGAAATAATCAAATTCAGTTGTTTTGATAAGTTAGCCTGAAAGGTGACATAGCTTTGTACTTTTACCCAAGAACATGTAGAGACTGATACTCTAGGAACTATCAATGCTTTGACACAAACCCTCGTTCATTGCACCAATCCATTAGTTGAGGAGGATCCTTCTTTGTGTCATAGTCACATGTGCATGTCATATGAATCCTTATGCACATTTAGCAGTCATGTTGGAAACACTATGGATGATGGGCTAGTCACTGATGAGTTCCTGAGTGACACATTTGGTATTGACACATACGTAAATTATAATTATAATAAACTAATTTGATCACATTTCGTATGTATAGTGAATGACTAATTAATTAGCATGTCTTGACATTGTTCAAAATTTAGGGTAAGAGAGTTGATGACCCTATTATAGATTCCCCAGCCCCATTTTACATCCTGTCAATGAGTTGAGAGGTATTTATCAATTTAATCATTTAATTTAATTATATATGTATGTATGTATGTATGTATGTATGCATGCATGTATGTATGTATGTATGCATTTATTAAGTAATCATATGAAAGATTGAATTTTTTTTAATCCATGTGCATTAGTTCTCTACTGGACCATTGACATTCACAAGGGACTCTGAGCCTAGGCATGATATGAGCTTTGTAGAGGTATATTTGTTTCATGTTAATTTAATTCATTTGATTATATTATATTCGATAAAAAATATATGTAAATTGTATTATATGATTTGCAGCTGTTGACATTCGAGACTCCTCTCATCTTTGCCAGTCCATCGATCATGGAGTTATTGCTGCGATGGCTAGTTCAGAGCCATTGACCGAGGTATGAAAGAGTTTTCATAGTTTTAGTTGTTATTTATAATAGTTAGTTTTGAAATTTCAAATGATATTTATAAGTATGATCAAGTGATTATATTGATTGAATTTTTGCAGGGCATTGTTACTCTCGATCATCTAGGAGCCTTTAAGGTGGACGTACAGAGTGACTATTTGATGGTGGTAAAAAAATTAATTAATTTTGTATGTACATATATTTGATTTCAATGTATAATAATTATTGATTCATATTACCTAAACAAGAGGATGAACGAGTGTGTGAGGAAGATCCCATCATCCCCCTCCATGCAATGACCAAATGCCTCTAGGGATTTGTTTCCTTCCCCTTATGTGAAGGAGAAGATATAGGGATGGACACACATGTATAGACATTAGTGGACATATATCTTGGATTTTATGTTAGTGGACATATTCGACATACATTCGATGTATATATGATATTTTATATTTGATGTATGACATATATTTGATGCATGCCATTATTAGACTTACAACTTTGATGCATCGATTTGTTCATGTATGACATTATTGGTTATCATAATATATATCTTTTTTTTTCTTGTTTACATTTTAAGCTTCATTTTAATGTAATTCGCATCCATTTGAATAAGGGTAGGAATCATTATAATAATCTTTGATAGTATCTTTTGACATGTGAAAAAGGCTATGATATTGATTTGTATTTAAATTGTACAAGTTATGAGTACTTTTTTATTATGAGTAAATTATTTGGAGTTTTTGTTGAGATGAGAACAATGAAACTTGAATTCTTATTACTGTTATACAATTAATATTGAAGTTTGTTGGCTGCATTATGTAAATGTCTAAGCTTGAATCTATTTTCATCATAAACATTTGAAGAGTTTATATTATATTCTTTATCTTCAAAATACAAGAAGACTTGAAATAAAGTTTTTAATTTATTCATGGAATTTGATATTAATATTGCTTGCTTATCCACCTCTTCAAGAGCTTCATTCACGGAAACACATTATATGTGCTCTTCTTATGATTCCTATTGCTATATTTGTTGCATTTTTTCTTAGATATCTTTTGTCTGTTATTATCCTTGTGCAGGGCACCTAACAACCCTTGTTTTGGCTTTGTTTGTGTTGTTGTTGGTTTTAGGCTTGTTGTGACTCTAGCCAAATCAAGGTGGTGTTTTTGGTGTGCTTAAAAAAAGTTGGTTTGACTAAGCCTTGTTTAGGTATGTGCAAGCTAATAAGCACTAGGAGGGGAGGGACACAAGGTGGTCAAAGTGGGTCAAAGTCTGTACTATGATGTTGTGGAGAAGGACCCTTTAAACCTTGTTTCTCATGAGGAGGGCAAACCGAAAAATTGGGCATACAATTAGATGGTTCCACTATTATTCCACTAGGAAAGGGAGTATTTATAGAAGGAAAAGGAATTGGGAAACCCATGGGAGGGGCCAAAGAGGAAACTACATTAAATGTTGAAATTTTATCTTGGATTAAGTTAGTCCATGTTTGTACAAGTTTCAACATCACTTGAGATGGGGCCGCAAAATCAAAATGAAATCCAATCTCCAATAAGTGAGAGAGGTTATTATAGGTGTCAACAACACGATCCTATAGCACCTAGAATCTTGCATGATCTCTGAGATATGCCCCGTCAAAGATCACTGCCCTATGGCATTGATGAAGGGCCAACACACCTGTACCAACTCATAACCAAAAATGCAATAATATGGAGATAGAGAGATGACAAAAATGCTTCATAAAGCTTCCATTAATACTTGAAAATTCATTAAAATATTCTCCAAATGAAAGGACTCCAAATTCTTATAATATAAGAGAGCTTCACTACAAGAACTTACACTTGAAGAGCTTCTACTTGAAGAGCTTCTATTTCTCCAACTTGATTACAAATGATAATAAGCCTTGCTTAAATAGGCACTTCTAACCCAAGACATTACAAACACAACCAGTGTGGGATAAAAGGTAAATACAACTACCTTTAAATAAATATTAAATTCCCACCCAAATACAACTAAGCACCCAACAAATATTAAATACATGATTTAAGGAACTTTCCACAAACTTCTAAAATGCCACCTACACACCTCGATTAATGGAATGACAACTATTTTTATTATTTTCTATTTATGCCACCCATGCACCTTGAAAATAGAAATTCCTCTTTTCTCCATTTTTCCTATTTTCAATTTTTATATTATTTTCTTTCTATTTTCGTCACTTTCTCTCTCCTCCACAATTTTTTTTTTTTTTTTTCCTTTTTTTTTTTTTGAATAAATAATTTTCCCATGCAAGATGCTCCTGCATAAGACAGTGGCTACTTCATTTTGTGAATCCATATTCACAAAATTTTTCCTACCATGGGAGTCGGATGCAGGAGCATCATGCATCAGGCATTTAGTGACTCTTAGGGTCAATTCTATTTGGCCTGCTCGAGAATGTTTGAGCGGTCAATAGGATGAGACAAGCTTGGGACTAGGGTTTAACTAGCCACTTGGAGCTAACAGAATAGACAACTTGATCCCATGATGAATGGTTAGAGAGATTCACTAGATGGTGACTTTGTACTAGCCAACACTACAAGTTTCAACATCATCTGAGATGGGGCTACAAAATCAAAATAAAATCCAATCTCCAAAAAGAGAGAGAGGTTATTGTAGGTATTGACAACATGATTCTGTAGCACCCAGAGTTGCATCCATACCTCACACAAGCTCCGAGATAAGCCCTGTCAAAGATTATTTCCCTATGGCATTTAGTAACTCTTAGGGTCAATTCCATTCGGCATGCCTGAGAATATTTAAGAAATCAAAAAGATGAGATGAGCTTAGAAGTATGGTTTTCTTGGAAACTCGAAGCTAACTGAATAGATAGTTCAATCCCACAATGAATGGTTAGAGACATTCACTAGTTGGCGATTTTGTACTAGCCAACATTAAAAGTTTTAGCATTTCCTGAGATGGGTCCGCAAAATTAAAATGGAATCCAATCTCCAAAAAGAGAGAATATTATTGTAGGTGTCAGCAACACAATCCTATAACATCCAAAATTGCAACCATACCTCGCACAAGCTCCTGAGATATGTCTGTCAAAGATTGTTGCCCTATGGCATTTAGTGACTCTTAGGGTCAATTCTGTTCGGCATGCCCAAGCATCTTTGAGTGGTCAACAAGATGAAATAAGCTTGGGAATAAGGTTTACCTGACCACCCAAAGCTAATGGAATAGGTAGTTTGATCACATGACAAATGGTTAGAGAGATTCACTAGTTGGCAACTTTGTATTGGCTAATAGTACAAGTTTCAACATCACTTGAGATGGGACTGCAAAATTAAAACAAAATATAATCTCTAGAAAGAGAGAGATTTTATTATAAGTCTCAATAATATGATCTTGTAGCATCTAGAATTGCATCCATACCTTACACGACCTTTGAGATATGCCTTGTCAAAGATCACTTTCCTATGGCATTTACTGACTCTAAGGGTAAACTATGTTCAATGTGCTCGAGAATGTTGGAGTGGTCAATGGGATGGGACAAGCTTGGGAATAGAGTTTACCTAGTCACTTGGAGTTAATAGAATAGATAGTTTAATCCCACGATAAACAACTAAAGAGATTCACCAGTTGGTAACTTTGTATTTGCCAATAGTACAAGTTTTAGCATCACCTGAGATAGGGCAGAAAAATCAAAACAAAATCCAATCTTTAGAAAGAGAGAGAGTTTATTGTAGGTGTCAACAACATAATCTTGTAGCACCTAAAATTGCATCCATACTTTACACGAGCTTCGAGATATGCCCTGTCAAAGATCACTTTCTTATGGCATTTAGTGACTCTAAGGGTAAGTTATGTTCGACATGCTCGAGAATGTTGGAGTGATCAAAGAGACAAAATGAGCTTGGGACTAGGGTTTACCTAGCCACTTGGAGCTAATAGAGAAAATAGTTTGATCCCATGATGAATGGTGAGAGAGATATGAGCAAGATATGTATGCCTAGGCCACTTTGTGCAAAATATGAGCAACAATTGCTAATTAGACAAAATTGGGTCTTTTTGAGTTTTTGGTCAAGATAGCCTAGAATTAGTTTTTAAAGTTTTTTTTAATAATTTAGAACATTTTACAAGTCCTAGAAGTGAAATCTAGTGAAATTTGCAAAAGTTGCACTTTTTGTGCAAAATTGTAAAAGTTGCTCAAAAATGCAACTTGGTTGGAAAGGAGTGTGAAATCTGATTGGAAACCTTCTAACCTTCCAAAATATGTTTCCCATGCTCATATAATAGAGCATGGGTAGTTACAACTTCCCAAACCTTCATTTTTAACTTTTTGCAAAAATTGTAAAAGTTACTCAAACAACTTTGCAACTTTTGAGCAATTTTTGCTCTTTACATCTTTTGTCAAATGGGTCCATCTAGGACTATTCTAGGATCCTAGTTAAGATTCCTAGGACCTATTAGGTAACCAAATACCTTAGTTTCCCACCCCTAACAATGTTTAACCTATTGAGAAACTTTTGACCAATTTAGGACCTAATGAGCAATTTTGACTCTTTTACAAACACCTTGGGTCTGGTTGCTTATTAGATACACACAACCTATACTACTATGTAAATAATCCTTTTAACAATTCTTGGACAATATTTTTCATGGTTGGAGGCCTTTAATGGAGTTTAGGTGGCTATAGGTGCATGAAATGCATGCCTAAGGAGTAGTGGCAAGAGATCTATCCATTAGAGAGGGGTATTTTATGGTAGATTATGTCTACATATGCCTTGGAGATGATGAATCAACCTTCATTTGATTGAAGTTGGCTTGGGAAGTCATACATTGAGAAACCCCTAGGTTTGAGGGTTCGTAAGAGACCAATTTGGGGATTTCTTACTTGCAAAGGTTAGAGGATCAAATTGACCTAATATTTCTTTGATTGGGTCCACTTGAGGAGACTATTGAAAATTTGGAGTATTGGAAGCAAGGGTAGCAGGTAGTTGCTTTGGAAAACCACCATATTTTATGCTTAAAATGGATGACTCGTTGGAGGATATATTTGTTGGTCCAGAATAACCTACACCAAGGTTGAGATATGTTAAAGAAGGCTTAAATGGGTATATGAAAACCTACTTTATTTGAGAAGTCCTTTGGAAGAAAAATTAAGATACATCTTTCTCACTAGAGGCCTAGTTGGGGGCACTTAGGCCTACTGGGAAATTTTGAGGAATTTGAGTGCTTCCCCATGTTGAAAACATTCTAATCTTCCAAAATATGCTTCCCCATGTTCAAATACCCAAGAATGGGTAGTTACAACTATTGGTCTCAGATTGGTTTTGACAATTGAGTGTCAACACATTTAACCAATTCTCAAGTTGATGCCAAGTATAATATAGATGTTGAGCTATAGTATGTACCAAGCCAGAGATTCAATAGGTGTTGTGTAAACTTTAGGTGCTAAGCAAAGTTCAAGTGCCCAGTGATAAGTGATGCTAAGACATTGTATGTGCCGAGCAAAGTATAGATGCTCAGAGAAATTGAATTACTATAGGAGCCAAGTGAGACAAAATTCCTACATGTGTCGAGCATTAGCAATTAGTAAGTGCCAAGTAACACATAATCAACATATGAGTTTGTGTCTTTACAAACTTAGATGTAAACTATTTTTGAGTTGACTTAGGATGAATCTCAAAGGATCTTGAAGATACGATTGAATCTTTTGCATTACCTCTGTAATCAGCATGCAAACAATCAAAAAAATGGAGAAGGCATGCAACTAATAGGAAAAGTGAAAGAATTGAGCGAGAAAAGAAGAATAAATATTGATCATAGATTCATACCTAACCCTAAGTCTTTGAAGCCTTTAAAAGGAGGATGAAACCCCATTGTGTGTGTGTATGAGTAAGAGTTTATGGGAGAATGCTAGTGAAGTGCAGAGGGGTGTAAAGACTTAGAAAGAGTAGAACAACATTACAGAATTCAGTGGATCAAGAATAGAGTATCAGAATTTCAAAACGAGACATATCAGATCAAGCGAAGATTAGAATAGATAGAGTAGAACAAGGATCTAGAATCAGCAATTGAAGATTGCAAGTCATAGACTTTCTAATACTCTCTAGCCATTGAATTAGGAATGAAAATCCTATGATGATAGGTTGGTTTAGTAGCCATGTTGTAAGCCTTTAAACAAGGTGCTAAATCCTTTAATAGGGTAACATTCCAAGTGAGTGTTTATAAATCCTTTAACCAGGTCACTTTTAATAGGGTGTAAAGTCTTTAACAGGACAAGCCTTTCACAGGGTAGACCATTGGAAGTGGTCAAACTTTGTAACCTTAAACAGTTACATATTGCTGCAGTGATACTTTGTGGGTGTCATCCCCACCCTAGTTTTTCTTTTTCATTTTGGAGGGTTTCTAGGTTACCAAAATCTTATGTTATCTATTTTCATGCATGTCATTACTTTCATGTTTATTAGATGAATTAGATGCATGTGAATGATTTTAGCTAAAAGGTTTTGAAAAGGTTAAAGTTCATTACTTCTGATTCACCCCCCTCTTATAAGTAAATCTTCCTACTTGTAAATTTCAAAAATTGGTATCAGAGCCAAGTTCTCATGAGAAGGAGCCTAACATCTTGGAGAAAAGATCTGGAAATGGAAGTGTACAAACTTGGGAAGATCATAGAGAATCAAGCAATTGATGTACAACTTGTTCTACATACTTTGGAAGAAGCAATAGAAGAACTAAGAAAATCTTTAAATAGAAGAAGAGAGATTGCCATAATTGAGAATGATACACAATACAAGGAGATTGACATCTCAATTTTTTTTGCAAATGGAGATTCCAAAGAGTTTGATGCAGCAATGGTAGACCTAATGGAGAAGAATAGAGCCCAAGTAGAAGAAATCAAAACACTCAAGCTTGAATAAGAATCACAAGCCATGATGCTTTGTGAAGTGACTGAACAAAAGAAAAGAGCCATTGAAGATAAGGTTATGCTAGAAGAAGACAAGAGAAACCTTGCTAACAAACTGTAAGAAAAGTCAATTGAGCTTGCAAGAATTTCAAACATGTAGCTAGACACCCTAAGTTAGATGATGAATGCACATCATGAATTGAATGTCAAGGACATTGAGATCTCTACATTGAAGATGCAAAATGAACAACTACAAAATGACCTAAAAAGAGAAAAGGATATTGTAGAGAGCTTCAACAAACCTAATGATGCCATCAAGTACTTTGAGTAGGCATTGAAACCACCAAGGGCTAGCAATGATACTTTAGGACTAGGTTACACTAGCACTGAACAAGGAGAGTCATCCAAGACTACAGAAGAAAGAAGTAACAAAGTTAAGAACACTAAACCTACTTGTCATTTCTATGGTAAAAAAGGACATACCTCTAATGTATGTAGGAGCAAGAATGCCCATTAGCATGACAAACCTAAGAATATGGGTCACTATCACAAGTGCAACAATCAAGGACATCAAACACATGAATACAAGACTAGGACTATTAGAACACCAAGATTTGAAGGTCACTACTACAAATTCAAGAAGTATATATGTAGAGCTCTTGAGTGTAGATCAAAGCCTACGTGGACACCTAGTTAGCCAACAAGAGGAAAGAACCATGGACATCACTACAAATGGGACTACAACACCAGGTATAGCTGCCATTATTATTAGGAATATGGACACATCCCTAAAAATTACATAAGAACACATTTAAGTGGAAACTACAATAGATGGTTAAGTCAAACCATGTGCTTCAGTTATTTGAAGATTGGTCATATCAGCAAGAATTTCCCAACAAGGTCAAAGACACCTGACTCAGAGATCAACAAAGGAAAAGGAAAAGTGGATGTTGAACACATCAAAGGAGAAATGAATAAGACATGGAAGAAGAAAGATGGAAGTAGCACATCAAATAAAGGGACCACTTCACCTAAAAGGTCAAGTGGTCACACTTCAACCAACTAAGCAAAAGAAGGTATGTGGGACTAATATACAAAGCTTTATCATACATCAATTCCTAAACAAGCAAGTACTAAAAAGAAGAGATCAGCATGAATAGAGATGCAAAGTTAAAACTTCAAGATTTCATGAGTGTTGTTGAGTTAGAAAAGTCATCTTTAGATGCCGAGTAAAATTCTAGTACAAGCTGAGTTGATTGTCAAAGTCAGTAGAAGCTGAATGATTAGTTGCAGCCGAGTTGGTAGTGGAAGTTGAGTGAGGGATACTTCTATGGATGCCAAGTGGTGGAAAGACAATGGAAGCTAAGTAATGTAGAAATACTTAAGAACCTGAGTGGATAGTTGTAAATGCACTAAACATTAAATGCTATAAAAATAGAGTATATTATCACATCTTGAATCATTTTTTTCTTCATTGTGAACAAAGAGCTAAGATGAAGAAGAGTGCAAAATGACTTTAAAGTAGTGAACCAAAGGAGAAGGAGCCGTTTGAGGTTCAACTAGTGTGAAACAAAGTGAAACAACCAAATTTCCAGCCAATCCCTAAAGTGGCATATAAAAATGACCCAACTGGAGCCTTGTCTGTTATACCCCCTCCTAAGGTAGTTATGGTCGAAGATGTTAGAAGATGTTACAACTACAAAATTGGAGCCATATGAGACATGGAGATGAGGGAAGCCTATGAAAAATTGTGTGAAAATGGAGTATTGAAAGAAGAATACCAAATTGTTGAGAAGAAGGGTTTGACGCGTGCCCTAGAATTCCCCATAGTTTTCAAAACTGAACTGATTAGGATAGTTCTTAACAGGATTCATGATGAAAGTTTATGGTTGGAGGATGGTCTAGTAAAAATAACAAAAAGGATTGTACATAGAGTGATAGGGTACCCAACCCTAGATCGACCAAAGACCCTTAGAAGTGATTCTAAGGAAGCAATTGAAAAGAACACTAGTTCTAAATGGAACAAGAGAGGAATGACAATAGACACTATCTAGGACCCTCTTGTTGACTTTTCTATTAGAGTTATTGCACATAAATTTTATCAATCTAGCAAACTTAACAATTTACCTTGCATTGTAGTGGATGCGGGTTACAAACTAGTGAAAAGGTATCATACTTATGATCTTGTAGAACTACAATTGCAACAAATCAATGAGAACTTAGCAGTAATAAGGAGAACCAAGGGAGCCTAATGCAAGTTTGTTGCAATTTTGATTTGCATATTTTTCTATGTACAAAATAAATTTTCATCTTTTGATAAAGTTTTTTGGAAAGCAAATAGGTCTATAATAGCTCAAGTAAATGAATATACAGAACAAATGGGAGCTAATTTTGAAACTCTTATGACTAGCTATTTTGAAGACTTCAAGAAGACCATGAAGCAAAGGCTAAGAATACTAGTTTCATTGGTAGGAAAGAATGTAAATGATGTATGTTTTCTTGTAGATATTGATTATACTTACATACAAGCAGCCATACCAAGAGTTAGATGGTTAAGACCTCTTGGCTATGAGATAAATATAGATGGGGCATTTGCAGCCATACTGCATTATTAGCAGAGGAAGTGGACAAAAGTGCACCACATTTTGGTACTTATGATGTGGTAAGGTCAAAGGTGGATATGGAGTTAAAAACTACCTCCACACTGAAGAAGAAGGACAAACTTGTAAAGAAACTTAAAGCCAAATTTGGTGAGGGCATTACAAAAAAAGAAGAAGAAGATGAAGAGGCTGAAGATGATGAAGAAGAACAAGGACAGGAAACACTTGCATTGACCTAAGGCATGGGTGAGGATGCAAAATAAGAGGAAGGTGTTGAGTAGGGAGCACTAAAGCTAGAGCTTAAGAAAAGAAAGGCACATAAATAGCTAGCTGCACGACCCAAAGGAAAGAAGAAAGCAACTAAGCCGAGCCCAACCAAGCCAACTACAAGGGTAGACACAAGGGTAACAACACAAGTGGCAAAGAAACATGGGAAGAAAAAAGCCATAGAGTAAGGAGGGCCTATAGAACAAAAGAAAAGAAGAAAATATGTTGCACCCCCAGAGTTAGATGAAGAAAAGACAGAATCTGACAATGATCAATTTAGATTGGTAAGACATTCTACTAAATCTAATTTGGAAAATGTTTGTGATAACATTAGAGATAATGAAGATTTAACTGGTTTAAAGACCATTGATTTTAATAAATTATCAAGAGAAGAAAAAACATAGTGGAAGAGTCTATCTACACTATGATGGCTAAGTTCAAGACTACCCCACTTGAACTTGACAATTCTATGCCTAAGGAGCTAAGCTCCATTGTAGAAAATAAATGGCATTACTACCTAAATATGGAAAAGGAAATAAGGGAGTCAACATTGGCTCGTGTGATGCCTGACCTAACTAAAGGTCAAATAAGCAAGGCCAATAAGAAACATGGGAGAAAATTTACACCCAAATACAAAGCCTTCAATATTTTATAGAATAAAATAGAAGATGTTGTAAAGAAACCCACACAAATGTGGAAATTGATTTGTGGGTTGACTACGATCAAAGAAGGGCAAGAAGATCCCTTTGAGGGAAGAAATGATGAGGAAGAAGAGGAGAATGAAAAGGATGAAGAATGAGAGAAAGAGAAGGAAGAGGTAACTATGGAGGATAAGACACATCAAGGTGATGAGGCAACAACTGAGGAGTAGTAGCCAGAAAAAAGTGTCCATGACACCCAATTGCCACCACCTAGTCCTCCACATATAGCACCTACATCTGTAGAAACTATAACTGTAAAGGGTGTTCTTGACACCTTAGTTTAGAACATCAATCTACTAACTGTAGAGGATCTCAAAAAGATCCTTCACTGAACAACATTGCAATCACAATTGTGCACAAATCCTGTTTTGGTGAGTGTAGAGGAGTTACAAAAAGCTATAGCAGAAATTACCAAGGAGAAGGTGAACACACAAGAACCACCTTCATAACCTCCCATAGGTATAAATGATCAACCAAAAGAGAAAGCGACACAAGATGCAATTGCTAAGGTTGATTCCACAGTGATAGTAACAACAATTACCGAGGAGTCAGCAAAGGAACAGACAGGAAAAAAGGTTCCTACAACACAAAGCCAAGGTGCACCTCCTCAAATCATTGTCATTGATCAAGGCAAAAGAGAAGAAGACAAGGAAGAGGACAAAACCCCCAAGGAAAGAGAGCAAGAGGCAATACAGACATTGGTCAATTTGCCTACTATGGGGACTCCTACCAAGCAGTTGAGCAATGATGTAGTACCACTACAAATCTCAGCACCAGGCTCAAGCTCTACCAAGGTAGCAAGGTTACTTCACTATGGAGACCCTACACTTAATGAAGAAATAGTCATACCAAGTTATTACTTTAAGACAATGAATATGGCACAGCTAAATGAAGTGTAAGAGGCACTTGAGAGGAAGAAGAAGAAGTAGGAGATACTTAGAAATGAGTATAGACAAAAGCAAGCATTACTAGAAATCAAAGACATATTCCTTAATGCATTCAACTTGCCTGTACCCGATGAAACAAAGCCCATCATGGAGCAATTGTCCAACATAGTGGACCTGATACAAAATGAAGACCTTGATACTAATGTCAAATCATTAGAATGATTTGAAAAGAAAATTCAAATGAAAGTTAATGAGAAGATATCTAGTGAGATAGCACTATCATAGGTTGAATTGGCTAAAAAGGTTGAGAAAGTGAAAAAAATAATTGAGAATATATTCTCATTGTACTCAAAATTATGTGATTCATCATATTTCACACAAGAAACTAGCCAGAGAATACTGAGCTTGGAATAGAATCTTAAGATATCTATCACACAGCTACCTAAAGATCCAGCTCAAAGTGAAACATTTTGCCAAAATGCTTCACACTTAGAAGGAGTTAGCTGTATTAACAAAAGAAGAGGCCAATGTTAAGGCCAAATTAATACAAATTCAATCTGCAATCACCCCGCATCTAGAAGTACTACATAAGGAAGTGGCCTATGCAAAAAATGTTTTAAAGAAAGACTCCAATCTTTCTACTTTAGAAGGCCTTGTACATCTTGCAGTAGAGATAGCCATCCAACACAAAGGACTAGAAATTGCTTTAGACAATTGGGATGATTCTCTGAAGATGATAATGGAGGTAAATAATTTTTTTTTGGCTAAATATTCTATTCATTCTTAGGACCCTTTGACATAAGTGTCAAAGAGGGGGAGATATAAACATTATGCATATAATAAGAATGGGGGAGAAAATACATTTTTTGATGGAGGTAATGAAGAATATCCGAAGGGGGAGATATTTATGCAAAGAGGGAGACATAATAAAGATAGGAGATAATAAGAATGGATGTGTAAATAAAGGAAGAAATACCAAAAGGGAGAGATAATCACAATTTTGAGGAAGTAATAAGGACATACAACAAAAAGGATGCAAAAACTACAAGAAAATGTGTGAAAGGGGGAGTAGACACAGAGAAAAAACAAAGGGGGAGTACAAACAAAGAAGATATAGAGTACAAACAAGGCAAAGAGTATCAAACACATCAACATGAGACAAATTCAGCTTAAGGGAATTTTAGTTACAGAAATGGCATATCAACTCAGGGGGAGTTACAAGTTTTGAGGCATATAGTCTTCTACAAAATTTTGAACAAGTTTTTGAAGTTTTGTACATATGCCAAACATGATATGTATTATACTCGTAGAGACCAGACTCATAATGCTTAGTTAAGTGTTTTTGACACTCATGTCAAAGGGGGAGATTGTTGGTCTCATATTGGTTTTGACAATTGAGTGTCAACACACTTAACCAATTCTCAAGTTGATGCTGAGTGTAATATAGATGCTGAGATATAGTATGTGTTGAGTTAGAGATTCAATAGGTGCCGAGTAAACTTTAGGTGCCAAGCAAAGTTCAAGTGTCGAGTGATAAGTGATGCCGAGATACTATATGTGTCGAGCAAAGTATAGATGCCGAGCAAAATTGAATTACTATGGGAGCCAAGGGAGACATAATTCCTACATGTGTTGAGCATCAACAATTAGTAAGTGTTGAGTAACATAGAATCAACATATGAGTTTTTGTCTTGACAAACTCAGATGTAAACCATTTTTGAGCTGACTCAAGATGAATCTCAGAGGATCTTGAAGATAAGATTGAATCTTTTGCATTACCTATGTAATCAACATGCAACCAATCAAAAAAATTGAGAAGGCATGCAACTAATAGGAAAAGTGAAAGAATTGAGTAGGAAAATAAGAATGAATATTGATCATAGATTCATAGCTAACCCTAAGTCTTCGAAGCCTTTAAAAGGAGGACGAAACCCCATTGTGTGTGCGTATGAGTAAGAGTTTATGGGAGAATGCTAGTGAAGTGCAGAGGAGTGTAAAGACTTAGAAAGAGAAAAACAACATTGTAGAATTTAGTTGATCAAGAACATAGTATCAAAATTTCAAAAAGAGACATATCAGATCAAGCGAGGATTAGAACAAACAGAGTAGAACAAGGATATGAAATTAGCAATTGAAGATTGCAAGTCATTAGGTCAAGACTTTCTAATATTCTCTAGCCATTGTATTAGGAATAAAAATCCTATGATGATGGGTTGGTTTAATAGCCATGTTGTAAGCCTTTAAACAAGGTGCTAAATCCTTTAATAGGGTAATATTCCAAGTGAGTGTTTGTAAATCCTTTAACTAGGTCACTTTTAATAGGGTGTAAAGTCTTTAATAGGACATGCCTTTCATAGGGCAAACCATTGGAAGTGGTCAAACATTGTAACCTTAAACAATTACATATTGTTGCAGTGATACTTTGTGGTTGTCATCCCCACCCCAGTTTTACCTTCTCATTTTGGAGGCTTTTTGGGTTACCAAAATCTTGTGTTATCTATTTTCATGCATGTCTTTACTTTCATGTTTATTAGATGAATTAGATGCATGTGAATGATTTTAGCTAAAAGGTTTTGAAAAGGTTAAAGTTAGTTACTTTTGATTCACCCCCCTCTTAGAAGTAAATCTTCCTACTTGTAAATTCCAAGAACAACTTCCCAAACTATCATTTGCAACTTTTTGCAAAAATTGCAAAAGTTGCTCAAGCAACTTTTCAACTTTTGAGCAATTTTTGCTCTTTACATATTTTGATCAACCAGGTCCATCTAGGACCATTCTAGGACTCTACTTAGGATTACTAGGACCTATTAGATAGCCGAATACCTTAGTTACCCAACCCTAACAATATTTTATGTATTGAGCAACTTTTGGCTCATTGAGTAACTTTTGACCAACTTAGGACCTAATGAGAAATTTTGGCTCTTTTACAAACACATTGGGACTAGTTGCATTCAAAGAACTCTTGGAATTTATTAGACACACAAAACCTCTTAACTAAGCCATAAAAAACTTCAAAAACCAAAAAGGAGGGAGGTGCCTTGTACCAAAGAGTGGGAAAGTCCATTTGAAGCTACCTAGTTGTGAACTCTGCATCATAAAAAGTGAGAGAGGTCCATGTTTTTGTAATTATACTCAATCTAATGAACCAACTGGATCTATTCTATGTTTTTAATGTCTCAAGTATTGCCTCGTGGTCTGACTCGTGAACCTTCCAAAGAGTCTTATTATGTGCTTTTCTACCATATTTAACCAAGTGGACATTTGACACAACAACAATGTTTGAATAACGAGGAATCTTCCTCTCTGTTTTCCCATCCTCGAATAACCACAAGTTAGGGTTCTTCATAGAATACCATCTAAGCCACGTCTCAGTTACAACCACTGCACCTATATGGTACTCTAAACCTTCACCATTTATAACCAAGTGATCCAATTTTTTTTTGGTTTGGACATGACAACACAAATAATAATTTGTCCCTTCTTCATTGTCTTAAGGTGAAATAACAATAAAAAGATGGTCTGCAGTGATAAATGTACAAAATGCAATCATTAATTCAACAAATACTAAATATATATATACATATATGTACATACATATATACATGTATGTATATACATATACATATATATACATACATACATATATGTATGTACATAAATACATATACATACATACATACACATACTATATACATGCATACATATATATACATACATACACATACATAAATGTATATGTATATACATACATGTATATATGTATGTATATATATGTATATGTATATACATAAATGTATGTAAATACATACATATGTACATCTACGTATGTACATACATACATGTATGTATATGTATATATGTATGTACATATACATATATACATACATATATGTATATACATATATGTATATATCTATATGTATATTTATATAGATATATGTATATATATACATGTATATGTATATATATATATACATGTATATGTATATATATATACATGTAGTTTTATATATATACATGTAGATGTATATATATACATTTATATGTATATGTATATATATGTGTGTATATATATATGTATATGTATATACATGTGTGTGTGTGTGTATAAAATTAGGTTGCACTAGATTAGACAAGCGGTGAAAG
Organism: Cupressus sempervirens; assembly: GCA_028749045.1. NCBI lineage: Eukaryota > Viridiplantae > Streptophyta > Pinopsida > Cupressales > Cupressaceae > Cupressus > Cupressus sempervirens. The sequence goes on from CM053783.1 coordinate 332,038,206, forward strand.
ACAATGGATGAATCCATCTCTACCATTTATAGTGCTTGTGGGGGACAATACATGTCAATTGGGTCCAAAACCCATATATCCCATTTGTTCACCCATTTAGTCGACTCACACTCATCCTAATTTTCCTCTGCACATGATGGACAAAAGCATGCCATTTTTCATGTGTGGATACTCCATGAACCTGCATAGAGCTTCTAAAAGAGTACAACTCACTTGATCCTGTTAGTGTGCAACAATCCTCATATGGTGCAATGTTAGTATTATCTATCAACCAAAAAAATCTATGAACAATAGACTCACCTTCCTTACCTAGACCCATTGTAGCGTTACACCACCAGATAATGGATTTTACATCTGCCAATTTTGCTCCATCTTTGTACTTTAATTATTCATGAGCTAAGGCTCTTTTGATGCATGCACCTAGACCATCATGCTCTCCTTTTCCATGACTAGCCTCTGTGAAATTACACATATATTGAATTTTAGATAGCTTGTGCATCCTACTCAACCAATAGAACATTCGTGCATTCTTGAATTGAGATGCGCAATTATTTAACCAAATAATGTGGTGGCGATATGTTATGCCCTTGTTAGCCAAATATCCATAAAATAGTTGAAAAAAACCACGTACAAAATCCATAGAATGTGATTGATCATCTCTGATGTAAAAATGGTACTCCCTCAATATCTTTTTGTCATCCTCTATACTTGTAGGTGAATGCATGAATATTATCTGAAAAAATATGGAAACCTATTGAGAAGTATAATACTTTTCTTGCACCTCATTTTTTGGTTGTAGCATGTAATTCTTTGTGAAATCTACAATCCAAATAATGATATCTAGTGGAAATGTATCATTGCATAGCTTGAGTTGCAAATCTAGCCATCGAGCTCTATGTGTATGCCTTGCATACTCATAGATAATCTTTTCACAAAAATCTTCATGAACTCATACACTAGAATATTTTCAATGACTAAATCACATCTTTTACCCCATTTCCCATCTTTTAGAGCATATGTCACTATCTTATATTTTCTGTAATCTACTATTTCATTTCCAATTGTATGTGTACTATTCATATGTTCACAAGTTGATAAAAGTTGCAAAGAACCACAAAATAAGCATGTACCATCCAAGCATGACATCTTGTAAAACTGTTGACTATCTCCTATTTCACATAAAATTTTGGATATGAATTCGCTTGAAGATCTAGGTAGCTCATTCATGTTAGGATTAGACAGGTTCAGAACAATATACGAATAAATAGTTAAATGTAGAAACAAAAGAAGAAAACCATAAGAACATAGATAACACATAGATTTAATGTGGTTCACCCAAAATCTGGGCTACATCCACCTTCATAGCCATCCAACCTTTCTTATTATCCAATGATTATAGTACAAAGCCTTATAGCTCAATACCACTACAAGAACAACCTATCTCATTATACATCACATTCACACAATCCCTAACCCTAAGCTATATTATAGAATATATTCCTGCTTTAGGGTTACAATATGCCTATCTAAAAAAGGCACAATAAAATAGGAGTAGATTTTTTTTTTTCAATTATGAAGTATGTACAATACTTCTCTGATCAGTCACCATAAACTAACAATCTCCCACTTTGGGACTAATCAGACTCCATCGTAGAAAATAATCTCCCACTTGGATATTGATCCTATAGCAATACTACTACCACATGGGGCTCCCACTGGATAAAAGCCTTTGTTGTGTATTAACTCCATGATTATCATTCAAGAAGCCCAATAGAAGTTGAGCAAGAAACTAATTTCTCCTTGGGGACTGTCTTCATGAACATGTTTGCAAGATTATCACTTGTGTGAATCTTTTCAAGCCTTAATTGGCCATACTCCAAAATAAACCATATAAAATGGTACCTGAGCTATATATGCTTTGTCCTTGAATGAAAAGTAGAATTACTTGCAAGATTAATGGCACTCTGGCTATAACTATTCAATGGGCGATCTTCTTGCTTTTGACCCAATTCCTCCAAAAAAAAATTGTAACCAAATCATCTCCTTGCTAGCTTCTATAACAACTACATACTTAACTTCAGTGGTTGAAAATGCATTAACCTTTCGCAATCTAGAAATCCAATTGACTATAGTACCCCCTACAATAAAAACATACCCTGTAGTACTCCTCCTTGTATCAATATCTCCTACTGGATCAGAGTCAACAAATCCACTTAGAGCAGAACTGGATCTTGTGAAACATAATGCCTTTGTAGTAGTACCTGTCAAATATCAAATTATCCATTTGACAACACTCCAATGTTCCATACCCAGATTACTAATATACTTGCTGACAACTCCCACTATACTAGCAATATCTAGCCGTGTGCATACCATTGCATACATCAGACTGCCAATTGCTGATGAATATGAGATGTTAGACATTTTATATACCTCTTCCTATGCCTTTTGACACATTTCCTTAGTCAATCTGAAATGACTAGCCAAAGGTGTACTGAATACTTTTGCATCCTGCATGTTAAATATTTTCAACACCTTTTTTATATACTCACTTCGGGACAAATTCAAGGTTCTATTTTTTCTTGTCCTGTGTGATCCTCATACCAAGGATTTTCTTAGTAGCACCCAAATCCATCATAGCAAATGACCTTGCTAATTTTTGTTTAATTTCATTTATCTATTGCATATTAGGCCCAAAAACAAGCATGTCATCAACATAGAGTAATAGAATAATGTAACTCCCATTATCCAATCTCTTAAAATATACACAGTGATCAAAATGACATTTATGGTAACCTTGTTCAACCATAAAACTACCAAATTTTAAATACCATTATCGAGGTGCCTGCTTTAGGCCATACAACTCTTCCATAACTTGCACACCAAATTCTCCTTACCCTTGACCTCATATCCCTTTGGTTGTTGCATGTAAATTTTCTCCTCCTAATCTCCATGGAGAAAGGTTGTTTTCACATCTAGTTGTTCAAGATGCAAGTCATTTGTGGCAACAAGACTTGGTACAGTTCTAATTGAAGTCATTTTTACAACAAGGGAGAATATTTCATCAAAATATATACCCTTTTCTATGCAAAACCTTTTACTACAAGTCTGGCCTTGTACCTTTTCTTTCCTCCATCTTCCTCCTTTAGCCTATAAACCCATTTGTTAGGAAAGGTTCTTTTTCCTTCAGGTAAAGGGACTAAGTCCCAAGTCTTATGTTTTAACAAGGAGTTCATCTCCTCTTTCATGCCCAGTTTCCACTATTGTCTGGCATCTACCTATACTGCCTCTTTATACTCCTCGGGTTCACCATAATCAGTCAATAAAATAGAGTATAAAGAAGGAGAAAAAAATTTAGGAGGTCTACTTAATTGAGTAGAATGTCTAAAACTTATAGGAATTTTTTGGGATAACCTGTTGTTGAGCATCAAATACCAGTGGCATTTCCTTTTCAGGAGTCTCATCCAAAATCACATAGTCTTCTTTGACCTGTTCATGCTTCTTCTCCTGCAACTATTCTTTGTACATAACCTTCTCATTGAATATAACATCTCTACTTCTAATTATTTTCAAATTTTCAAAATCCCATAACCGATAACCATAGTCATCTATTCCATATCCAATGAAGGTACATTTTTGAGATTTAGAATCAAGCTTGATTCTATTTTCTTTATCAGCATGGAGAAAAGCTTCAAAACCAAAAGTTTTTAGAAATGAATAATTTTCCTTTTTACCAGTCCATGCTTCCTCTAGAATACCACCATAAAAAGGAGTTGAAGGTCCTCTTTTTATCAAATAGACAACAATATTTGCAACATCTGCCTAGAAATGAATTAGCAACACAACATGCAATCTCATGCTCCTTGCACATTCCATGATTGTCCCATTTATCTTCTCAGACACACCATTTTCTTTTGGAGCTACTAGAATAATCTTTAGCCTTCTGATTCCATTAACATAATTATAATCTTCACAGGACTTGTTGCAATACTCACCTCCATTATTCTATCTGAGACACTTTAGCTTCTTTCCTGTCTCATTTTCAACCAAAGCTTTCCATTTCTTGAAAGTTGCAAAGACATTAGATTTTGTTTTAGAAAATACACCCATGTCTTCTGAGTTGAGTCATCAATGAAAATAACATAGTAATGAGAGTCATCAAGAGATGATACCTGATCTGGTCCTAATACATCCAAGTGTACTAGCTCTAACTTCTCACTCTTCTTCTCTTTTCCAACTTTGAGAAATTTGACTCTTCTCTATTTACCATAAACAAAATTTTCACAAAACTCTAAATCAATATTTTTCAACCCTAGCAACAGATATTTAGAGTGAAGGATTTTCATCCCTTTCTCACTCTTGTGCCCAAGCCTATGGTGCCAAACAACTGAATTTGTTCTTGCAACATTTAGAGTAGCTTTCCTTGTATTATTAATATCAGTAGCAACTAAAGTTGAATAAGTGTTCCCAGTACACAAGTACAATGTGCCAACCTTTGCACCTTTAGCTACTACTAATGAACCATTAGTTACGTTCCAAACATTGTTTGCAAACATGACTACATCACCTTCACTACCCAGTTGTCCTACAAAATTTAATTTTTTTCTTAAATTAGGGACATGCCTTACCTCCTATAGCATCCAGTCATTTCTGTTTGGCAACTTGATCTTTATTTTTCCTTTTCCAACAATAGGTTAGGCCTCATCATCACCCAAATATGCCTGTCCAAAATCACCTTGAACATAATCTTGAAAATGTTTCCTATGAGGTGTAGCATGGAATGAGTCCTCAAAATCTATTACCCAAGAATCATTAACATTATCTAAACATAATATTAAAGCATCTTGTAAATCATTACTTGCAACATTAGCTTCCTTACTGCCATCTTCATTTCTGTCTCCTTATTTGTTTTTTTGAGATTAGCTATCTTTCTTCAGGTGACCAAGTTTTCCACCGTACTAGCAATCTTTCTTTCCTTTAGACTGAGAATGTCCTTTCTTTGACTTCCCTCGTGACTTGTCATGCAAGGGCCTTTTCCTCTTTGATTTGTTCTTCCTCTATTCTCCACATTCAATGTGGAACTTGATGAGGTTGAAGTTTCACTTGTGCTTTTTTATTGCATTTCCTCGCTTAGGATAACACCAACAACTTCATCAAATTTCAAAGTATTTAAACTAGAGACAGAGTTATTTACAACCATAACCAAGCTATTCCAACTTTTTGGCAAAGAACATAAAATTAAGAGAGCCCTAACCTCTTCATCGAATGAAATTTGTAGGGATGAAAATTGACTAGTGATTGTGTTAAACTCATTTAAATGATTCACTATAGATCCTTCCTCACCCATTTTCATATTAAATAAACACTTCATAAGAAATACCTTATTCAAAGCTGAGGGTTTTCATATAACTTAGCTAGTGTCTCCATCAACTCTACAATCATTTTTACCTTTGATATATTGAATGTTATAGATGGGGCAAGGCACAATCATATAGATCCCAGTGCCTTCCTATCCAAGATCTCCTAATATTCATCTGTGATCATTCCTTGTCTCTTAGCTTGCCCTTCTAATGGCTTCCACAAATACTTCGTATATAGATAATCTTCCATCTACATTTTCCATAGCTGAAAATTTTGGCCATTGAATTTTTCAATCTTGAATTTGGAATCCTCCATTTCTCCCACTCAAATCTAAAAGTTAGGTGTCAATCTACAACAACAAACTTCACTCTCATACCAATTGTTAGGAATCAAAAGATTCGGAACAATATATGAATGAACAGTTAAATGCAGAAACAAAAAAGAAAACCATAAGAACACAAATAACACAGATTTAACACGGTTCAACCAAAACTTGGGCTATGTCCACCTACACAGTTGTCCAACCTTTCTTATTATCCAGTGATTACAGTACAAACCCTTACAGCTCAATACCTCTGCAAGAATAACCTATCTCATTATACATGGCATTCACATAATCCCTAACCCTATGCTATCTTATATAATATATTCTCGCTTTAGTGTTACCCTATGCCTATCTAAATAAGGCATGATAAAATAGGAGCAAAAAATCAAACAGTTATGAAGTAATTACAATTCTTCTCTAATCACTAACCACAAGCTAACAATTCATGTCGGAATCCTACAAAACAAACTTAGAATGCAAAAACACAAATATATGCCTAAAAACATCAAATTGGTTAGAAAATTCAATATGTATCCTAAAAAAATAAGTTTTGCATGTTGATTTATCTTCACATAAAAAAGGTTTACCCATCTCAAAAAATCTTTGACTTATTTGAATTTGAGGATACATACCAATAAATTTTGCAAAAAATTGTGTCTTCAAGTTGAGTCCAAAAAATGTTTTGCATGTGGATCACAATTTCAACTACCAATCCTCCTTCTTACAACATCTCTTTGATGAGGGGAAACATGCCTATAATTTATCCAAAAATCTTCAATCAATGATTTCAAAGCTTTACTAATTTCTTTATCTTTTCGCATTAGTTTATCACTAAATGTCCATAACTCATTTTTTGTTAGATATTCCACTCTTTCACACCTTACCATGGCTCTCCTTAGAGTACCTCTACCGATTTTCAATGTTTTGCTTGTCTTTCTCATGAGCGAAGCTTTCTTCATCTGGATAATTACTATTGTCGATGTAAGTATGCATCTTGTGATATTACTATCTTTGGTGCGTGATTTAGAACCCACTTTGTCATATGCACTCATTAGATTCTTTACAATACTTTTTTCATTTGAATCATCCATTGTTCTTAGCCCAAGAATCTTCATGATGGGCCTAAATATAAAATTCATCATTTCAACAGCCTAAATTTAAAATTCATTATTTCAACAAATAATTGGCATTAACCTATAATATTTAATTTTTCAAAGAATAATCTCTACATACGATTAACTTTTCTTTGACAAGTACGCTTGCTAATCTTGTCATGTAGTAGTTTCATTTTATCTCTTTTAATTGCCAAATCTCTCTCCCTCTCTTCCATTGTTTGAGTTTTTAGGTTCTTCCTTAGCATGATGATGATTTCTATATGTCAAATTATTAAAACATATGAATTACTTACAATTTGTAAATAAAAAATCATTGAAATACATATACAAATCACAATTATTTCAATGAATACACAATATATATTAAACAGCTTGTCAAATTTCTAACCATTTCCAAATAATAATTTATTGAAAGATACAAATTTTAATGAATTCACTATATACTAAACAACTTGTCAAATTATAATGAAATTTGTCTCTATAGTAACAAAGAATATTTAAAAAGGACTGTACTAACCTTTTCTATAGAAAAATGTTAAAAAGCCTTCAAATAGTGTATCCAATGATTGAATTTAGTATTTTCTAGCTTCCAATAGCATAAAAGAATGTTCAAAAAGCCTTCAAATAGTGTATCTAATGATTGAATTTGGTGTTTGCTAACTTCCAACAACATGAAACCTATGTTTTCTATCAGAACAATAGAACAAACAACAAACAAAAAAGAGAATATGGGTCAGTAGGGACCCAAACTTTTGTTATAACTATTTTTTGGTGTTTTCATATAGTGCATACACACTATAGGTGTGTATGCAATATAAAGCATGTACACACTATTTGAAAAATATTTCTCTCTCTCTCTCTCTCTCCCTCTCCCTCTCTCTCCCCTAGCCTCTCCCATTCCCTACTCTCTCTCTCCCCTATCCCATCCCCTACTCTCTCTCTCTCTCTCTCTCTCTCTCTCCCTCCCTCCCCCTATCCCACCCTCTCCCATCCCCTACTCTCTCTCTCTCTCTCTTTCCCATCCTCTTCCATCCCCTACTCTCTTTATCTCTATCTCTTCCTCTCTCTCTCTTATCCTCCTCTCTCTCCCATCCCCCCCCTCTCCCTCCCTATCCCACCCTCTCCCATCCCATACTCTCTCTCTCTATCCCACTCTCTCTCATCCCCTACTCTCTCTCCCCCTCTCTCTCACCCTCTCTCTCTCCCATCCTCTCTCTATATATATCCCACCCTCTCCCATCCCCCCCCCCTCTCTCTCTCTCTCTCCCCCTCCCATCCCCCCTCTCTCCCTCTCCCATTCCCTAGTCTCTCTCTCCCTCCCACCCTCTCTCTCTATATATATCCCACCCTCTCCCATCCCCTTCTCTCTCTATATATATCTCTCTCTTGCCCCCTATCCCTCCCCCTCTCACTCTCTCTCTATCCCACCCTCTCCCATCCCATTCTCTCTATCTATCTATCCCACCCTCTCTATTTATATCCTATCCCCTTCTTTCCCTCCCTCCTTTCCTCTCCCTTTCTCTCTCCCTCTCTCCCCCTCTCTCTCTCTCTCCCTCTCTCCCTCTCTCTCTCCCCCTCCCTCCCTCTCTCTCTCCCACCCTCTCTCTATATATATCCCACCCTCTCCCATCCCTCTCTCTCTCTCACTCTCTCCCCCTATCCCACCCTCTCTCACTCTCTCTCTATCACACGCTCTCCCATTCCCTACTCTCTCTCTATCCCACCCTCTCTCTCTCTCTCTCTCTCTCTCTCTCTCTTTATATATATATCCCACCCTCTCCCATCCCCTCCCTCTCTCTCTCCCTCTCCATCCCCTACTCTCTCTCTCTCTCTCTCTCTCTCTCTCTCTCTCTCTCTCTCTCTCTCTCCCTCTCTCCCTTTCCCTCTCCCTCCCTATCCCTCCCTCTCTCGCTCTCTCTCTATCCCACCCTCTCCTATCCCCCACTCTCTCTCTATCTATCCATCCTCTCTCTCTCTATTTATATCCCATCCCCTTCTCTCTCTCTCTCTCTCTCTCTCTCTCTCTTCCACCATCTCTCTTTCTCCCTCTCTCTCTATATATATATATATCCCACCCTCTCCCATCCCCTTCTCTCTCTCTCTCTCTCTCTCTCTCTCTCTCTCTCTCTCCCCCATCCCAACCTCTCTCACACTATCTCTCTATCCCACCCTCTCTCACCCCCCTCTCCCTCCCCCTCTCCCTCTCTCCTATCTCCTACTCTCTCTCTCCCACACTCTCTCTATATATATCACACCCTCTCCCATCCCCTAGTCTCTCTCTCCCATCCCCCAGTCTCTCTCTCTCACACATCCTCTCCCATCCCCTACTCTGTCTCCATTTCTCCCCTCATCTCTCTTTATCCCACTCTCTCTCTCTCTCTCATTCTCTCTCCCCATTTCTCCCTTTGTCTTTCTCTATCCCACCCTCTACCATCCCCTAATCTCTCCCTTTCTCTCCCTCTCTCTCTCTCTATATATATATATTTTCATGTATCTATCTTGATCTTCATCTCCATATTTCTCTAGCTAAATCTCTCTCCCACTCCTCTCTTTTACTATATATTTCTCACACGCATCTCTCTCTCTCTCTCTCTCTCTCTCTCCCCCTCTCCCATCCCCCCTTCTCTCTCTCTCTCTCTCTCTCTCTCTCTCTCTCTCTCTCTCCCTCCCCCCCCCTCCCATCTCCTACTCTCTCCCCATCCTCTACTCTCTCTCTTACTTTCTACCCTCTCTCCCTCTCCCCTTCCATCTTCATTGAAATTTAGGCTTACAAAGTGCATATGCACTATAGCGCATATACACTATGTAAGCCTAAATTTAGAAAAGCTTTAAATAACATGTGAATGCTATTTAAAGCTTTGGATTCTACCAAGCCTAAGGCTTGGATTTTCTTTGGAGATCCAACCAAAATGTTTGGAGTCTCTGAACTAGTTCGAGACATGTTTTACAGCAAGCATACAAAAAATGGTTATTTTTTCTTGTGTGCTCTCCTTTAAGTTTTCTTGTGGTTGAGCATCGATAAAACTAGGTTACATGACATTGAAGATCTTTGTGTTAGCTTTATGATCTTTGTGTTAGCCTTATAGAGAAAAGTTGATATTCAAGATGTGGTGGTCACTAGTAGGGATATGGAAAATGAGGTTAATCTAACATAAGGAAATAAAGTGGATTCTATGAGGTAAGAGATTGGTTATGTGAATCTTAAATATTTGGAGGGAAGAGTGTTGACATTGGAAGGTAGGATTAACAATATTGATTCTTCCCTTAAGCGTATTTTTGGCCACAACTTTGAGATTTTGAAAGCTTTGAATGACCACATAAAAATCCTCTTGAGAATACTGGAAAATAGCAACATGGATAAGACCATCATTTATGTGGTTGATGATAAAGGCTCCCCCATAGATTCTCAGGTTGGTCTTAGTAAGAGAACTAGAGTGCACACTAAGAAGAAAGATACCTCCCCCTCAAATAAAGCTAAAGAGCTAAAGAAAGTGGTTGGAGAAATGGAGATGTTGGAACTTGAAGCGGCAAAGCTGTTGAAGTGCTTGGGGTAGCAATACTATGTTTTGTTGGGCCTCTTTGATTATTGGTTGTCTTGTTGGTAGGTTTAATTTTGTCTTCTACCATTCTTGGTTTATGTATCATCTTGCTGTTTCTATGGGCTTTAAAGATTTTATTTGATGCACTAAGTTGTAAAGGGTTGCAAGTCCTTTTTAAAACCTATTTTTCACTTAATAAAAAACTACAACACTTATAATTGGGGGAAGATATCATTAGATTTTTTATATCAATCCTAAAAGTTAACTCCTATATCTTTTGGATAAACTTTCTATAGATTTATTACAAGTCTAAATGCCAAAAAGAAACTTGATAGACTATAGGAAACAATATAAAAAAGAGTTTAAATTATTAAATAATTTTCTCAATTAAAGTATCAAAATAATTGCAATTAAGGTTAGCCAACAACAACCAGGAATACCATTTTGACCAAGTTACCAATAATTTTTTCTCATTTATGTTGAACTAACAGTGTGTGATTTCACATGTCCATTGACAATTTCAACATTAATTTTTTTTAAATGCCCTCAACATATTCGAAATTGCAAGGTTGTTAAAATTGTAAAATACTTTAAGGTCAAGCACATGAACTAATTTCATTACCTTCACCATTTCTAAATATAGATAAGATGTATTTTCAAATTAAAATATTGTAAATATTATTAAGCCTATATTTGTATATGTGATCAATATAAATCAAGAAAGCTTATATGTACAATCAATACAAATTTAGTTGGTATTGTAATAATAAATTTTAGTGTCTCCTTGAGATAGTCAACATAACCAAAAAGAATACACATTCAACCAGTTTGTTGAAGTTATATTGTCTAGTTATCTTTCCCTTCTAAATTTGAAATAAATAAATAATCTTTATGTTATTGAAGTCAACTCAATACATGATAAGGTCACTTCACTTTGCAATGCCATCTTCTTTGTGACATCAAAGAAATGAAGGGTCTTTTGTAATATCAAGATAATTTTATATATTCTTCCAGAAGGAATTCATAGGTATACTACCAATTGATGTCTTTCATTTTGTCAAATTAATGTTAAGAATTTTATTATTGTCTATATATTGATGGGTGCTATCATAATTATTTCAGTTTGATCTAGTGTTTGATTGAATTATAAATCAATCTTTTGTTATTTTATTAAATATAAGTGATATCTTTGTAACTATATTTTTCTCCCTCAAGTTAGATGGTTTTTCTGAGACAATTCATTGTATCCATTGTTCTATCTATTTTTGCTATTTTGTATCTTTTTAATCATAAAAACTAATGAGATTTATAGATGGATTTTACCGTCCATTCACCATGGTGCAATATATGCCCAAAGATATCCTGAACTTTAATACCGACTAAATTTAATCTCTAATTCAACTTTCTCATCATTGTATCAACTATAGAGAGATGAAAGTCTTAAGTAGGAATGAAAATTGCATTTGATTTGCTAATGGAGGATCCTAGTATGAAGTTCACATAAATTTGATATGGAAAAGTGATGATAACAACAATAATAACAAGTGCCACGTAGTGGCTAAGTACTTGCCTTAAGTTATTTAACTAGTGATAGCTATATAAATTTAGGTAATAAATATTTTATAATTAACAAATTGTAATGTACAATCATATAATTTATAGTTAAAATATTAACTTATTAAAATTAAAAATTTATGATGTTTACATATAATATAATATTATAAATAATATTTAATTATTCTATTAATTCTATATAGTTAAAATCATAAAATACATTTATAAATAAGTAAATATATTTTTACATATTCGAAATTATATAATTGTTAACCTTATGGTCAAACTATTTTTCAGTTAGTGCCAAAACACTTAATCATTTGGTTAGTTACTTTGTTACCAAGCACCATAGAGTTAACCTTGGATATAGTGTCAACCAAGCCAACATGGAGTATCAACCAAGCAGAGAAGCCAAGATAGTGCCAATCGAGCTAGTCATGTTAACCAAGCTAAATGAATGTATTATTGATTGAGCTTCAATTCTAGTCGAGTTGCTCCACTGCCAACCAAGCTCTATAATGTTTGTCAAGTCATTAGTGTTAACCAAGTTCACACCTACTCTTGAGTGATCAATGTGGACTGAGCACTAGTGTCAACTGAGTGCCAAAGTTTGTCGAGTTCATTATGTTGTCGAGTGTCAGATTATCACCCAAGTGGACTTCTAGACCTGAGTGTTAACACTAAGCCAACTTAGTGAAGATTGTTTAAGATAATATTGTATCTGATTGGCTAAGTAGTTGCCTTAAGTTATTTAACTAGTGATAGCTATATAAATTTTGGTAATAAATATTTTGTAATTAACAAATTATAATTTACAATCATATAATTTATAGTTAAAATATCAACTTATTAAAATTAAAAATTTATGATGATTACATATAATATAATATTATAAATAATATTTAATTATTCTATTAATTCTATATAGTTAAAATTATAAAATATATTTATAAATAAGTAAATATATTTTTACAGATTTGAAATTATATAATTGTTAACCTTATGGTCAAAATATTTTCTAGTTAGTGCCATATCACTTAATCATTTGGTTGGTTATATTGTTACCAAGCACCATAGAGTTAACCTTGGAGATAGTGTCAACCAAGCCAACATGGAGTGTTAACCAAGTAGAGAAGCTAAGATAGTGCCAACTAAGCTAGTCATGTTAACCAAGCTAAATGAATGTAGTATTGATTGAGCTTCAATTCTAGCCAAGTTGTTCCACTATCAACCAAGCTCTACAATGTTTGTCAAGTCATCAGTGTTAACCAAGTTCACACCTAATTTTGAGTGATCAATGTGGACCGAGCACTAGTGTCAATTGAGTGCCAAAGTTTTTCGAGTTCATTGTGTTGCTGAGTGCTAGATTATCACCCAAGTGGACTTCTGGACCTAAGTGTTAGCATTGAGCCAACTTAGTGAAGATTGTTTAACATAATGTTGTATCCAACTTCAGAAGGTAATTATTTAGATTGGTATATATGAGAGATATCTTGTCATATCCAAACATGTATGAAAAAGAAAGAGTATTGAGTTTGAAGGCTACAAGCTATATAAGGAAAAGAAGAGTCCCATCCATCACATTTAAGTGATCTTTTTATATCAAAGGAATCTCATTCAATAAACCAAGTTACAGAGAAGAGATCAACCACTGGTTCATCCTAACAAGTGTATCAGTCAAATCCTCTAGCAAGGTGGACTTAACAGTCTTATGCAAAATATCGTAATTGAGTACATACTTCATTATATTGTATAAATCCTTTCACAAGGTGGACCTAATAGTCCTTATTGCTCCTAATAGGGAAGATCATCAGAAGTGATCATTTGTAAGCCTTAATAGGCCAACTTTATACTATAGTACTAAAGCTTGTGGGTAGCATCCCCACTCTAGTTTTACTTTTGATTTGGAAGGTTTTTGGGTTACCAAATATTGTGTCAACTGTTATGAATGTTTTATTCCTTTCAGTCTTTCATGCATGCGATTAGATCAGATTAGATTATGAAGAGTTAATTGGTGAATTTAAGTTAAAGTTTTATTGGTTCCTAATTCACCCCTCCTCTTAGTCACCTAGCCTTCTCTACATTTCCAAAAATTGGTATTAGATCATTGGTTCTCACATTAGAAGTTTAAATAGCTTGAAAAAAGATCAGAGACAATGGAAGTGTATAGATTAGAGAAAGCCAATTGAAAATTAATAGTTAGATGTGCAGATGGCCATGGATCAATTCAAGAAATTGAAGGAGAAACTCTCTAAATCCTTGCAAAGAAGGAAATAACTAGTAGCATAGATGAATGCCAATCTCTACATAGAAGAAAGAATTGAAGACAAAAATTTAAATGAAGCTAATGCAACAATTAAAGACTTACTTGAAAAGAATCTTACTCTTCATGAAGAAGTCAAAAAGATGAAAATAGAACAAGAAATTTTGTCAGTCAGAATGTGTGAAGAGATGGAACAAAAGGACATATCAAAAGAAGAGAAAAGATTGCTAATTGAAAAGATAGAAGAAAAGGACAATGAAATTCAACATCTATCTCTTCAGCAAGCAGATTTGATAAATCAAATCAATTGTGCAAGTCAAGAGCTTATCAACTTAAGGACATACAATGTAAGGTTGTAGAATGATCTCAGCATAGAAAGGTAAAACAATGAAAGAATAATGAAATCTAAAAAAAGCATGAATCAATTGGAAAAACAAAATTAATTCAGACACAAAGGCAATGCTGGATTAGGTTATACAGATGAATGTGAATCATCTCAACAAGAATCTCATAAAAATAAAAGACCTACTTGTAATCATTGTGGAAAGATAGTACATACATCAAACAAGTGTTGGACCAATAGTAAATTAAAATTCAGTGAAAAATGTTATAGTTGTAACAAATAAGGTCATAGAGCAAGTGAATTCTTGGAGAAAACCAAGTTTGAAGGAAAATGTTTCAATTGCAAAAAATAAGGTGTTAGTTTGTGGTGACTAATTAGGGAAGTACTGTACATACTTCATAATTATTTGGCAAAAAATACTTGTATAAAAGGGCTTAGGGTTAGGTATCTTTTCATTATGTGTGATGCAAAAATTTCTTTTTGTGGTGGTATTGAGCATAAGGGATTATAGATTGTAATCATTGGATCATAATACTATTTGAACATAAGGGATTATAGATTGTAATCATTGGATCATAATACTATTGGACTTGTTGTTTGGTGGACATAGCCCAAGGTTTGGGTGAACCGCGTTAAATCTTGATGTCTTGTATTCTCTTCTATGCAATTCAATATTTTGTGATATTGTTTATATTTTCATGTAATTGTTATTTTTGTTTGTGGTTTAATCCTAATACAAGGGCGCAAATATTCATAGTGCAAGACCAAGAAATGGAACCCAACATAATAGATTGTGAAAGCTATATTTGGTTGGGATTATAACACATGGTGCAGATGTTACTTATGTGGTGAGCATAGACATATTGGAGTAAATTTCATAAGAACTCACATGAGGAAGAGAGACCCTACAAAGAGATGTTTTGTATGCAAAGAACTTGGTCATCTAGCAAAGAACTGTATGAATTGAGCTACATATGAAGATGAAAAGAAAGTAAAGGATGACAATATCAGAAGTCAAATGAGGTAGCAATAGGTAAAGAAATCTCCAAAGAATGCAAGTCAAATTCATGAGAACATTGACACCCAAGACAATAAATTGGGTGACTGAATCATTTCAAACTAATTATCCATAGAGATCACTAGAATTGTGATTTAAAGAAACATCCTACATTAGTTCTAGATAGGAAGAAAAAGATCCAAATCAACATTTTAGATGCATTAGAGATCATCGAGTTGGTCTTAGTATCTCAAACCTTATTGAGCGTAGTCAAGCTAGTTGGTTCTAGTTGACCTTCACTGAGTTTGGAGACCTAACTGAGCATGGATTTAAATGGTGTCTACCAAGTTGAAATATTTGAGTTGAAGTTCTGGCTTGAAAGATCCAAGTTGAAGTACTGAGTTGAAGACAAAAGTAATAATTGAGCTTATCACACATGCAGAGTTAATAGGCTGTCACTGAGCTATCTATAGTATGATGCATTTATGGTGACTTAAAGACAAATTTTGAAAAAAAATGAGGAATCAAACATTTTATTTTTTCATCGTGATTCCCAGAGCAAATAGAGCAAAGCGATCTTGAGCCCTCAAGCAATTCAGAGAAATTTAGAGTGAATTTATCAAAGATTATTCAATCATCACTGAGCATAATGACATCCTTATCAAGAAGCAAATTCAAGAAGGAATTCAAGATGTTGTAGGGAATGTTGCACTTGTAGACCCAAAGTTCAAGCTCAATCCTACAATTGCAAAGGAATTGGACCCATTCAGTACGCACTCATGAATTGCACCAAAGGTACTATTAATACATGATATTAGATCCTTCTATCATTGTTCAATTCAAGAATTGGGAAGTTTAGATATGAATGAAGCATATAAAGCATTGTGTGTGGATGAAAACATGAAACCTAAGCACCAACACCAAGAAGTGAAGGGTTTGACCCATATATTACACATGCCAAGGAGCTTTCAAATTATGTGGATTAGGTTTATCCTAAGCTATGTTCATGATATGCAATTCTGGATCAATCAATCCATCAAAATCACAAAGAAAATGATTCATAGGGTTACTGGATTTCCCATTCTTGATAAAGCTAAGACAACCAAAACCCTAGGTCAGGTTGAGCTGGCAAAGAAGACTCTTATCAAGTGGGATGGAAGAGGAATGAAGATGAATGGTGTCACAAACATGGAGATAAATTTTGGTATTCATGTGATTGTACACAACATCTACACTTCTAGCTGACCAAATAGTGTTGCATGTGTAGTTGTAGACTTGGCCTTTAAGGTGGTGAAGAACAATCTTTGTTTTGACCTCATCAAGTTACAAATGAATCAATAGTGCAAGAACATGGAAAGCATCTGAGCATCGAAGACCAATTTGTGTAAGTTTGGATCACTCCTAGTATATTTATTCTTTTACATTCATAAGTTTTTCCCTTCAAAAGGCACTATAGTATGGAAGAAAGACATACCTATTTTATATCATATTAATGAGTTCATAATTGAAATGGGAGACAATTTTGAGGGCATCATGGATGCATATTTTGAAACCTTCAAGGAAAGAATACAAATTAGATTCAAAATCCCTAAGCAACTAGTGGATGAATATGAACAATACATATGTTTCCTTGTGGATTGTGATAGGGTATACATGTAGGTAGTTAGGTCTAGAGTTGCATGGGTAAAACCTCTTGGATATGAGGTAAACATTGATGATACTAAGGACATCATAGAGGATATTGTCAATGAGCCTATGGACCCTAAAGCACCCTATTTTGGAACCTTTGAAGAGGCCAAAACTAGGATTTCTCTTGAGATCAAGATTCCTTAGATTCTGAAGAAAGGAAGGAAGAAGGTAGATAAAATTGAGAAGGAGAATGTGAAATATAGTTCCCCTCTTTTGCTCACAGAAGGTAAGGGTGATGACATTGAAGATGAAGAAGAAGCAAAGGAACATAAAGAGGAACATAATAAAATAGAATAAGACTTAGTGGAGAAGATGGAAAAGTGGAAATACTCTCTGAGTGAAATAGAAAATCAAGTTCCTAACATTCTACTTAAGACAATATAACATCATTGGAAAAATGCAGTAAATGTTACCAAAGACATCTGTGATCAAACCTTAAGAAAGGTAATGCCGAACATGTTAGAAAAATAAGTGAAGGAGGCATTAAAAAGGCATGAACATGCATTAACCCCTAAGTTCAATACACTCCTAATTTTGGCAAATGACATTGAGTCTGTTGTGCAATCCAATACAAATATATGGAAGAACATTCATGGATTGAATGTTCCAAAGGCCACTAAAGAAGTTGTTCATGTTGATGATATCAATGATGATGAAGAGGATAGGGAAGATGAAGTAATCATTGAGGATCTACTTGACATTCAAAATATTGAAAATTCAAATCTAGAAAAGATTGCAGTAGAGGTTATGGCCTCCCTCCCTAACTTTCTAAGCAAAGCATTGGTAACATCAAGCTTAGAGGGGATAGCATCCAAGTCATGAGAAATTGGGTTAAAAATTATTCAACCAAGCATTCAATTTATTGGTGGATTTGTCTTACTAAGTTTAGAGATGAGTACAATTTTTCATAATTTCATCTACCGAGCTACAGGCTCCATTCATCCTAGACTCTAGCCAAACCAAGTTACATCAAATCATTGTAAGTACTTCTGTTGCTGTTATTTTTTCTCTTTTTGGTCATCTTGCTATTATTTTAAGTAATTCCATAATAAGTGCAATGAAAATTGAAGTCAAGCCTCAATCGAGCATTAAGAATTTGAGTAAAGTCAAGGAAACAATTCCTTCACCTATTCCAAAGGGAAAATGAAAATAAATAGAAGTCTCCATTAATGAAGTTGATCTAGAGGAAAACATAGTAATTCCAAATTGGGATCTCTCAAATATTACTCTTGATCAAATGGACACTCTTGGAGAAATTTGGAAGAAAAAGGCCAGACATCATAAGCTAAAAGCAGAGAAGAAGAAAAGAAAGTGCTTGAAGATATCAAAGGTATATTTATTGATACATTAAGCATTGAAGTTAATGAGAAGAAATCTATCTTAGACCAAATTTTTGACATAGTTCACAAGTTTAATGAAGATTTGAATGGTCAAGAAAAGTTGTTGCAGAGGGCAAAGAGAAATTTTGAGAATAAAGTTTTGGATAAAGTGGCATAAAAGATTTCCATAGCTATCCACTATTCTTAACTCTTTTGAGAGAACTATAAATAATGTTGTTTCTTTGTTGGTAAAGTTAAGTGATACCACAAATTTTACCAAGGAAATTAGAGACAAGTTGTCAAATATTGATACTAATCTGAAGGCAAGTGCAAACTAGTTGTCACTTGACCCGAGTACTAGCTCAACACATTTTGTTAAGATCATGTATCTATTGAAAACAAATTGATACAAGTATGAATATGTGTTTCAATCATTGTTTTGTCACTGATGTCAAATCTACTACTTGCTAGTAAGGCAATTGCTTAGATAATTTGAGTATCATCATTTGTTTGATTGATGAAGATGATCTAATCAAATGAGGTAACAATGGCACCTAGAGGAAAGTTTGAGTTATGATAAGGAAAAGGGATACAAGGATTAGTAAAGACAATGATATTATAGTGCATTAATAATCTACTTAAGGTTGCAAAGGATGGATACACTAGTTAAGTTCAGAAGAACAAGTTAAAAGAATGATGTCTACCAAGCTTAATAATCTGCATAGTAGGTGCCAAGAAAAGTTAGTCTAAGTCAAATAAAAAATTAGTTGGAATCGAGAAAAGAAAATTTTAGTGGTAAGATGAGTAAATTTTAGTTGATGGAAAGTAGCAGTAAACTTTAAATCATGCCTAATATTTTGATAGTGGATGCTGAGCAACATAGTATATGCCGAACATCAAAAGCAAGTTAATGCCTAGTGTCATCATTATGAAAAAGATTGTGAATTTGATGAATTTGACCTAACAAGTTTGATTTCTTGCATTGCGTGAACCATGTGGAAGATAAGCTTGATGAGCTAGTGGCATAGAATTCATGATGAACCATTTCGACGTGAATTCAAAGAAGACTAAAGGAGAAGTTACTTGAAGGGAATGAAATGAAATGATGGGTAGATTCATTGAATCCTACCTAATCCAACCTAACCCTAAAATGGACAATGGAGAATGAATGACAAAAGATCTTAATTCTCTTTTTATAGAGATGGCTAGTTAGAAGAAAAGGTTGTTATGTGTGAGAACCTAAGGAAGACAAAGAGTCTAGGGTATTGCTTCATTTAGTGACCTAAGAAAAGAGACTGCATTAGCAAGAAAAGAAATAAGGCTTAAGGGTATGGATGCTTGAAGGGTGAACAAGCTATTAGAGATGAAGTGTGTGAAAGCCAAGTAGAATGGAGGACTAAAACAAAGATATGTAATCTTCAAGTGTGTTGTAAGTTGTTATTAGATCAAGCCTTACTGTTACTTTCTAATCATTGTACTAGTCTAGGGTCAATCATTTGGATTAATGTTGACCTAAAAATCATTTGTAAATCCTTTAACCAGGTGACATTCCAAGTGAATGATCTAAAGTCCTTTAACAAGGTTCACTCATAACAGGGTGATTGAAATCCTTTAACCAGGTCACATTTAACAGTGTGCATCATAACCTTTAATAGGGTTAGCTTTCATAGGGCATCACTTCATAAGAGTGAGAATCAGTAGCATGTTACTAGTGGTTTTTTCCAAATTGGGTTTCCATGTTAAATTATTATGTCAAATGTGTTATTGAATCTCTTATGTTTCATGTTTACATTTCTACAAAGTTGATTTGACAGTAACCTACAAGTTTAAGTTATTGCATGATCTAATGGATGCATGCATGATGAAAATTATTTATCGATACAAGTTCACTAAGTTATGAAAATTTTTAACTGTACATCTAGACCTTGATAACTAATTTATACCCCCCCCCTCAGTTATTTTAAAGAATTCCAACAATTGGTATCATATCCATTTGCTTAGGAGGACTAGTCTGAAGGTACTAGAAGCAAAAAGATCAAGATGTCAAAAAGAGACGTACCCAAGCTTAATAGAGATAAATTTGCCACATGGAAAAGTCTGATGAAGTTACACCTAGGAGGTCTTAGAGGTCATGCACAATCTACCATAACCATTGAGCATGTTGATCTTGTTGGAGCCCTAACTATGGAAGATCTAAAAAAGAAGAAAGAACACAACTAAACAATGTTGGGGATTGCCCTTGCCCTAAGTTATGCCAATTTTGATGATATCAAGGGTTATGATTTGCAAAGAAAATGTGGGATGCTCTACACACTATATATGGAGGTGACACAAATGTTCTAAGAGTCAAATCTAAAAGTCTTAGAGGTAAGCTCAATGATATGAGAATGCAAGAAAGTGAGAATATTGCTAAATATTGCTTTAGGATAAAAAATGTTGTTAATGCAATAAGAGGAGCTAATGGTAAAATAGATGAATAGACTGTATTAAGAAAAGTTTACATTGCTACCTATCTATTCTATTAGAGTTTCTACAATACAAGAACTGAGATGTATACCAAGCACTGATCTAACTCTTGATGGACTATTAGGAAGGCTCATTGCTTTTGTGCTATCTAATTTTAATAATTAAAAACTTGAAAATGTTGAATTTGCTTTCAAAGCCAAGCTATCATTGAAGGAACCTAATGAGAAGAAGGAGAAAATTGTAAAATCTATGTCTAGTGATGGTGATATAGATGAGGAAGATGTAGAGAAACTTGAAGCACTACTAGTAAGGAGATTTCACAGAGTTAAAGTTAAGTTCAAAGGTAAGTTACCTATCATGTGTTTCAATTGCAATGAGGTTGGTCATATTGCTGCTAGATGTCTAGAGAAGAAGAATTATAGAGGTGGAAAGAAGTACAAAAGTAGAAGAGATGAAGATAATAAATATTACAAAGACAAAGGCAAGAAGTCTTGCTACATTTCTGAAGAGGAAACAAAAGATGGATATGATGATCATGATGATGAAGTGGTGTATGTTGCAATGAAGGATGAATCTAATGAGGATGAGGCAACTGCATTGGTGTCTTGTGTGAACAAGAATGAAAGATGGATCATTAATAGTGGGTGTTCACATCACATGACTAGAGATAAAAATAAGTTCATTACCTTGAATTATTATGATGGAAATAGTGTAAGGTTTGGTAATGATTCACCTTGTCTGATAGAAGGAAAAGGTTCTATCACACTCACATAAAAGATTCGATGTGAAAATGCTTATTATGTTGAAGGACTTAACTATAATTTGTTGAGTGTGTCACAACTGAATAATTCATCTTGTACGGTTGAGTTTGAGAACAAGATTGCTAAGGTATATGATACTAATGGAAAACTAATTGGAAAGGTGATCAAACTAGAGGTAATCTATTCTACCTTGATATAAAGGATGCTACTTGTTTAGTTATAGAATTTGATGATGTGTGGCTATGGCACAAGAGGTTATGTCATGTTAATTTTGATAACTTAGTTAGTATCAGTAACATGAGAAGATTCAGAGGTTTACCTTAGTTGAAGAAACTTGACAACATAATTTGCAAACAATGTCTGTTAGGTAAAATGACAAAGTCAAGTCTTAAGAGTAAGACTCATACCTCTAAAGGAATATTAGAGATTGTTCATATTGAATTGTGTGGACCAATAAAGTGCAAAGCTACAAAGGAGATAAGTACATACTTCTGTTTGTTGATGATTATTTTAGAATGATGAAAATTATGTTTTTGAAATAGAAATTTGATGCTTTCTAAATGTTTAAGTGGTACAACAAGAGTTGAGAAGGAAATAGGTAAAAATATGAAATGTTTGAGATCTAACAAAGAAGGTGAATTTACATAAAATGAGTTTGAAATGTTTTGTAATGATAGAGGAATCAAAAGACAAACATATGCTCCTAGAAACCCTCCACAAAATGGAATTACTGAAAGGAGGAACAAATCTATAATGGACTATGCTAAGACACTCATGATGGAGAAACATGTTGCTTTGAAATACTAGAGAGAAGCTGTAAGTACAACTATCTATACCTTGAACCATGTGCAAGTCAAGAAAAGTACTCATTCAACACCTTTTAAAATATGGTATGGATACTCACACAATGTAAAATATTTTAAGGTATTTGGAAGTAAGTGTTATATTCTCAAAGATTTTAGGAATGGTAAATTAGATACAAAAAGTGAAGAAGGTATATTCCTTGGATATTCCACAAGAAGTAAAGCTTATAAGTGTTTAAATACTAACACTAACAAGGTTGTAGAAAGTGCAAATGTGAAATTTGATGAGTATACATAAGTACATGAGGCTGAACCTATGAAGGAACCAGAATAATACAAATCATTTGTATACTTTTATGAAGGTATGCTTGCTAATGAAGATGTTGTAAATCAAGTTGCAAACCAATAACAAGTTTCAGTAACTACTGAGTCACATACTATGAATGTCGAGTTGCATTCATGAACCAAGCTAAATTCAAGTGTCGAGTTACAGAATAAAGTTGAGGCACATTCTGATTCTAAGATTAGTGTACATGAAAGAGATGTTGAAATACCTAATAGAGATGTACATAGTGATTCAGAAGTTGAGAGACTAAATGAAGAAAATAGAGTAGACCCAAGATTGTCTAAGTATGTCAAGAGACATCATCCTGTTGCATAAATCATTGGAGATAAAGATGCTAGACTAATGACAAGGAACAAGTTGAGAAAAGATACATGTTATTTTAGCATGCATGAACCTAAAATAGTGAAAGATGCCTTAGAAGATGTGGACTAGAGTAAAGCCATGAAAGAAGATATTGAACAAATTGAGAAAAATAAAAAATGGACTCTAGATCCTAGACCAGAAGACAAAAATGTGATTGGCACCAAGTGGGTATATAGAAACAAGTTAGTTTAAAATGGTGAAGTCAGAAGGAATAAGGCAAGATTATTCAGTAAAGGATATGCACAAGAAGAAGGGATATATTATGGAGAAACATTCACTCCTATTGCAAGATTGGAAGGAGTAAGAACTTTGCTTGCTTACTCTGCATACAAAGGTTTCAAATTTTATCAAATGGATGTTAGGTCTACATTTTTGAATGGTATATTAGAGGAAGAGGTTTATATAGAATAGCTAGAAGGATTTTTTGATGCTAACAACCAAAACATGGTATGCAGAATACAAAAAGATTTATATGGTTTGAAGCAAGCACCAAGAGCATGGTATGAAAGGCTTTATAATTATCTTGTGAATATTGGAATTGAGAGGACTCATGATAAAAATAATATGTACTTGAAGACAAAGAAAAGAAAAGGTATTTTTTTATCTAAATTTTTTGTTGATGATATCATATTTGGAGGTCAAGATACTTTATGTAAGGTTTTTTTAAATGAAATGAAGAAAGAATTTGAGATGTCTATGTTTGGAGAGATCAAGTTCTTTTTGGGATTGTAAGTACATTAGATGAAATATGGTTTATACATCACTTAGTCAAAGTATGTAAAGGATATATTGAAAACTTTTGGATTGGAGTACTCCAAGCTAGTAAGCACAACTATGGTCACAAGCCATAAATTGTCAAAGAATGATGATTCAGCTAAGGTGAATCAAAAATTATACAGGTATATGATTGGAAAATTACAACATATAGTACACAACATACCTAATATTGCATTATTTGTTGGGATAGTTGTAAGATTCTCTACTAATCCTAGTGAGAATCATTCGATGACTGGTAAGAGAATAATGAGATAACTGGGAGGAACAAAAGACTATAGTATATACTACAAGAAAAATGAGAAATTTGAATTGAGAGCCTACATTGATGCTAATTGGGCTGGAAATATTGATGACAGAAAGAGCACTAGCGGAGAAGCATTTTTCTTAGGTAAAAGGCTAGCTACATAAACTATCAAGAAACAAAACTGCATCTCTCAATCTATTGCTAAAGCTAAATATGTTGCTGTTGTAGTAAATTGTACAAAGTTTGTATGGATCAAACAAATACTCAAAGGTATGAAGGATGAAATCACTGAACCTATGATACTTTATTGTGATAATACAAGTGCTATAAATATATCAAAGAATCATGTGATGCATACAAAGACTAAGCACATTGCAAATAAAGAGGTGAAGATGGAATATGTTAACACAAAAGAGAAAATAGTTGATATCTTCACAAAAGCATTACCTAAGGATGCTCATGAGTATCTAAGAGGTAAAATAGGGGTGATACCCATATCAAAGGCTATCTAAGAAGCATGAGAAGTTCCTTGCATCAAACAAGTTGATTGACATATGTTACCCATTAATGAAGTGGATCTTACTTTAAGAGTTTCCTAAAGTAATCAAAGAGCTGAAACTATGTAAACTAGTCACAAGCTAGGTGACAACGAGAGAAACTAAAAATGTTCATATTTTCATATTAAGATGACAAGTCTTTGGAATTTTTGTCAAAGTGGGAGAAATCCTGTTGAAGGGAGAAATCCTATTGAGGGAGATATCCTGATTGCTGAGGGAGATGAAAGTAAGCACAAAAGAACACAAAAGAAACATGAATACCTAGTAAGAGGGAGTTAATGTCAAAGGAGATATACAAAGTGATCCAAATGGAGTGGTAATGATGAGTTGATTGGTTGTCTGTTGATTAGAACAAAATTTTGTAACGTATTTAGGAGATGAAAAGTTACTAATAGAGGGAGAGATTTCAATATAAAGAACTATTTTATTTTTGGTATTCTATTGGTTGTACTGATTAAGTTTGGTCAGTTTGGTTTGCCATCAATTCCATAGAGGGAAATTGTTGAAAAAATATTGATACAAGTATAAATATGTGTAAATAAATCATTATTTTGTCACTAATTTCAAACCTTCTTATTGCTAGTAAGACAATTGCTTAGATGATTTGAGTGCTAGAGAATTTGATCAAATGAGGTAACAATAGCACCTAGAGGAAAGGTTGAGTTATGATATGGAAAAGGAGTACAAGGATCAATTAAGACAATGATATTATAGTGCATTGATAATCTACTTAAGGTTGTAAAGGATGGATACATTGATTAAGTTTAGAAGAACACGTTAAAAGAATTATGTCTTGCCAATCTGAAAAATCTACATAGTAGGTGTTGGGAAAAGTTAGTGTAAACCAAGAAAAAAATCAGTTGGAGCTAAGAAAAATCAATTTCAGTGTAAGCTGAGTGATATAGTGTAAGTCGAGTAAAGTGTAGTTGATATTGAGAACTAGTAGACTTTAGTTTTTGGCGAGTGTTTTGATAGTGGATATTAAGAAATGCAATATGTGTCAAGCATGAAAAGCAAGTTAATGCCTAGTGTCAACATTATAAGAAAGATCATGAATTTGATGAATCTGAGCTAACAAGTTTGATTTCTTAGATTGTGTGAACCGTGTGGAAGATAAGCTTAATGAGTTGGTGGTACAAAATTCATGATGAACCATTTTGAGGCAAATTCAAAGAAGATTGAAGAAGTTTCTAGAAGGGAATAAAATGAAATGATGGGTAGATTCATTGAATCCTACCTAATCCAACCTAACCCTAAAATGGATGATGGAGGATGAACAACAAAAGATCTTAATTCTCTATTTATAGAGATGACTGGTTAGAAGCAAAGATTTTCATGTGCGAGAACCTAAGTTAGACAAGGAGTCTAGGGTATTGCTTCATTTAGTGACCTAAGAGAAGAGAATGCATTGGCAAGCAAAGTAAGAAGGCTTAAGGGTATGGATACTTGAAGGGTGAACAAGATGTTAGAGCTAAAGTGTGTGAAAGCCAAGAAGAATGGAGGACTAAAAAAAAGATCTGTAATCTAAAAGTGTGTTGTAAGTTGTTATCAGATCAAGCCTTACTATTACTTTCTAATCTTTGTACCAATCTAGGGTGAATCATTTGGATTAAGGTTGACCTAAAAGTCATTTGTAAATCCTTTAATTGGGTGAAATTCCAAGTGAATGATCTAAAGTCCTCTAACAAGGCTTACTCTTAACAAGGTGAATGAAATCTTTAAGTCAGGTCACATTTAACAGTGTGCATTGTAACCTTTAATAGGGTTGGCCTTTCACAGGGCATCACTTTCGAAGAGTGAGAATGAGTAGCATGTTACTGACAGTTTTTCCCAAATTAGGTTTCCATATTAAATCATTTTGTTAAATGTGTTATTAAATTTGTTATGCTTATGTTTACATTTCTACAAAGTTGATTTGACAGTAACCTACAAGTTTAAGTGATTGTATGATCTAATGGATGCATGCATGATGAAAATGATTTATGGATATGGGTTCACTAAGTTGTGAAAAGTTTTAATTGTACATCTAGAATTTGGATAATTGATTTACCCCCCCTCTTAGTTATTCTAAAGGATTTCAATCATATCTGACTGACTTGCGGGCAGAGTTATTGAGAGAAGAAACAATAATTAGAGCTACACTGTCAGAAATTCAAAGTATGATAATTTCTAACATGGATGTAATGTAGAGACACATTGTTCATGCAAAGACATTAATCCACAACAACAAATTTTCTATTGCTGATCATATGATGGAATTTTCAATTGAAGTTTAGATAGATTTGCATAATTCAAAATTTTTGTAAGGAAATTGGGAAAAAACCATGTCTCTAATTTTGAAGGTACAAAGTGGTTTCCTCTCACATTTTGGTATTACCTTGTAGATATGCTTTTTTGGCATTTGTGTCAAAAAAAAGGGGGAATATAGAATATTTCATATATTTAAGGGGGAAATATAGTATGCAAATAATAAGGGGAAAACATGATTATTCAACAAGAATCTATGTATACAATAGAGCTACAAAAATAATTTTGGAAAATCAAAATACATTCAATATCAACCGAGTATTAGCATAGTAGTCAAAACCAAGCTATAGACCCAAGTATGTTGATAGGCAGAGTTTTGACTCATAATTTTGAGTATTCAAATTTTTGGTATGATAAGTGTTTTTGTCACTAATGCCAAATGGGGAGATTTTTGACCTTATGGTCAAACTATTTGTTAGTTAGTACTAAAACAATGGATGTAATGCAGAGACACAATGTTCATGCAAAGACATTAATCCATTAATCTATGTATACAATGGATGTAATGCAGAGACACATTGTTCATGCAAAGACATTAATCCACGACAACAAATTTTCTATTGCTGATCATATGATGGAATTTTTAGTTGAAGTTTAGATAGCTTTGCATAATTCAAATTTTTGTAAGGAAACTGGGAAAAAACCATGTCTCTAATTTTGAAGGTACATAGTGGTTTCCTCTCACATTTTGGTATTACCTTGTAGATATGTTTTTTTGGCATTTTTGTCAAAAACAAGGGGGAATATAGAATATTTCTTATATAAGGGGGGAATATAGTATGCAAATAATAAGGGGAAAACATGATTATTCAGCAAGAATCTATGTATACAATAGAGCTACAAAAATAATTTTGGAAAATCAAAATACATTCAATATCAGCCGAGTATTAGCATAGTAGTCAAAACCAAGCTATAGACCCAAGTATGTTGATAGGTAGAGTTTTGACTCATAATTTTGAGTATTCAAATTTTTGGTATGATAAGTGTTTTTATCACTAATGCCAAATGGGGAGATTTTTGACCTTATGGTCAAACTATTTGTTAGTTAGTACTAAAACACTTAATCATTTGGTTGTTTACATTATTATCGAGCACCACAGAGTTAACCTTGCAGATAGTGTCAACCAAGCCAACATAGAGTGTTAACTGACCAGAGCAACTAAGATAGTGTCAATTGAGCTAGCCATGTTAACCAAGTCAATGCCAAAGGGGGAGATTGTTGACCTTATGGTCAAACTATTTGTCAGTTAGTACCAAAACACTTAGTCATTTGGTTGGTTACATTATTACCGAGCACCACAGAGTTAACCTTGTAGACAATGTCAACCAAGCCTACATAGAGTGTTAACTAACTAGAGCAACTAAGATAGTTTCAACCAAGCTAGCCATGTTAACCAAGTCAAATGAATATAGTATTGACCGAGCATCAATTCTAGTTGAGTTGTTGCAATGTCAATTGAGCTCTACAATGTTTGCTAAGTTATCAATGTTAATCGAGTTCACACCTACTCTTGAGTGATCAATGTGGACCGAGCATCAATGTTAATCGAGTTTTAGAGTTTTTTGAGTTCACTATGTTGTCGAGTGTCAGATTACCACCTGAGTGGACTTTTGGACTTGATTGTCAGCATTGAGCCGACTTAGTGAAGATTGTTTAACATAATGTTGTTGCTGACTTTAGAAGGTAATTATTTGTATTAGTATATATGAGAGATACCTTAGAATATTCAAACATGTATGAAAAAGAAAGAGTATGTGAGTTTGAAGGCTACAAGTAGTATAAGGAAAAGAAGAGTCTCATCCATCACATCTGGGTGATCTTTCTATATCAAAGGAATCTCATTCAACAAACCAAGTTGTAGAGCAGAGAGCCACTGATTCATCCTAATAGGTGCATCGGTCAAATCCACTAACAAGGTGGGCTTAACAGTCTTATGTAAAATCTCCTAATCAAGTACATACTTCATTGTATTGTATAAATCCTTTCACATGGTGGACCTAACAGTCCTTATTGATCCTAATAGGGTAGATCATTAGAAGTGATCAGTTGTAAGCCTTAATAGGCCAACTTTATACTGCAATACTAAATCTTGTGGGTACCATCCTCACCCAAATTTTACTTTCTATTTGGAAGGTTTTTGGGCTACCATATGGATAAAATAATCATTATAATTTATTAAGTTAAAAAAAATTATGTATACTATACACACATAAAATTTGTGATAAAATAAAAATGTGGTGAGTTATGATTGGTTCATACAATTTGCTTTAATTACTATTTAAAGGATGAAATCTAAAAACTATCACAAAAGTACTTAGCCTAACAAGTACTAATAATAAGCAAATGCCTGCTAAGAAAGATACCGTCATTCAAAGAAAGCACTATCAGATTCTCTCTTGATTTGGAAATAAATTAAAATTTACACTAAAAACATATAATAATTCATTTATAGCCAGAACTAAAACCAATTTTCAATAGTTGAATAAGAAATATGAACATGAGATTACCTCCTCCAAAAGAAGAGAATGTCTTGGACTCAACATGACCTTATGAAACTTGCATACCATAATAAGACCATTAGCTTGAGCATTACCTTGGATTTTATTGAATTAGTTTTATGTGTCCATGTTGACTCCGTTGAAGTGATTAAAAACATGTACAACTTTTATAGCATAATTGTCTTAAATTTTCCTTTGCTAAATTACAAATAGATTTTGATTGCTTTTGCATATGCAGCTTTGGGCAGATGAACAATTGCAAAAAAGTAGTTGCTTAACTACTAAAACTAATTTGGTAAAAAAAAATAGGTAAACAAAAATATAGATGTTTGACTGCATGACTATGTAAATACACTCTTGATCAGATTGTATTTTTTTCCTTTCAAATTTTATCATGTGCAATATATGTTTCCAGATTTTGTATCCTTTTATTTTGAGCTATAATATAGAAAAAAAATCCCCCTTCTATTATGATTTGATGGATGTTAAAACTCTGTTCCAAAGCTTCCCAATTTTGGCATTAGCAAGCATGACGTTGGCAGAGGTGGTCGAATTTCCCAAATTTGGTTTTCCAACTACCAATTGCATGTATTTATAAATTTCTTAAGGTTTGTCACTAGATGCATTTTGTGGATACCTTTCAATCACTATATTCCATGAGATAACATCTCTTTGAGGCATATTGTCAAACACATGGCATGCATTGTCTATACTTTCTAAATTTTCATACTTTTATCGAAACATTTCTAACTATAATGTTTGATGGAAAAACCCTCCTACAGTGATCTAATACATGTTTGTACTTTATTCCAAAGCTTAAGCCTAGGTTAGAAGAATGTTAACAAAGGTTTTCACTTCTTCTTTTTTATGAATGTTTATCAAATTTTACTATAAGTTTCAAATATCTAGTTGCTTCTACAAGGTCTCAAGTTCAATTCTCTACACAAATAATGCAAAGGAACACTCTAGCCAAGGAAAATTCTATATCATGCTTGTAGAAGAGTAACATGAGAATTGATGGTTCACTTCATCCATCTCTTGCAGAGTAGACTGCATGTCATATGGTGGAGTGGCCTAGGTCTAATTGGAGGAGTACCAATAGCTGAAAAAATCTACCTATGACATGTAACTAATGGGTAGGTAATTCCCCACATAAAATAGTCTATTAGCTAATTTTTTGTTACTAGCACTAGCACTATAGGAGGTGCAAGGGAATAGCTGAAAGGAAACTTTGGATGGGATGATCTTGATAATTGTTAACTCATTAAAACTTTTGATCCCTTTGAAAATATTTTAATGATTGAACTAATTAACATTAATTTTTAAGTATAAAAAAATTGTCGTCTGTGATGAATATGTAACCATTGATTCATTGGTTGAAGCTTGTGTTGGAGTATTTTTTTTATCTTTGAATAGAATTGATGTTGTTATTTTATGTTGTACAACTTTGAAGGAAATGTTATTATATAATTAGAATGAATATTTTTTTACAGTTATAATGTTTATCAAAATTTTGGAAAAGTAAGTATCATTTAGGTTTTTGATATTTGTTTTGTTTACATGTCCAATTAGTAAATAATATGTTAGTATCAATGCATTTGTAATAATAATAAGAATGCAATATTAAAATTATGATATTTGGACATGACATTGTATATTATCATCAAATATAAATCCAAATATATTTACTTTTAGCTACTAGATTATGCAATAACCCTACATCTTAAAGTAATAGTTTGTATATGTTTTAATTGAATACACATAATATTTGTCATTATGTAACAAGAAGTTTGTGAACAAGTTTATTGCAATGGGTTGATGTACCCAATATTTTTAGAATGTATTAATGAAGACTACCTTTTTAAGATTCACACCATCTCTTTTTATTACATATTTGTACAACCCTAAGGCTTAGATGGAGAAATATGAGATGTGGAAGGGTAGTGTAAGCATGTGAAGAAAGAAGTACCTAAATTAATGAAAAACCAAGAAAATTCATGAATTGTGGCATATAATGAAAAGATAAATGGTTGTACAAGTGAGGGGAAGAGTGTGGTGGTAAATACAATGCATAATATTTGTTAGGATTAAACAAGGAAAAAATTAAAAATTACATGCAAATATAACCAATATCAAAAAATAATAAATCACATAGAAGAGAACACAAGACACCAAGATTTAACATGGTTCACCCAATCCCTAGGCTACACCCACCAAACAACAAGTCCAATATTATTACTATCCAATGATTACAAATTGATTACAATATGTAATCCCTTACTCAACTCAATAGTGCTGCAAGAAGCAATTATCCCATCACATATTATGAAAATCGCTAACCCCAATCCCTTTTATACAAGTATTTTTGCTACTTTAGGGTTAAAATTAGTTTCAACATGTCGGCCCAAAAATGTCGATAAAATAGCCCCAAAAAAAATTATTAGTGGCTTTTGCTTGCGAACCTTTGAAATTCATGGCCTATCAGTCTTAGCTGTGTTGGGGACTACTACCCCCAAATCCCCACTCGAGGCTTGACCTGACCCTAAACCCCACCTAGGAACTATGGAGTATGTTTAGTACTTCCTTGATCAGTCACCAAAAACTAACAATCTCACACTTGGGGACTGATCAAGCTCCAAACTAGACAACAATATTCCACTTGGAGACTGATCTTGTAGTGATTCTGCTACTCCATGAGGCTCCCACTAGATCAAACCACCTTGGACTTAACTGTTCTTTTATTCTATTTAGTCTAGAAGACTAACTTGTTGGCTCCTAATTTAACAAAGTTTGAATAACCAAGTATGCAAGGCAAGAATGCATCTATTGACAACTATCTTCAATAATGAACAAAATTCACCAAGAACCTAGGCTGACTATAAGGCTACACTCCTTCTTCACTTCAAGCTCTGCAAAACTTAGGTAGGTGAACCTCTTAAGATCTGATTATGTGACTAGTGCAATGAGCATAATTAGGATCTAGAATAATAGATGAAACCCCTAAATGTTCTATACTTTACCAAGAAATCACAAGCATGAAATAGCTAATAGCATGACTCATGAAACTGGTAAGCTAAGTGAGGGTTAGACTTTGAATAACTTTCAACATAAAAGGGAAAAGATGATTAAATATGTTGATAACAAAAAGACCTAGGTATGAACAACAAAACCTAATGATCCTATCTCTGATTAGTGCCTTATCTATTGGGAAATTACATGAATTACAACCATACATCTCTTGCAAATCTTTGACATAATTCCTACATCAAGGTCCCCGATCTATCTTTCACCTTGTGAATAGACATCTGTATCAAAATGAATCTCATAATTGACCTATCCCATCATGAAATCTATAAACCTTGTGATAAACATCAAGGAATTACATGGCTCTTTGTTCAATCAGCAAGATACTTCAATCACATACATTCTTAAACAAAATGCAACCTAGTTTATGCTCTTTGTTTATAAACTAGAAAAGATTACAAATCCACGAACAAAAGATAAGATTCAAACTGAAATTAAAACCCCTTGCTATGTTTTTATTCATTTTCCTTGAAAATGAATACATGAAAGATGTACAAAAATACTTCATAAATCACTTAACAAATCCAAACTATCTATATTAAAACTCCCATTGCTGTTCATACAAGAAGAAATGCTGGGTGTGTGGCTTTCATAGCCTAAGTAGAGCTCCTAGAGCTAAAAATTGAAGACCAACCAACAACCTTTACTAAAAGGAAGATGAAATAAAATATAGCAAGGAAGAAATTTCTAGATTTGATCAAAAGATGACAAGTGTCCCTTCATAATTCTTTCCCAAGAAGCTAAATAACCTCTCTCTACCTTCTCTCATCAACTGCTAATCATATCCCTTCTGTTTTGTCTTTCCAAATGCAAAATATCTCATTAAAAGACAAAAATCTGATAACTCAACCTAGATATGTGCCAATTGATCAATTTGAAGCCCAAAACACAACAAAGACTCAAAATAACTAGATACAAGAGTCACTGAACATGTTTAAGGTGTTTCTCCATTGAATTCTGCAAATGACAACTCAAAACACTTGATAAAACACACAAATCACTCTAAGAGATAAAACCTCCTATAGCATGCACTAGTGACATCTTGTGCAAAAACCAACTCCATATTCGAAAAGCTCATCTTCTCTTAGTTTCAATGGTATATTGGTGTGTCTATTTCAGATAAAAATTGCTCCTGTGGTGGCCATTTGAAGTTCATGCTCTTGTTCATGACTTTCATAGCACTTTATTATTGAAAAAATCCAACCTTTTCTATAGTTTCAAACTATAGAATAAATTAGACTTTATTTAAAAAGGAACCTGCATGTGACTTTCAGAGAAAAGCTTTGAAAAATAAATTTTATGCAATCTTCAATTTCGCTCCATTTTTCATGACCATGTTGACATGTGTCATATTATGATTTGCTCATTTCTTGCCCAACCATTTGACCCTTCCAACTGGGTTCCATGTGCCATCATCTCATTGGTCCTTTGTTTCACCATGTCACTATGCCACATCATTGGTCACTATGTCGCTATCCTAGTTAGCATTTTGCCACATCATTAGTGACATAATGACCTCACAACACATGTCACTCTCTACCATTTTAGCACCTCAGGGAGCATGCCACATCAAAAACCTTTTCCACGTATCAGTTCCTGACTTGTCCACCTCATTTCCAACTCACTGCCACATGTTAAATTTTGATTGAGTCACCATGTCGCTATGTTATTTGTCGTGCATCTTTGTCTTGGCGACATGGTGACCATTGTTAGATCTACCACGTGTCACAATCTGGTGTATTGTTGAAATCTAATTGTCACATAGTGCCACTTGTCAAATGGTAATTTTCCCTCGTCTGTATTGGCAGGTCCCATAACTTCCTTGCTAGATTTCAAGGTTTTTCAGCAAGAAAACATGTCGCTAATGGAAAACCTTGCCATTTTTTGGTGGCGACATGGTGCCTTCTCAAATTCTTTAACTTCTTTGGAAACTTTTTTGATCATGCTAATGTCATCATCATGAGTTGCATGTTCATTCAAAACTATTTTTGTCGTAACTCCAGCTGTCATCGTCCACGGTGGGCTCCACCATAAGCAAGGGCTTCCCAAAAGGGAGCTATCTTTAACACATCCTATTATGCATGTTGAATGGTATTTAAATACTAGAGGGAGACCCCACCCACTCAATGTGGGACTAAATAGATTCAACCAAAAATTTGACTCCTCCATCTCACGATTCACTTCTCCCATAGAGCTTTCACATTTAACCTCTACTCTTAGCATGTTTGATTAAGGTAGTGTGGAGAAGGGGCTGCCTTGCTACACCTCTTCTTTCCTTCCAACCACTAGTTCCCTACATCCTCTGCACATGGGTATTCCTTTGTCTAGATAGTTCTTGCTCAAGCTTTGCAAGCTTGTTCTGTAATTTTTGCGCTATCTCATATTGATCCAAGTTTAAAACACATTGAGTTCAGGTAGATGAATCTAGATGATGAGAGAGGAATTTATAGCATTCCTTACTTTACGGTGTTCTCTACTAAGGTTAATACTACTTCCACAAACTTGAGTGAAACCCACACAAAATTTGCTTTGTGCTTTTCACTACGGCTTTCTCTTAGTCTGCCGTGGGTCAATGTCTCTCTCTGCTTCCCCATTGCATGGTCCTCCTCCACGTCCACTCTTGAACAATGGGAAACTCACCTTCACATGCCATCTCTCACATCTCCTTCAAATTTGAGAAATGAAATAATTTTGGGTGTTGCTCTTTTCCTATAGCTTCCTCCATTTTAGCCATCTCTATTGTCTTTTTTTGAGTTGCTCTATCTTGCTTGGTGCTAATACCTCTGATGGTGTGAATGACTTCTTCTTAATTTGTGTGAGATTCCTTTTTCCTATTTGGGTGGGACATGGAGCTGGATAGAAATGCATAGTACCAAACTGGCATGCTCCTCATTTAGTGTGAGATCTCTTGCAAGCCGTGGGTGCTCCAAAACGTGGGCTGCTCTACCTCCTAACGTCTGGGATGATGGTTGATTTCCTCTTTGCTTGTTGCAGTTTTTGTATAGTTTTATTTTTTGTTTTTACTTTAAAATTATCACTTATCTCTATAATAAAAAGCATATATATAAGGTAGGCCATTGGTATCATAACTGCAACTTCATGATTTTGTATAATGTTTTCAAAAATATAATGATTTACTGATGTACGCACTTAGAAATCTTGCTGCAACTATGGCTTCATTTGTACATTGACCCCTGTAAACAATTCCATACCTTTCTCGATATATGTCAAATAATTTTATGTCATTAGTAGGCTTCTTCATCACACATGCACATCTAGACATTTGATGAACCTTTATATGAGGATTAATAATGTTTCTTTATCCATCAACCTTATTCTCCTTTAAAAACTTTCGATTCACACATATTTTCCTCAATTTGATGGAATCAGTCGGGTTCCAAAGTGGGTCCGGCTAATTTTTTTTTCATTTTCGAACAACTAATTCTGCAAACTAATCCATCAACCTTCTTGAACTGATTGAAAATAAAATTGATCACTGATTGATCATTAAAAAACTTATTTACCCTATTTTTTGCAAACTTATGATTTTCTAATAATAGGGCTTGTTGCATGGCTTTAAAAACTGACATAAATACCTGGTCAAGCTTTGAAACTTTGGATATCCTGTCTCTCTAACATATTCAATAGGATTTCCAAATCTCATCACATGACAATATCAAGGTCAAAAGATATCAACCCATAAAGTTGCTTACTTATAATCACTTGCATATAAACATGTCAGAAAACACTAAATTGCATTCGGATTTGGCTTCAAAAACTAGGCAAACTGACACTTGGGAAAATAAAAATTGGGACGTTGGTTCATTGTCATGAGGAAAATGTGAATTTGGGATTTGGGCTCATGAAAAAATAATAGGACGAAAATGGTGAATGGTCAAAGTGAGCTACTCAGAATTGTAGATTGGAAACACTGGCAGAAAAGTGGTTTTTTGCAAATGGAATGGACTTGGGAAAGATTGCAGACAGATTCATCAAGATGTGAAAATTGGCACACTTAAAGTATTTTTAGAGTAAAACATAATGGTATAATCCATTCAATCTCACCTATCATGAATTCAGAGTTATGACATCACAAACAAGGGTATCAAAAACTTTGCACCTTTTGACACTAGTAAACAGTTAGAAATTACACTTGGAATCGCGTTTGAAAACTGATCAAATAGATTCTTCATAAGCTCAAAATTGAAATATAGAAAATTTATTACTTCTAAAATAGAACAAAAAATGAATTTTAGTATTTAGGTTAATTGGGTGAAAGTTATTACAACTGAAATAGGGCTTCCCAAAATTTAGAACAATTCACATCAGCATGACATCAATAAATGACCAACTTTAAGGGATTCAAAACCTAGCCAAACAAATTTAGAATGACTCAAAATATGAAAAATAGGCTCTTTGGTATGGAAATTAAACAATCTAAAAGTGGCAAGTCATGAAACATTACTGGGTCCAAAATATTCAATTGCAAACATAGCCTCTTGTTGCTGTTTGACACTTAGGCAAAAATGCAGATTTGGACATTGCTCAAAATAGGACTTCACGGAATGGCTCGGAATGGAAATTTATCATCATGGAACACATAAAAACATTGAATGAAATGTATTAGAAACATTAAACACCTCTTAGGCCTCAATGGACAGCCGGGTACATATGCATCAAAAAACGTTTATAGGGCTTAATCACTTTAATGGTACTCAAA
Organism: Cupressus sempervirens; assembly: GCA_028749045.1. Taxonomy (NCBI): domain Eukaryota; kingdom Viridiplantae; phylum Streptophyta; class Pinopsida; order Cupressales; family Cupressaceae; genus Cupressus; species Cupressus sempervirens. The sequence goes on from CM053783.1 coordinate 332,075,638, forward strand.
ATTAGGGCTTGGATTTTGAGTCCCAACAATGGCTCTATCTGGGGATGCATATCCATTACAGGCATGGAAAGGATTCAAATCTTTGGAAAAAATAGACCATTCCTGAAATAGAAAAAACTTCTCTCAAATAGCTTTATTGAAAGCAAGAAATCTACTCCTAGTATGTATAGACAATAGCCCTAGGCCACCGAACTTCAACAAAAACTTTTACCTTTGTCATATACTTGATTTTCATTTACATCTTCTTGAGGTAAACTGAAATTCTTATTCTCCTTTGTTCCACCCAACACATCAGCACTTTCAATCACTTTGTTAAGCAAAACAAAACTATTATCATCACTTTCATAGTGCATATAAAAACTAGACATACTTTCTTCATCTTGCTCACTATGAAAATATGAATCAACATGATCATAACTACTGATATCAAACTGAAACTAATCATCACTAACTGATTCATGGACACCTTCAACTGGAAAGACAAAAGTTTGACATTCTACTTCATTAACCAAGTTACATGAATCAATTTGTAACTCACCTTGTGCATCCGCATATGAAGGGAATGAAAAAAATGATTTCTCCTTATCTGTAATATCAATACTCTATAAATCAGATTGAACATTTGCTACAATCTCTTCACACTCAAATAACTGATTAGATACCAAATGACAAGAATCATCATGAAATTGCATGTTCACAATATGCTGATCCATAGTTATGTTTTCCTCAAATAACTCGCTAGAATAAATCAATTCATTAGTATTACTTTCCTCATCACATGAGAAATATGAATGTATCTTGGCCTCATGAAAATAAGAAGACAATGAACTAACAATAGACCTTATCTCTACATTTTCATTCTCAACATAGAAGTCGTCATGTGTATTGATATACAGATTACCATCACATACACTTCCCAAACTTGACAAAGAATATTCTGAAACTATATCTTCTTCAACATCAAATTTAAGGGAAATGACTTCACCAAATGAAAATGAAAAATGTGCCAAAGCACAAGCATCCTTGGATAGATTAGCATACCTTTTAAAATCATAAGCAAACAAATTTGAAATCTCATTGACACTTAACAAGACTTCATTACTAGTTTCTTTTCCTTGGCTATGATGATTATTATCTAGATAGCTTGACACATTTATAATAGTAGACTTGTTAGTAATGCATTGTGAAAAATCAGAATTCTAATAATCCCATATACCTTCTTCTTTAAACAATACCTCCACAATTGGTATTGTAGCACGTTCACATTCATCACTAGAAGAAAAACTCTTACTGCTGTTACACTTTTCCTCTTCTTTACAATCATCATCATAACAAAATGAATCCACATTATGCATGTCATCAATTTTCTGATTACTACCCTCTAATTTATAAAACTAAGACTCTTCAGCTTCAATGTCATTTTCAATGGATTCATTGCATTCATTATCATTTGCAGCATATTCATCTCTATTATCATTAGATTCATTAGCATTCAAAGCACTTTTAATCTCCATGATAAAATCTTGGATTTCATAAATATTATCTAATCTTGACTTTGCTGACCAATCAATTGAATGTAGCATAAGAACTTCTAAGAGTACCACTGGCCATGAAGACTCCTTAGGTTTGACAAACTCATCAAGATTCATAACTACTGATTTAAACTTCATGTCCCTTAATATCACCAATTGTATTTCTTATCATTATGATAGTCTTATTATGAATCTTTCTTTTCAACCTAGCAATATTTGCAAAAACACTTTCAAGAGTTGGCATATCACTTTCTGACCTGGATTCTAAATCCATTTTATACAAAAACTCCTACCTCTATTTTCTTAGTGCTGAAAACACTAGATGGAGGGAACCATTTTTTTCATTCAACTTTCATGAAAGACAAATACATGAAACTTGAAAATACCTTTATGTGTTGCTGTATGAAACATCTGTTTTGCTAATTGGCATAGGTGCAAACCTGAAATCCTTCACACCATAGATAGAATCCTTGTAGAGCTGCCACCTCCTTAAAGAGGAAAATGAAATCAAAATAGTGATTCAACTTTTGAAATCAATTACTTCAGCAGATACATACAACCAGATAAATTATCAATCAAGAAACTGATACTTCCTCTTTCCCAACAAACTAGATCTGCCCACAAATACTAAAAACCTCTGATATTAAAATAAACCATGCACTAGTCCAGCGATTTAGATTAGAGTCGCCACTCACACTTAGTGAGAAAAGATTTGAAATGATTTACCACTTGTACATTTTGAACCAGACTTTCAATATGGAAAAACTTGCATATCACTAACACCTTGGAAAGAGAATACACTTCATAAATCAGTTCTTGACTCTGAACCTTTTTCAACAACACTTGCAAAAATGGAACTGATTAAAAATAAACTTATAATAGTCATAGAACATAATTTACATCCAATCTTACAACATACTACTGTCTATGAACAAAGCTTAACTGGGGAACATGAAACTTCAACAAGGAAAACAGAAACACATCTTACTATAGATTTGCTATATCCAATATTTTTCATGCCAGAGATTTTGGCTCCTTTTCTAGGCAACTCCCCAACAGAGTCACCATTTTGTTGGTTCCTGATTTAAAAGAGTTTGAATAACCAAGTATGCAAGGCAAGAATGAATCTATGGGGAGCTATCTCCAATAATGGACACAATTCACCAAGAACCTAGGCCAACTATAAGGCTACACTCCTTTTTCACTTCAGGCTCTACAAAACCTAGGCAGGTGAACCTCTTAAGATCTGACTATGTGACCATTGCAATGAGCATAATCAGGATCTAGAATAATAGATGAAACCCCTAAATCTTTTATACTTTACCAAGAAATCACAAGCATGAAATAGCTAATAGCATGACTCATGAAACTGGTAAGCTAAGTGAGGGTTAGACTTCGAATAACTTTCAACATAAAAGGGAAAAGATGATTTAATATGTTGATAACAACAAGACCTAGGTATGAACAATAAAACTTAATGATCCTATCTCTGATCAATGCCTTATCTATTAGGCAATTACATGAATTGCAACCATACATCTCTTGCAAATCTTTGACGTAATTCCTACATCAAGATCCCTGATCTATCTTTCACCTTGTGAATAGACATCTGTATCAAAATAAATCTCATACTTGACCTATCCCATCATGAAATTTGCAAACCCTGTTATAAACATCAAGTAATTACATGACTCTTTGTTCCATCGGCAAGATACTTCAATCACATACATTCTTAAACAAAATGCAACCTAGTTTATGCTCTTTGTTCACAAACTAGAAAAGATAACAAATCCATGAACATGAGATAAGATTTAGACTGAAATTAAAACCCCTAGCTATGTTTTTATTCATTTTCCTTGAAAATGAATACATGAAACATGTACAAAAATACTTTATAAATCACCTAGAAAATCCAAACTATCTATATTAAAACTACCACTATTGTTCATACAAGAAGAAATGCTAGGTGTGTGGCTTTCATAGCTTGAGTAGAGCTCCTAGAGCTAAAAATTGAAAACCAACCAACAACCTTAACCAAAAGGAAGAAGAAAGAAAATATAGCAAGGAAGCAATTCCCAAATTTGATCAAAAGATGACAAGTGTCCCCATAGAATTCTTTCCCAAGAAGCTGAATAACCTCTCTCTACCTTCTCTCATCAACTACTAATCATATCCCTTTATTTTTGTCTTTCCAAATGCAAAATATCTCATCAAAAGACAAAAATATGATAATTGAAGCCGAATATGTGCCAATTGATCAATTTGAAGCCCAAAACATAACAAAGACTCAAAATAACTAGATACAAGAGTCACTAAACATGTTTAAGGTGTTTCTCCACTAAATTCTACAACTAAAAACTGAAAACACTTGATAAAACATACAAATCATTCTGAGAGACAAAACCTCCTATAGTATGTACCAATGAAATTTTGTGCAAAAACCAACTCCATATTTGGAAAGTTCATCTTCTCCTAATTTTGATGGTATATTGGAGCACCTATTTTGGACAAAAATTGCCCCTGTAGTAGCCATTTGAAGTTCAGGCTCCTATTCATGACTTTCTTAGCACTTTATTATTGCAAAAATTTAACCTTTTCTATAGTTTCAAACTATAGAATAAATCAAAATTTATTTGAAAAGGAACCTACATGTGACTTTAAGAGAAAAGCTTTAAAAAATAAATTTTATACAATCTTCAATTACCCTTTGTTTTTCATGACCATGTTGACACATGTCATATTCTAATTTGCTCATTTCTTGTCCAGTCATCTAACCCTTCCAACTGGGTGCCACATGGCATCATCTCATTGGTCCTCTATTTTTCCATGTCACTACACCATATCATTGTGTCATGTCATTGGTTGCTATGTTGCTATCATAGTTAGCATTCTACCACATCATCAGTGACATAACAACCTCACAACACGTGTCACTCTCTACCGCGTTAGCACCTCGGGAAGCATGCCAAATCAAATTTTTTTTCCACATGTCAATTTTGCACTCATCCACCTTACTGCTAGCTCATTGCCACATGTAAGATTTTGATTGAGTTGCCATGTTGCTATGTTACCCATCGTGCATCTTTATTTTGGCGACATGGCAACCATCGTTTGATCTGCCACATGTCACAATCTGGTGTATCATTGAAATTTGATCATCACACAGTGCCACTTGTTAGATGGTAATTTTCCCTTGTCTGTGCTATCGGGTCCCACAACTTCTTTGCCAGATTTCAAGGTTTTTGGCAAGGTGCCACTTCGCTACTGGAAAAACTCACCATTTTTTGGTGGCAACATGATGCCTTTCTAGAATCTTTAACTTCTCTGGCAACTTTTTTGATCATGTTGATGTCATCATCATGAGTTTCATGTTCATTTAAGACTATGGTTATCGTGCCTCTAGCTGTCATTGTCCACGGGTGGCTCCACCACAAGCCACGACTTCCCAAAAGGGAGCTATCTTTAACACATCCTATTATGCATGTTGAATAGTATTTAAAGACTGGAGGGAGACCCCACCCACTCAATGTGGGACTAAATAGATTTGACCAAAAATTTGACTCCATCTCATGACACACTTCTCCCATAGAGCTTTCACATTTAACCTTTGCTCTTGGCGTGTTTGATCAAGGTAGTGTGGAGAAGGGGCTACCTTCCTACACATCTTCCTACCTTCCAGCTACCAGTTCCCTACTTCCTCTGCACATGGGTATTCTTTTTTCTAGACAATACTTGCTCAAGCTCTGCAAGCTTGTTCTGTAATTGCTGCACTATCTCATATTGATCCAAGTTTAAAACACACTGAGTCCAGGTAGATGAATCTAGCCGATGAGAGAGGAATTTATAGCATTCCTTACTTTAGGGTGTTCTCTACTAAGGTTAATACTACTTCCACCTTTGTCATAAAACTTGAGTGAAACCCACACAAAATCTGCTTTGTGCTTTTCACTGTGGCTTTCTCTTAGTCTAGTGTGGGTCAATGTCTCTCTTTGCTTCCCCATTGCATGGCCTTCCTCCACATCCACTCCCAAATCATGGGCATCTCAACTTCACATGTTGTCTCTCACATCTCCTCCAAATTTGAGAAATGAAAGAATTTTGGGTGCTGCTTTGTTCCTATAGCTTCCTCCATTTTAGCTACCTTTGTTGTCTTTTTTTAAGCTACTCTATCTTGCTTGGCACTGCTACCTCTAATGGCATGAATGTATTCTTCTTAATTTTTGTGAGATTTCTTTTTCCTATTTGGGTGGGACATGGAGTTGGATAGAATTACATAGTACCAAACTGGCATCCTCCTCATTTAGCGTGAGATCTCTTGCAGGCCATGGGTGCTCCAAAATGTGGGCTGCTCTACCTCCTAACATTTGGGATGATGGTTGATTTCCTTTTTTCTTGTTGTAGTTTTTGTATATGTTCAATGGGTTGCTATGCTACCAAAATCTTCCCACATACTTTGTAAATTGTCTCCAACACCATGGTCATGGGCCTTGCTCCTACTTGTATACTTACAGATGCATGAATGTCTTGGAGTTTTATTTTTTATTTTTACTAAAAAACTATCAGTTATCTCCACAATAAAAAGCATATATATAAGGTAGGCCATCGTATCATAATTGCAACTTCATGATTCTGTATAATGTTTTCCAAAATATAATAATTTAATGATGTATACACTTAGAAATCCTACTGCAACTATGGATTCATTTGTAGATTGACCCTTGTAAATGATTCCATACCTTCCTCCATATATGTCAAATAATTCTATGTCATTACTAGGCTTCTTCATCACACATGCACATCTAGACATTTGATGAACCTTTATATGAGGATTAATAATGCTTCTTTATCCATCAACCTTATTCCCATTTCAAAACTTCTGATTCCCACATATTTTCCTCAATCTGACAGAATCAGTCGGGTCTGGCTAAATTTTTTTTGATTTTCGAAGAACTAATTTTGCAAACTAATTGAAAAAAAAATGATCACTGATTGATCATTAAAAAACTTATTTACCCTAGTTTTTTCAAACTTATGATTTTTTGATAATAGGGCCTATTGCCTAGCTTTAAAAACTGACATAAAGACTTGGTCGGGCTTTGAAACTTTTGATATCCTGTCTCTCTAAAATATTCAATAGGCTTGCCAAATCTCATCACATGATGACATCAAGGTCAAATGATATCAACCCCCAAAGTTTCTTACTTATAATCACTTGCACATAAACATGTCATAAAACACTAAATTGTGTTGAGATTTGGCTTAAAAAACTAGGCAAATTAACACTTGGGAAAACAAATACTAGGGTGTTGATTTACTGTCATGAGGACAATGTGAATCTGGGATTTGGGATCATTATGAATAATAGGATGAAAATGGTGAATGGTCAAAGTAAGCTACTCAGAATTGTAGATTGGAAACACTGGCAGAAAAGTGGTTTTTTGCAAATGGAATAGAACTAGGAAAGTGTGCAGACGGATTCGTCAAGATGTAAAAACTAGCACACTTAAAGTATTTTTGGTGTAAAACATAGTGGTACAATTCATTTGATCTCACCTATCACAAATTTAGAGTTATGACATCACAAACAAAGGTATCAACAACTTTGCACCTTTTGACACTAGTAAAAAGCTAGAAATTGCAATTGAAATCGCATTTGAAAACTGATCAAATGGATTTGTCATAAGCTCAAAATTGAAAAATAGCAAGTTTCTCACCTCTAAAATACAATTCAAAAGAAAGGTTAGCATTTAGGTCAACTAGGTCAAAGTTATTACACGTCAAATAGGGCTTCCTAGAATTTAGAACAATTCACATCAACATGACATCAATAAATGACTAACTTTGAGAGATTCAAAACCTAGTCAAACAGATTTGAAATAACTCAAAATCTAAAACATAGGCTCTTTTGTATGGATACTAAACACTCCCAAAGTGGTGAGTCATGAAACATTACTGGGTGCAAAATATTCAATTGCAAACACAACCTCCTATCGCTGTTTGACACTTTGGCTAAAATGCAGATTTGGACATTGCTCAAAACAGGACTTCACAGAATGGCTCAGAATGGTAATTTATCATCATAGAACACATAGAAACACTGAATTCAAGGTGTTAGAAATATTAAATACCTCTTAGGCCTCAAATGGACAGCCGGGTACATATGCATCAAAAAGCGTTTATAGGGCTTAATCACTTCAATGGTACTCAAAATCAGGGCTTAGATTTTGAGTTCCAACACAAGTAAAGCTAAAGAGGAGTTCAACTTCTCCATTCTCACTACCTTTGTAAACATATCTGCTAGACTTTCATTTGTATGTATCTTGTCCAACTTTAATTGTCCATCATCCAAAAAAGACCGAATGAAATGGTATCACAACTATATGTGTTTTGTCTTTGAATGTAGAGCTGAATTTTTTACAAGATGAGTGACACTCTAACTATTTGTAAACAAATAATTATTCCTCTTCCAAGAAGAACTAAAGCCATATCATCTGCTTGGCTGCCTCTATAGCAACAACATACTCTACCTCTGTAGTGGATAAACCATTCACCTTCACATGTAACTGAGAATCCCAACTCACTGCTGCCCCACCAATAGTAAATACATAACCTATAGTAATCCACATAGTATCAATATCCCTACCAAATCTAAGTCAACATAGCCTTGTAAGTTAGTAGTAGAGCTCCCAAAATGTAAACATTTAGTGGATGTTCCTCTCAAATATTTGAGAATCCATTTAACTACATTCCAATACTCAAACCCTAGATGACTCATATACTTGCTAATGACTCCCACTGCATGTGCAATAACTAGCCTTGTACATACCATAACATACATCAAGCTTCCTATAACTGAAGTATAAGGTACCTTGGATATCATATCCTTCTCTTCTTGTGTCTTTGGACACATCTCCTTAGTCAACTTCAAATGATCAAGTAAAGGTGTATTGACAACCTTAACATTCTCCATAGAAAAATGTTGCAACACCTTCTCAATATAATCAACCTGAGATAATGTCAATTTTTCATTCTTCCTATCTCTACAAATTTTAATACCAAGGATTTTCTTTACTATCCCCATATCCTTCATAGAAAATGAATGTGTTAAGTGGTGTTTCATCCCCTTAATGTGATCCATGTTAGACTTAGCTATAACCATATCATCAACATATAAACATAAAATAATTTAGTTATCATCATCCAACCTCTTAAAAAAATACAATGATATGAATGACACCTACTACATCCATGCTCATGCATAAAACTATCAAATTTTAGATACCATTGCCGATGTGCTTGCTGCAAGCCATATAGACTTTTCTTCAATCTACACGTGAAATTCTCCTTACCTTTGACCTCAAATCCCTATGGCTGTGCCATTTGTATCTCTTCATCTAAATCACCATGAGGAAAGGTTGTTTTAACATCAAGCCACTCCAATTGCAAATCTTTTGTAGCCACAATACTTAAAACAATTCAAATAGAACTCATTTTAACAACAAGAGAGAATATCTCATCAAAATCAATGCCTTTTTTCCATGCAAATCCTTTTATAGCTAACCTATCTTTAAATATTTTCTTACCTCCATCCTCTTCTTTCAACCTATACACCCATATATTCTGTAAAGCCCTTTTACTCACAAGTAACTTACATAAATCCAAAGTCTTATTTTTTACCAAGGAGTCCATTTCTTCTTTCATTACAAACTCTCAACGAATTTTAGCATCCACCTAAACAACTTCATCATAACATTCAAGTTCACCAGCACCAGTTAATAAAATAGAGTTCAAAGAGGGAGAAAATCAACTTTTTAGAGGTCTAATTATCCTTGTTGACCATCTAACATTCACTGGGGTGTGTGGTATTTGTTGTTGTGGTTGTTGTAGATCATGAGAAATTTCTGTAATATCATCTTTTAGAGTATCATCCAACACTATATAATCATATTCTTTATTCTCATGTTTTTGTAACAGATCTTTGTACAACACTTTCTCATTGAATATGACATCCATACTTCTTACAATTTTACAATTTTCAAAATCCCAAAGCCTATAACCAATTTTATCAATACCATCTCTAACAAATATACATTTCTTTGACCTAGCTTGCAACTTGGTACTATTTTCATAATCTGTATGTGCAAATGCTTACAATCGAAGGTTTTGAGAAAAGAATAACTCACCTTCTTACCAGTCCATGTTTCCTTTGGAACACCACAACCCAAAGGAGTAGAGGGACCTCTATTAATCAAATATATAATAGTATTGATAGGCTCCATCCACATATTTAAGGGTAACCCAATATGCAATGTCACGCTCCTTGCATACTCCATTATTGTCCTGTTCATGCATTCAACCACTCCATTTTCCTATGGAGTCATTGGAACAATTTTTTGTCTATGAATACCATTAGTGAAATAATAATATTCAAATTCTTGACTACAATACTCACTACCATTATCAAATCTGAGATATTTTAATCTCTTACCAATATCATTTTCAACCAAGCATTTTCATTTGCTAAAAGTTTGAAATACATCAAATTTTTGTCTAAGGAAATAAACCCATACATTTCTAGTTACATCATCAGTAAATGTAACATAATAATGAGAGTCACCAAGGTAACATACTTGAGCTGGTCCCCATACATCTATATGTACAAGCTCTAATTTCTTATTTTTGTTTTCCTTGTCACTCTTCATAGAACTCACTCTCTTTTGTTTTCCATACACACAACTTTTACAAAAATTCATATTGACACATTTCAGACCTAGTAAAACTTTCTTTGAATAAATTAATTTCATACCTTTCTCACTCATGTGCCCAAGTCTATAGTGCCACAATGTTGTATCACAATCTACAACAACTATTTGTTCTCCCTTCTCAAAGACAACAATTGTTCCTAAACATTCATTTTTCTTTGAAACAATTAAAGTAGAAGGAATAATATGAAATGTAAAAATATATAAGATGCCTACTTTTACACTTTTTTCTACTACAAGGGAACTTTTTGAAACCTTCCAATTTTCATCATTAAAAGTAACTAGGCAACCCTCATCATCGAGTTTCCTGTTGAAATTTAATTCATACTTAGTCTTGGAACATGTCTTACCTCATATAGTAGCCAATGATACCCATTATGCAACTTAATCATAGCTTTTCCCTTTCCAACAATTTGACAGGGTTCATTATCCCCCAAATAAACAAACCCCAAATCGCCTTGAACACAATCAATAAAATAACCTCTATGAAGTGTAGCATGAAATGACAGGGTTCATTATCCCTTTCCAACAATATGATAGGGTTCATTATCCCCCAAATAAACAAACCCCAAATCCCCTTGAACACAATCAATAAAATAACCTCTATGAAGTGTAACACAAAATGAAGCCCCAAAATCTAAAACCCAAGAATCATCAACACTTTCTAAAGAAATAAGCAAAGCACCCTCTTTAGATTTGTTACTTACCATATTTGCCTACTTTTTCCCTTATGTTTTATCTCCTTCATTGTTCTTTTGAGTCCAAAAATATTTATTCTTATGCCATGGCTTCCCATAGTACCAACAATCTCTTGGTCCTCTGGATTGAGACCTCTTCCCCTTTGACTTTCCTCTTGATTTCAACCAGAATTTCCAGAATAACTTCCTCTCTTAGTTCTTCTGCCTCTGCTTTGTGCGTTCAAAGCACTTCCTAATGTAGATCCACTTGAGGTTTTCCTACAAGTTGCCTCACTTAGAATAACCAATCACATCATCAAATTTTAGGATATTAGATCCAAAAATAAAATTACTTGCAGCCATTACCAAGCTATTCCAACTTTTTGAAAAAGAACACAAAATTAAGAGAGCCCTAATTTCTTCATCAAAATTGACATTCATATAAAATAACTAACTAGTAATAGTATTAAACTCATTTATATGATCTACAATATATCACCTTCTGCCATCTTCATATTAAATAAAAGATTCATAAGAAATACTTATTTGAAGAATATGGCTTTTCATACAATTTCACTAGGGTTTGCATGAACTCTTCCGTTGTCTTCACTTTTGTAATGTTAAATGTCACTTGTGGTGCCAAGAATAATTGAATTCTTCCAAGTGCCTTTTTGTCTAAAATCTCCCAGTCCTCATCTATCATAATTCCCTACTTCTTGGTTTTTTCTTCCAATGGCTTCCATAAATCATTCTGATAAAGATAGTCCTCCATTTTCCTTTTCCATAACTGAAAGTTTTGTCCATTAAACTTCTCAACCTTCAACTTAACCTCATTTTCCATTGCTCCCACTCAACTATGAGACTCCCACTCAACCATGAGACTTTCCTACAAAGGATAACTTAAAAACAACCTCACTTTGATACCACTTGTTAGGATTAACCACGAACAAAAATAACAATTACATGCAAATATAACCAATTTCAGAAAATAATAAATCACACAAAAGAGAACACAAGATACCAATATTTAACATGGTTCGCCCAATTCTTAAGCTACGTCCTTGATCAATCACCACCAACTAACAATATTTGACAAGCCTAGTGGGCAAGATTAGTAATGGTATTGTCAAGCTACAAGTTCATAGATCAAGAGGTAGATTATATCTGTTGTTCCATAAGAGGAATTGAATGGAGAAATCATTCTACTATGTTCATGTGAATTAAGTTTTCCTCTCTGGAGTATGGTTTGAAATCCATTGTCATAGTAAGCTACATAGTTTGGTCATTCCTAATATCAAATTGGATAGTGCCTTGATGTCAAAAATGCATTCGTAGGCCTGAGGATGATATTGTCTTATTTTTAACATGGTATTACTCTATTTTAATTAGGTGTCCATAGCCCTGATAGAGTTGCCCACATTACCTAATTTTCTCAACCTTTTTTTTTTAGTTAGTTTTCTTGTAGAAGTGTAGACATTAAAGGAATTTCCATATTTTAAACCATTGTTTTTTTCAAGGAATGACCTTTTGGTTTATCATTTAGTATGATTCTGTAGATCTATGACACACTAACTCATATAAGGATTTATTGTGTATTTATCTGAAGATGTAATGAATGACAACCATTCAATTTGATGTAACACATGCAATAAATCTACTCAAATGATGTAAGAATTTACAAGGTAACAATGTCAAATAAAATCATGCCATAAATAATCTAAGAAAGGGCACTTCTTTGGTGTGCATTTATTGGAGGAAGAATTAATTGTGCTGATTGTAAAGATAATCCAATGCCCAATTTGGTTACGAAGAAAGATATTTTTGTCCTTGGGTACATTCTCCTATTGCATGAGTATTACTTCCATAAATTGATTTGTAATAACATAAGAATTTGTGCATGTTGATTGACTTGGTGAGCTATAATTGTAGGAAACATTGTAGTAGTCAATGGTTAGTTTTGTAGCCTTATTTATGAATATCATTGATGGTTTGTTTGTGATAGAGTCAAATTTTCCAAATCATAGCCATTTTTTCCACCACTAAGAAGCTAAATTTTTCCTCATGTTTGGTAATGCCTTCATTTTGTCAGTCTTGTTCAAATTGTGCTATTTTTGAAAAAAACTATGCATATGTAAATATTAAATAGACATTGGCTTGATTGTGCAATATAACAAAAAAAATTGAAGAAGCAAACTATACCTTGTGTGCTTTTCATTTTGGGATATTTTTGAGGTTTAATAACCATGCTAATTGATGATGAATTGAAAGAGAGCTAACTTATTTCAATTTGTCTTAATTTTTTTTTTTTGTAAGTTGTGTCAAACTGTACCTACATTGAAAAACAAATACATTTCATTATAACTTTTGTTTTTGTAAATTTGTAGTAGACATTTAAGTGTAAATTCGTAGACCTCCTTTCAAAGGTACAAACTAGATCTCTAGTATTTTTTTAAATTTATTTATTTGATCTGTAGGAGATTCAAATTAGTAGTTGATTAGCAGAGGTAATTATTAGGTAATATAGAAGCTAAAATATATATAGGCTTATCATAATGAGTACTACAATAATATTTTCCATACTTGGTTAAGCTTTTTTATGCTACGTTTGTCCCCCTCGATGTGTTGCATAGGGAATGAGTAGACTATTGTAAACATAAGATTATTTTATTTGGTATCATGTTATTATCAAGCACATCTTTTTGTATTGTTGGTTATTGCTTTACTTTTGTCAGTTTCCTAAAAAATGTTTCTTTTAAAAATCATTCCAACAATTTTAAAATAATGTATTTATAAATTTTGAGGAGGCATTAATGTAGTATGGTAATATATGTTTAAGTTTTTTGACCTAGTAGATCTTGTATTTCTCACTTTATTTCTGTTGGTGTAAATAAATATTTACTATTTACACTTTACTTAAGTTTACTTAGGTTAATGCATTATTTTATTATGTTGCATTATTATTTATGTTGCATTATTATTTATTTATTTAGGTGAGACACTTAGTAGTTTGTGTACTCTCATGAGTTGTCATATTGACAACACTAGAGTAAGCAACTCTAATTTAGCACATGGTGTCTACAACACTGGAGTTGGCATCATTTACTGAGTTGTCATGTAGACAACACAGTTATTCACACTCCCATTTTAGCACATGTTGTCTAGAACATTATTTTGTGTGCTACACCTTTGTAGGCTTATCCTGTCATCATCACACTTATTCCCATGCTTAATGGAGGATAACCCATATCTGGTGGACATGTGCCTGGTTGTATGAATTATCATGATGCTGACGTCTATGCATTCTAGAAGCTTTCCAAAGGCCTTTATATATAGGCACTCCTAGTGTACTTTTACAGGGAATATATGGAATGAATATATTGTCATTTTGATCATACTGTCTTTGGTCTATTGTTGTGCTTGTATTTGAGTTCCTTGGTCTTGGGTGAATTTTACCCTAAGGAAAATTCTTACATGTTATCAGAGCTTGAGGACATTCTCTTCACATAGTCATTCAAGACCGTTCATGCTTTAGTACCTCGACCTAAATTTGGAGAATCTATAGAAATTGGAAGTGTCTAGAGCCAAATCAGACCTTGCCATTATGTCTGAAATGTCGATTCAGTGAAGATCGACTATAAATTCACATATGCTAGGCTAAAATTTATTGTGAGGCAATTTTTTTTTTGCAAATCAACACTCAAAGGCCCGATTTTCAAGTTCGGGTATGGTCATTTAATTGATCTATTTATTTATTTCTTAGATTTGCAATTTAATTCTTTGTAATTATTTTTTTGAATTTCTATTTTTGGATTTTTTTTTGCCCAGTCGAGCTAGCAGAGATTTTTTTTTTTTTGTAGAACCAGGTAATGACACCTCGGCCCTACAATTTGCAAGAATATTCCTTACTCAATGGGCATCTATTTATTCAACATCAGATTGAACGAACTAGCAGACAAAGCATAATCTCGGTGATACTCACCAGAATCTGGGCACCGCTCACAAATCACCACTGGTTGTCCATTTGCACTTACCATCCCATCCGCGGCCTGACACATATAAACAAAAAAGAGTTTATTCATCCCATTAATGTGGGATCTTTGTTATGAACTCCTTGTGCCATGAGCCATAAACTCTAGCATGATTTGGTTTTTCCATCATTCATTTTCCATCTTTGACGAGATCAATTTTGCTGTTCATTGCAGAAATGTGACGAAATACATACCCACCACATGGCAGGCATCTACCAATTGTGTACTGACCTTAGGAAATGTGACATTTCTACCCATTTTGACTTGCGGGCACATCCTTGAAGTGTAGACCAATCTATCGTAGACACGTTAATCGGCCTCTGAATTAGTGACCACATTAGCTATCCACTCTACATTCATGTGGTAGCCATACCTTATACAATTAACACCATCTGTATGCTAAATAAGTAGTACACATCAACCAATGATCATACTAGACATGTCATTTTTTACCATACCCATCTATATGAATCTATACCACTGACATCATCATCCATATGGTGCTGACATCATAAAAGGGCCTGGGTACACTAACATCATCAAAGGGCTTGGATACACTAATGTCATCAATTCATGAGCTTAAATTTGACAATCGTCTAATCATCATTCAAGGGAAAAATAGAACTACTACAATGATGATATGATCGTCAAATTTAACCCCATCTTTTGCTAATCCAATCCCTCTTCAGATTGATTTTTAATTTTGTAGTCTGACATTGGGAGGACATATCTCAGTCATCTAGACTCCAAATTAGGTGCAATTTTTTTTGAAATTGGTTAGAATTTCCTAAACTTTTTAGTGGTGTAGCTCTTGTCTAGTTTTGGTGCATGAATTTTTCAAAAATTGCATCTTTTGGTGACTAAACTTGTCTGATCCTACATTTTCAACTTCAAATGCTCCGTATAGGCTCATTTGGACACGAAAATAGGTTCCATTTTTTTGAAAGTACATTATTTTTCATCTACTTTCTAGATCTACAATTAGATTATAGGGTTGTGTGGACAAAAGTGTCACTTTCAAAATTAGGTCCTTTTCTGCATTGTAATACTTTGATATATCTTCAAAATTGTATATCTGAGATACATTGTAATGTTCCAGTTTTAAGCTCAATAAGGAGATTGTGAAGTCAAAATTAGAAGTCCACTAAGGTCAAAATCAACAAGTGGCCATTGTAATTGGACTACATATAAAGTGCCAAAAACATCTTTTTTGCTGGGGTTTCTTCATTTAGTGAAAAGGGGGGGTGTTCTTGGTGTTGTTTTCCTCTTTTTTTGTAGTTTTCTTTCATTTTTTGCTTTATGGGAAATTTTAAGTTTCCAAAATTAACTCCACATAACTATGCTACATGGTCCATTAAAATGTGGTGTCATTTAATGCATAAAGGAGTTTCTCAATATGTAGATGGTACCCTTCCTAAACCAATAGGTGATCAAGTATCTACTAGTGAAATCACTGATTAGAAAACAATGGATAGGAAAGCCCTAGGTGATATTTATTTTGGGGTTGATGACAAGATCATGTATTAGATCTAGAAGTCTCGTACATCCAACGAAGCTTGGGATACCCTCCAAAACCTATATGGTAAAGTTTCTGAGGAAGATGTTTTCAAAATTGAAGATGAGCTTGTCTCCTTAGATCCAAAGGCATTTGATTCCATACATGATTTTATCATAAAGGTGAATGAATTAAAAATGAAACTAGATGATTGTGGGAGTTCTATTAAAGATGATAGATTAATCTATCTCATTCATAATAACTTGCCATTTGAGTACTCCACATTTGTTTCTACTTATAACACCTTAAAGAGTACAATAGTGTTTGCCTATAAGAAAGTCTCTTTTGATCATTATGCTGAACTATTGGATAAAGAAGAAATGAAGTTGAAATCAATGGGGATTCTCAATTCACCAAAGTCAAAGACATTGGTTGCAAATAATGAGGGTTCTTAGAATTCAGCTGGTCAATCTTCAAATAAAGGGAAGGGCAAGAATAAGAAGTATAAATTAGAGGATGTAGAAAAGACAACATCACAATCAAATCAACAAGGCAAGTCTTTTTCAAATTCAAATTAGAAGGGAGACAATAATAAGGACAAGAAAAAGTGCACTTATTGCAAGAAATTGGGTCATGAAGAACATGAGTGTTATCATAAGAAGATTGATGAGTCGACCACCATCATGAAGAAACATAATGTTCCACTTCCTAATGCTTCTAAGGAGAAAGGGACTTCTTTAGATTTAAAGGGCAAAGGACAAGCACTCATGGAAATTTAAAATTCTTCAAAGGAATGGATTCTTGAATCAGGTGCCTCATATCATATAGGTTCTTCAAAAGGATATTTTTCTTCATTGAAGTAGTCAAAGGTACTGCACATCTTTGTGGGAGATGATACAAAAATGAAAGTTGAAGGGAAAGGAAATATGGAAATGAAAAATGGAGAGTTCAAAGATGTTCTCTATGTTCCAAACCTAAGTTTTAATCTCCTCTCAATTTACCAAATCACTCACCTTGGAGATGGTCATAAAGTTGAGTTCCTTCCTAACTTAGTAAAGGTGCATAGTCTAAAAGAAGATTCATTGGTTGTAGTGGGGAAAGTTAATCATGACAAAAATTTGTATTCTTTCTCGCACTTTGTACTAAAGTCTCCTTTACAAGCCTTGTTGACTCAATCCAATTCTCACATGCAATTATGGCATGAGCAGTATG
This sequence comes from Cupressus sempervirens, assembly GCA_028749045.1. NCBI lineage: Eukaryota > Viridiplantae > Streptophyta > Pinopsida > Cupressales > Cupressaceae > Cupressus > Cupressus sempervirens. The sequence continues at coordinate 332,093,344 of CM053783.1, forward strand.
GCCATCTTCCCTTTTTCTATCTTTAGCAACTTTGCTCAAACAAAATGGTCAAAGGTCTACCTACAATAAACTTTTCCCAAGGTGACTATTCAATAGGTTCAGTGGATATGCATCTATAGGAGAAGTTACATAGAGGGAAGTCTTCAAGAGCAACAGTTGTTCTTCAGTTGGTTCACATGGTACTAGGAGGTCCTTTACAGTGACATCAGTCAGCCAGGGTCGCTACATACTTACTTTCATTGATGACTTTTCACAGTATACTTGGGTCTAGTTTCTTCATCACAAGAATGAAGTGTTGGACAAGTTTCTAGACTTCAAGACTCATGTTGAACATAAATCGAGGAAAGCCATCAAATTTCTTCAAATGGATAATGAAAGCAGATATGTGAATAAAAGACTTAAAGACTTTTACAAACTTGAGTGAATTGATCTTTAGAATCCACCAACATTCAGTCTACATAAGACAAATGTTGTAGTATTGAGGATCCAAAATCTTAAGTCCATGGCAAGTTGCATGATACAAGCCAAGTTTCTCGAACCATCACTTGAAGTCAAAGCAATCAGTAGTGCCAATCACATACTGAATAGGTCTCCTCATCCTGCCTTAGATGGCAAGACTCCTTTTGAGGCATGGTGTGGTAGAAAAATAGTAGTGACACACTTCAGAGTTTTTGGTTGTCCAACATAGGCAAACATATCTTTTAGGGGATGCAAGGCACCACCACCTAGGTCTTGTACTTTCATCAAATATGAAGATAGTGTGAAGGCATACAAACTCATGGATCATAAGACACATCATATTTTTGTGGAGAAGGATGTACACTTTGAGGAAAGTTCACACAGCTTTTCCTCTAATCCTCTCCACACATCATACAGTGTGGAAACTAATAGTGACACTAGAAATAGTGCTTCAATAGATTTAAACATGTGGGGTTCTATCGACAATTGTAGTGAGAGGTCATGACATCAAAATATTCCATATGCATACGTAGCCACAGTGATAGGTCCAACACAATAGGGTACTATTGATGATTTGCCTCTTCTCCTTGATGAATCAACACCTTCTTTAGTTGTCACAAGGGTTCACTCTGACCCTCCTATTCATTCTATACATGATCAATCATCACAGGTTGAAGTGATTATGGATACCTATGACCAGCCATTGCAGAAGGTTTCTTCATCAGCTAAGGAGATAGATCATTCTTTGGGATAGGTTCTTCATTCATCCTTTACAAGGACAGTTGAATAGGTTTCAGAGACATTATCAATCATCGAGATTCCTTCCACACATAGAAGAAGCATCTCACTTGTACCTTCAACATTATTTCTTCCAAAGGGGAGGAACACTATTATGTAGTCTTGGATCAGCTTCTAGATCAAAGCAGCTATCACTGACAGAAACTCTTCATTTGGGGGGGAGATTACCTTGTCTCTCTTCTTCTTCTCTCTTGTGGGGTGGACCTTTTCCTTTTTTGAGATAGTATTCTTCTCACATTTTTCTATTGTATATACTTGATGTATGTCGTAATGGGGGGGTCTTGATTACTCCATCTATCCATGCATCTAGTTTTTTCATCTCTCTTTTTGGGGGAGGGTTTTTCCCATGAGGTTTTCCCTTTTTCTCCACTTTATGAGAGATTGCATTTCATTATGTATATGGGTACCTAACATGACCTAGTAGCTAGGACCCATCATGCATTGCATCCTAGATTTTGTGAACTTAAGCACATTCCCCTAAGTTGCACTAAAGGGGGGGGGGTGTTGGTGTAAATAAGTATTTACTATTTACACTTTACTATGGCTCACGTAGTTTAATGCATTATTTTATTATTTATTTAGGTGAGACACTTAGGAGTTTGTGTACTCTCATGAGTTGTCATGTTAACAACACTAGAGTAAGCAAATCTAATTCAACACATGGTGTCTACAACACTGGAGTTGGTATCATTTACTATGTTTTCATGTAGACAACATAGTTATTTGTGCTCCCTGTTGGTGTTTGAAAATGCTACCCATTTCCAATTACCCTGATGAGAAAAAAACATATCTAGGGGTAGCTAACTCCCATTTTCAACATGCCCATTCAGACACCAGGCCAACTATAAGGCATGACCCTTCTTCTTCTTCAGGCTCTGCAAAACCTAGGTGGGTGAACCTCTTTATATCTGACTATGTGACCAGTGCAATAACCATATTGAAGATCTATAAAAGCAGATGAAACCCCTAATTCTTCTATGCTTAACCAGGAGATCACAAGCATGAAATAGCTAAAGACATGACTCATGAAACTAGAAAGCTAAGTGCAGGTTATAATTTGAATACCTTTCAACATAAAATGAAAATGATTTAATAGATTGATGACAACAAGACCCAGGTATGAGCAACAAAATTTAATGATCCTATATGTGATCAGTGCCTTATCTATTGGGCAATTAAATGAATTATAACCATACATCTCCTGTAAATCTCAGACATATCTCTACATCAAGATCCCTGATCTATCCTTCACTTTGTGAACTGACATCTACATCAAAATGAATCTCATACTTAGAATATCCAATCATGAAATCAGTAAACCCTGTGATAAACACCAAGCGGTTACATGGCTCTTGGTTCCATAAGAAAGGTATTTCAATCACATACATCACTAAATGAGATGCAACCTAATCTATGGTCTTTGATCATAAACTAGAAAAGATTAGAGATCCACAAACATGAGACAAGATTCAGGCTGAATTTGAAACCATTGCCACTCTTTATTTGCTTTCTTTGAAATCAAATACACGAAAGATGTAGAGAATACTTCATAAATCACCTAACAGACATGAACTATTTGCATAAAACTCAAAATGCTATTCAATACTTTAAGAAATGCTAAAGAATGGTCTCTCAGTAACAAAAAATTGGAACCCCTCAAATGGAAGCAAGAAAGAAAGATATAGAAGAGAAAGAATTCTCGGATCTGTTCTGAAGATGAAAAGTGTCCACTTGAAATTCAATCCTGTGCAACTGAGTAACCTCTTTCTTCTTTCATCCCATCTGATCTGATTTTGTTTCATCATTATCTGCAACTGATCTGCAAAATATCTTTGCTTAATGATGAAAGCTTTTTGAATCACCAAAATATCTGATTGCCCCATGAAAATGCCAATGAAAATGAGTTTTTACTGAGTAAATCTGACCCCAACTACATTTCCATTGCCTTCTACTAATATTCAGGTCATTACCTTGACAAAAAATCAAAACTAAACTTCCTGCTCTGAAAATGGTTGCAATTCAGGTACCTAATAGAAAACCTTGTGTAGCTCAAACAGACTGATACCTGTGTAAAAACTGACTCTAGAATTAGAAAGTTTGTCTTCTCTCGATTCTGGCGATATATAACATCGCCTATTTGGCCTCTCGAAAACCCACTAAAAGTCTGTTTGAAAAATAGTCCTTTTCTAGAAACTCATGTCTGCACATTTGATTTTTTAAATTTCAAAAATTTAAATTAGGCTAAAGTCTGGACTTTAGCCTAATTGTTCTTTGAATTTAAAAAAAACTTGCACGTCAGTCTCTTGAAAAAATAATTTTAAAATGAAAATTTTAAAATCATTTTATTTTCCCTAGCCTCTTTAATTTTGGGTCAACTCCAGGTTTGACCAACGTCACGTGGCACACTTTGATTAGTCCAAGCCTACATAATAGATGCCGCATGTCCTTTTCTTGCTAACTCGCTATGCTAAATCTTGCGCATCTTTTGCTTGGCAAGTTAGCGACGACCCTCCGATTTGGACACGTATCGCGATCTCATTGCAACTAGCTAGATCTTGCTACACCACCTCTCGTTCACTGCCACATGTCACAATCTAATTTGTTGTTGTCTCTAGGTGGGACACACGTTTCATTTTGACTCTTGCCAAATTTTAGAGATTTTCTGGAACTCGCTACCTCGCTAGCCAGATTTTTTGAAATTTCTCGGCTAGCGAAGTAGCAAGGCGCCGGATTTTGAACTTTTCGATTACCTTATATCCTTTGCTGATGTGATCAACCCTTTACCTACGTCTTCATTCAAAATTTGTTATGTCATTGCCTAACTGAGCACAAGCTGGCCCCACCATGCACTAGGCAGCTTTCCAAAACCCTGTGCCTTTCAAGACACTTATAATACGTGTGAGATTGTATTTAAAAAATTTAAAAATTACCCCCTGCAACCAATGTGGGATAATGGTTTTAACCATCTTCCTCATTTATTCTGCTTGCATGGTCGGATTCCTTCATACGTTGTTCTTCTTGTGTTTTATTTTAGCTCTACCTTTCATGGTAATCACCTCAAATCTATTTCAAACTCCCTAGCAACTTTCCTTTGAAGTTTGACTGCGGCTTCTCATAATATATTCTTTCTTTGATAGTGCTGATTGCATTTTTCCAAACATGGGCTTTCTATTTCTTGCTGGTTATGTGGTTATCCCTTGACATGGTGTGATTTTTAATTTCACTCATACCTTGCTCTATTGGCCAGCCGTGGGCTTTCACCATTTAACATGGTGCATCCTTGTGTGAGCCTTGGATATTCCCCTCTTCTGCAATGTCTCCCCCCATCTTTGGCGTTGCATCTTTCTTTGCTGCTCATACCTCTATTATATGGCGACATCCTTTTCATGTACTCTACCTCCTATTTTTGGGCTAAGGATGACTCCATTCAAAAGTGGTCCCTTTGCTGCATATTTTATTCTGCCGCTTGCTCACAGCTTTGACTACAAGTTCCAACCTTCAAAACATTTTATGTCCCCTTTTTGCTGTGGATTACTCTTTGATGGCATGGAGTTTCATCTGATGGCATCCGCTTAATTGGTGCAGGGTCTCTTTGAACATGTATGAATTCCTTTGAAATAATACTTCTAAATATTTATGCATTGATTCCTACCTTCACGTCATTTTCCTTGCACAGGCTTTGTTAACTCATGGACTATGATTTCATTCTAACACAGGGTGTCTTTTGAGTCAACGGTTGGGTCTTCCCTCTTAGCATATGAGTTTTATCTCATAATCTGGCTTTCTTTATTTTGGCATGAAGTTCATTCAACAATCTCCCCTGTTGTTTCACATTTTGGGCCTCTGCCATTCTTTATTGGCTTCTCCATCAGCTGCGGATTGCCTTTGGTCCCTTTTGTTGCTATTGCCCCCTTTGTTGATGGCATCTCACTCTAGAAACAATGGGTTCCCTCCTTGCATGGAGTGTCCTACTTCTCTAAAATGCATGGATGTTTGCATACTTCATCTTCACGTGCTGACATGGATCTCTTGATTCTGGCATAATCTCTCTTGATCAGTGAAGTCTCTCTTTGATGCGCTGGTCTGCTCTGATTCAGCTGCCGTGGGATGTCTTTTTTGTAGACACTGGCGTCTCCATATATAGTGCCACCCCTATTTATAAACATGAATTGATTTTCCTTTCAAAGATGCGCCTTCTTCTATATTGGATGTGGGCCATTCCCCTGTGGCTTAGAGTACTTTCATGCTTGCAAGAGCACCCTTTGTCTTTGTCTCATCCCTCATTGAATGTGTCAAAGAGGGGCTCTGTCGATTAAATTGCTGGTAACTTGAGCTAAGAAATGGTATCTCTCCATCACTATAAAATTTTATCTATGCTTTGGCCATACTTGCTCCGTGTCATCAAGAATCACAACTGCAAATTCTGCTTCCAATACGACATCTAGGTCTTTCTGATGTCTACGTGTACTATCACCCTGTGAGATGACCCTAGCTCAAAAATGTTTTCCTGTGGGATCAAGAAACCTTGCTATTTTCAAAGCATAAGCCCGCTCTCCCATTGTATAGACATACATTTCATACATCTTACTTGCCTCCTCTAAAAACTCATGAACAAAGGGTGTAAGTTTTATCCACATTTGCAATGAAATGTTATATTTCTTATACAAAGCACATAGAGCATTCTCTTATAACCTCATCCATACAGTTCATGTGTCAAACCTATTAGGAGATCCTCCTTTAATTAAAAACTCTCAATAATTCAAGACTATTAATAGTGATGCCCCAATTCCCAATACCTTCTCGGATTGACTGGAAATGAGTTCGAACACTGAACCATCAAATAAAACTCTCTTTGCCAGCATTTTGTAAACTGTCAAACTGGTGTCAGGAGGTCCGTTGACCGCCCTTAAAAACTAACCCAAACAATTGACCAGGCTCTGAAACCTGACACACTGAATTTATGTTCTATATACTTTCACCTTGTTGAATCTCGTCTTAAGAAAAATTCAGAGTCACAAGATATTCACTATCAGAGTTGCCTTCTCAGAATTACCTGCAAGTAAATATGTCAAAAAACAATAAACTAGGTTCGGATTTGGCCTGGAAAACTAGGCAAATGAGCACATGGGGAAATGAAAACTGGGGCGTTAAATCTCTGTCATGAGGTGAGTATGAATATGAGATTTGGACTCATGATGAATAACTGGGCACAAATGGCAAGCATCTAAAGTTGGCTACCTGGATTTGCAGGACAAGAAACAATGACAACATAACAATTTTTGCAAATGGAATGACCCTGGAAAAGTATGCAAATAGATTTGTCAAGATTTGAAAACTGGCACACTTGGAGTATTTTTAGTATAGAACATAGAGAAACAAACCATTCGATCTCACCAATCACGGATCAGGGGATATGACATCATGAACAGGGGTTTCAATCAATCTGCAAATGCTGACACCAGTATAACTTTAGAAATTGCATTTGGAATCACATTTGAAAACTGATCAAATGGATTTGTCATAAGTTAAAACTTGAAACATAGCAAGTCTCTGACATCTACAATGCAACACAAAAGGAATTTTAGCATTTGGTTCAACTGGTCAAAAGTTATTACGGGTCAAACAAGGCTTCCCAGAATTAGGAATTAAATGCAAAAGCATGAAAACAATAACTAACCAACTTTGAGGGATTCAAAACCTAGACAAACGGACTTGAAACGACTCAAAATATGAAACATAGGTTCTCAGGTATAGACACTAGACACTCTCAAAGCAAAAAGTCACAAAACCTTTCTGGGTACGAGATATTCAAATGCAAACACAACCTCCTATCGCTGTTTGACACTAGGGGTAAAATGCAAATTTGAAAATTACTCAAAACGAGACTTCACGGATTGGCTCAAAATCTCAATCTTTCTTCATGAAACATGTGGATGGGCTAAATGGAGGGTGTTAGAAGTATTAAACACCTTGTAGGGTTCAAAGGTACAGCTGGGTACATAAGCTTCACAAAGCATTTATAGGCCTCAAAATTCTCAATGGTGCTCAAAATGTGGGCTACAATTTTGAGCACCAACAATCCCATTTTAGCACATGTTGTCTACAAAATTATTTTGTGTGCTACACCTTTGTAGGCTTATCCTCTCATCATCACACTTATTCCCGTGCTTAATGGAGGATAACCCATATCTAGTGGACATGTGCCTAGTTGTATGACTTATCATGATGCTAACTTCTATGCATTCTAGAAGCTCTCCAAAGTCCTTTATATACATAAAATCCTAGTGTACTTTTACATGGAATATATGGAATGAATATATCATCATTCTGATCATACTCTCTTTGGTCTACTATTGTGCTTGTGTTTCAGTTCCGTGGTCTTGGGTGAATTCAGCCCTAAGGAAAATTCTTACACTTTCTCCATATTGTGGTGAAATGAGTAATTTGACTAAATGAGAGTGTGGTGACTTGATTTGGAAGAGCTTGTACTTGGTATTTTATTTACTGTAGTCACTATTAAGTAATAAAGAATATCACAATACAATCTTGTTAATATGAATATTGTTGAACAAAGTTTGCATAAACAAATTACCTTTTTTGATAGGGTAATTCTAGAAGATATTTTATCTCTATAGATGTATTATTTTAGCCATTTACCAACTTGAATTCTTGTTGAGAATAGTGTGATAGTTCTATTTGAAGTCATTATACAATTCCTTTTCTATAGATGACATGGTGGTTCATTTTCGTTTGACTTTACCCATCTTGGCTATGAGCCAATCACCTTTAGAATGTGTCAAAGAACCATTCTAGAAGACACACAATGGTGAGAAATCAAGGTTCTTTAACTTTTTCATATTCCATTTGTAATATAAGCCATTTCCATTTTTTTCATGTAGTGAAAATCAATGTAACAAGTCGGTAAGTATTTATTTCTAAATAATTAGTGATTTTTGTAATGTATTTCCTATTTTGAATTTGAAATTGAAAAAATAAGGATGGATCCCTATCAGTTGTTCCTTTGAAAAAGAATGCAAAACTTCATCGTCCCCTATTGTTCTTGTTTGTGAGTAGATCTATAGATAGTAAATTGTAGTATTTATCAAATTGTAGTGAGTAATAGGTTTTACTTAAGTACAAATTATGATTTTATCAGTGTAAACATAGTAGACATTTTTGGTTGTATCATTTCTTTCTATTATGAGAGCAATGGAATACAAACCTCTTCTTTTTTCCTTATAATTTTGTATGGATTCTTTTTCATTTTGGAATAGTGATCAGCAAAGAATGGTTTTTGTATTTGAAAACTTGTATGCTTTTTACCCAAGATACTACCATAAAGGTGAGGCCTTGGTGTTTGAATTTGTCAATATCAATTATTGTCTTCTTGAGTATCAAGCCTTTTGATTTGTGTATAGTGATAGCCCATGTCATTAATAGAGGAATTTTCTTATGGTTCCCTTGTGTTATTGGTTGTATTGGTATTGGTTTAGGTTTTTTCATTCTATAGTGGACCATTACAGTTGTTTCAACATTTTTCTACTATGTATTGTTACAAGTTAATTTTTTTGGGAATAAGTGTAGGGATAGGTCAAAATCTTCTTGTTCATTTTGTAAGGTTCTTGTTTGTGTGTCATTAATAATTCCCAATCTAGTTATTTTGGTTATGCATTGTGCATGCATTTTGTAAGGTTTCTTGAAATTGAGCTTGCATTCAATCACCACCCTCTTCTTTGTAAATATTTTGCAATGTGACAATTGTATTAAATTTGTGCCATAGATTTTTTGCAGTTATATGAGATGCATAGATAGGTTTGTCCATCATAGGTGGTAGTTGTGCAAAGTTTCTATGAGTATGATACTAATGACCCTGTAGCAAAGATGCTAATTTTGGGATATTGCTTCATGGATCTTGCTATCAATTTTTAGAAGCATCTTTGGCTCAATGAATCTCATCTCATTGATGAGAACATATGTTATATTTTTCATCTCTTCTTATAGAGATGTTAGTAGTTTTACTTGGAGATGTTGCATGCCTTTGATTAAAATCTTTGGAGTTGTATGTATTGTTGATGCTTGTATATTAAATGTAGCTATTTCTATTGGAGAAACAAGGAGGAGTAGTTTTACTTGTTTTCCTTGTCTTTGTATCCTATTTTTTATGCAAGTTATGAGATAGGATTTCCCAATTCTTGTTGTTCATTGTATGACCATACATAATAGTTGGTTGGAAGTGATAGCTAGCAAATATTTTCTAATGATAGTAAGTGCATGCTCTTTTTCTAAATATAAAGTGCACATCTATGGTTATTTGTGTGTGTTTTTCAGAGGTTTGTTTGTTCCTATAAAGTTGGGTGTAATTTCATACAAAGGTAGTGGGACATTGTGGTTTTTTTGGAAATACAAATGGGAAATGTATACTTCTAAGGAGGGGGGAGGGGGTGAATCAGAAGTACAAATCTTTAACCAATATTTTTTTAAACTTTTGAGACAATCCATGCATAAACATATTGAAATAATATGTAAAGTAAATGCATTCACATAAACACTTGACACCATATATGATTACCAAGAAACCCTCCAATGAGAAGGTAAAACTTGGGTGGGGATGACACCCACAATTCTTCACTACTACAACAATAAAGTTCACCTATTAAGGTTACATAGTTTGACCATGCTAATGATCTACCCTATAAAAGGCCTTCCCTATTAAAGGCTTACAAAGGATTGTTAGATCCCACCTTGTTAAAGGATTTTAACACCCTGTCAAAAGTGTGATTGGCTAAAGGACTTTAGAACACTCACTTGGAATGTCACCATGTTAAAAGATTTCACTATGGTTGTTAAGTCAACCTTAGTATAAAGGATTTCATCCTACTGATATAGTTGTTAGAAAGTACAGTAGAATGTTTGATCTAACTACTTACAATATGGTATTGCTGATTGCAAATCTCAATTCAGTCCATCTTGATTCTTTTTGTTATGATATGAAATTGCTGTATCCTCAATCCTTTGTTCTGCAAATTGATTTTTCAATTTTGTCCTTCTTCTAACTCACCTTGAATATATATTGATCATTTCACCCTTTCGTTTTCTTCAAATCTTCACAAGCATCACATCATCACATAGATTCATAATCACTCTCATGCTGAATTATGGGGCTTTGTCTCCCTTTAAAAAGACTTTGGTGGCTTAGAGTTAGGTATGAATCTATGATTGAGATTCATTCATTTTTCCTGCTCAATTCCTTCTATTTTTCTGATTGGTTACATCTTGATTGCACAATGAATCCAAATGTAATCACCTAAAAATGGTCATCTAGACCATTAGTCCCTTCTCAGCATTTTGGCTAATTTAATTAATCATTTACCTAGACCAAATTGCTAATAATTGATTAATTTGATTATAACCTATAGTTTGACAATGCTATCCTAAGTTCATTATTTAATTAAAAGAAAGTGTCCCCTTCTAATTAAATAAAAGACCCCATTCTTCTAACCCACATAAAGTGCACACATAAAGTCCTTTTTCTATTTTGCAATTAAAAGAAAAGGCTTTTTGAAGACTTTTTATCTTATGTGAGAAAGTCAACTTATATTATATTGGTTGACTTGTGTGTGCACACAGATCACTCTTCTTTTCAAACACACCTATTGATCATTCACCATCTCCATCTTGATCTCTACCATCCATACAAATTTAAAAGGGAGAGAGCTTTTACCCTCAAAGGATCCACACTCTTGAGTATTGTTATGCTGTAGTTTTACTATTCGAATTCTTGAGAGCTTTTCGTGGAGAAATTCTATTTCTTGTCTACATTCTCTCATTCATGGCACTTCTAGCATATAGCATTCTAGTGTAGTTGCATTTTATTGTAGCTCCTTTACAATAGTTTAGCTCACATAGTTTAAGTAGCATGGATGTAACACTTTCATTTGTTTAGCTTAGTTGCATTGTGCATTTCATCTTAGCTTACTTTCATTCTTGCATTGCATACTCAAGAGTTCTTTGACACTATCATTCTTGCTCTTGCTAAAAAATCTCTCATCTCATGGTTTACTAGCAAGGGCTATGTTCCTACAACTTAGTTAAGAGCTTTCTTTATGCTTGCTTGTATGCCTCTTGCACTCCATGACTAGGGAGCTCTAAGCCGCCATTCAAGCTTTCCAACCTATGGAAAACCTTGGATAGAAGGGTTCAAAGAAGTGCACTTTTCTTAGTGTACATTTTTGGCACCCACCATGGGGCAACACATTTAGTTTTGGTCTTCTTTTAGCTACATTTTTTACATTTTCTGTATTTTATTAGCAAGTTTCTCTTTTTTAAGTCACAATTTTTGAGCAATATTTTTCCAGTATTGTGTGATAGTTCTCATAACTGTTAGGCGATAGTTCTCATAACAGAAAGGTTTTTTTGCATGACTATACCGTGAAGTATTGCATGATAGTCTTCCAGTGAAAACTATCACCTGATAGGGATTTGCTTGCTAATTGGGGTGTTTTTAGTCAATTTTCAGTTTCTACTTGTTGCTTGTTCTTGTTGTAGGTCTTTAACTTGTTTTCAGAGGACCATTTACATTTTTTTTTTGGAGCTAACCCATGGTGCTAATGGTTGTGTTTGCAAGTTTCCATCTTGAAAACTTTTAACATTGCCAAAAAGAATGCACATTAAAGCTTCAAATGCATAAGGGCTACTAATGACTATTTGTAGGGCTGCTCAATGCATAAAAACCCAACTTGTTTTCTTTTTGATTTCATGTGTGGTATCTACTAGTTATTTTTGTTTAGGCACATTCAACTTGTGCTTGAGGTTCTTCAATGATAGGAGAGTATGCTCTTCACCCTTGCAATGAATTAGAAATCTTGACCCACCTTTGGATTTTAAAAGCAAGTGAATAAGTGAATCTTCTTGGCATATTTGGGGGAAGCAATTGAGGTAGGAGAGTATGCTCTTCACCCTTGAGGTGAATCAGAAATCTTGACCCTTGAGAGTGGATCCATTTTGTGGTAGTTAGGATCCTTTAGAGGGCCTGCTCTCAAACAACCTGAGAGAAATGACCCAAGTGGGGACAAAAAAATTACTTGGCTCTTCCAACCCCCTATAAACTCAAGGCTATCAAGGACACAAAACCTTGGTAGACATAGTGTTTCTCTTCACATAGTGTGATCGCTTATGGAATTTCGACCATAGGGAGATCACTAGGCAAGAACACTTAAGGTGTTCATGTGATTGCAAGGTCTATTACCCACCACAAGGTGGGGTGTCCCTTAATTGGGTGCAAGAGGAACACTACAAATGAAAGCCCTATCTAGATACCCTAGGTTAGTATCCACCCTATTTTCCCGCTCAACTTCTTAGTGTAAGGATCAATCCTAGTGGATTACTTGGATCACCCCAAGATTTACACTCACCATATATTTTCCCTTGGTTGTGGTTATGGCACTTCCATGACAAAGCCAATATCTCTTATGCATAACCACTTGGTGTGAGGCAAAGGAGCATCAAGTTTGGGCCAACTTGTTGAGTAATGAACCATGATGTTAAGGTGGATTTCTTGGTTACTATTTTTGAATGTGTTGCCAGTGTTAACATTCTTACACATCAAATAATCTCAGAAATATTGGTAGAAAGGTTGTTCTGATATCACAAGTGTGTGTTAGCAAGGTTGTTTTTATGCCTGTCCAACAATTTGAGACAGGTTAAAACACTTACTATTTGCAAACCTTGTTGATAACCAACATAAACTAAAAAAGTACACTGTCTGATCTAAAAATCATTTGATTGTCAAAATTGAAACACAAATCTTGAACTCAAAACTAGTCTTTTGCACACAAACTGGCACTTTATCACCTGCTCTCTAGATAAATATCACGCAATAATAATTTTCCAAAATTTTGTCTCCCTCATGTTATGAGATATATCACCCTTGTATACCAAGGTCTATCGCCTTGCTTTGTGTGAATTGTCACCAAAGAGAATTGTATCACCGTGATATTGAAAATTGTGTCACATGATGTTTTATGCTATCCTATTATCGCCTGGTTTCTGAGAAAGTATCACCTAAGGCTATTTTCTATCAAAATAGAGTATATTCTAATTTTTATAATCTAGGGTCTTATTACTTCCATCCCGTTGGTCCTGCTTGCACATTTGTGTGTTAGGAAGCTGTCCTAGGTTGAAAGTGGGGTTTAGTCTATTAGATGTAAGTCTTGAAACATCACTGATAAATCACTTGTTAAGATCCAATTACCATTCTATTTTAGCTATTTGCTATTGAGCTTCTTGCTTGATCACTTGGCTCAAGTCAGTAGTGCTATAAATTCTTGAGCATTGTTTGACAAGCCATCTATCATACTTTGGCAAGTGACTAATCTTGATTGTAAGAACTTCAAATTTGACTTACTTTTCTTGTCCTATTAAACAAAGAAAAGTCCTTACATGTCGGTTACAACTAGATTTCAAGTTGGGAGTGGTAGTCATACCCCTTTTGTTTTCAAACAATTAGAAACCCCACCTAGACATCCTCATGGACAATCTTGTGTGGAAAACCCTAAGCCTATTGGAAACAAACAACTAACATAATGTATAATTTGCTTTACAATTTTGAAAACCCATTTGGAACACCTTGTGAGACACCTAAGGGTGAGAATAGTTTGGTCACCATGGTGCACCCCGATGAAGTCCAATGTCATTTAAAAGAACAAGCATGTGAAAATCAAAGGATCTTAGAAGTCATGTATGCTAGGGAGAAAGAACATTAGCAAGCTGAAAATAATAACCATACCCACCATGAAGGGAACAAGGTAAATTTCTCTTGAAATTATTTTGATAGCCATGATGGCAACAAAACACCTCCAAGAACTCCTAGAGTCACCATGGACTCATGCCATTCTCATCATGAAAGTGATGAAGAAGTAACTAGCAAGGATGTTATAAAATTCCAACAAGATGAATTTTCTCAAAAACTAATGCTTAGAGATTTAGAGGAAAATGGAGACAAACATTTTTGATACATGGCAATAAGAGGATGGAAACTCCCCCAAGATTTTGATATAGAGCACATACTTCCAAAATGAGAACTCATTGAAGCTGAAATCTTAAGGGAAGAAATATAAGAATTGAGGAAACAATTTTGTACAATTGCAAACTTCAAAAGAACCGCCTAAAACTTCATTTTTTGAATCAATATGTGCCCTTCCATCTAATAGGAGTCTCTATATGCTACCATTTCTTAAGGATATAGATGTTACTAAGTATGATAAATATGATGGAAATGGTGATCCTCACAATCATGTGAGGCATTTTTATGCTCTTAGCATAGATTTTATGCATAAAGACACCTTTCTGATGTGATTATTTCCTAGGAGTCTAAGAGGGCAAGCTATGGAATGGTTCACAAAATTGAGTCCTATTAAAACATTTGACAAGCTTGCACAATGTTTAATTCAACAATACTCCTATAATATTCAACATCCTATAATGGTGCTGGACTTATGCAACATCAAACAAAAATTGGGAGAACCCTTCACAACATATCTTCAATGATGGAGGTTGTCATACTCTTGCTATCCCCGACAAGTTCTTGAGGCTGAAAAATCAATATTTTTGTCAATATGATTGTACCATAATTATACGTTGATCTAAGGAAATAGTTATTCACATCCTTCAATGCCATGGTTGAGAGTGCATATTGTATTGAAGATATTGCTATCAAAAGAGGTGATATTGTCATAAACAAAGACAGGAACAACAATGGAAATGGTAAAGACAAAGGTAAACCTTAGAATAAAAACAAGTATATTGTCAATGATGGAGTAGTGGAAACTCCTAAGACCAAGGAACCTGCATTTAATCTTTCTACCACCATTTATGTCACAAAGCAACAAGACAATGTGAAACCACAAACACTTGAAAAGAGCTCTAAGTTTACCAAGAAACGACATGCTTACACACCAATGGTTGAGCTCTATGAGGTGGTCTTAAAAAATCTAATTAAAAATAAGTTGATTGCTTTGCTAGATAATTCCCAACCCTATGACCCCCCCGTCAAACCTTGGTGATGGAAAATATATAATTCAAAATCTTATTGAGGAAGGAAAATTTGTCACAAATGGTCTTGCCAAAAATACTGATCACAAAGATTTTAAACAACCCTTACCAAAATATGGGAAAGGGGAAACCTCTAAAGTCACTAAAAAGAATCATGATGCCAAGATTAGCTATGGTTATGCTGACACAAACAATGTTATAGGCATGCTCGAGCCTGTTGAGTATTTATGCATGGCCAATTATAATGATGACAATTGATATGTAGATGAACGACCCAAAGTTGTCTTAAAAATGCATGATGTTATTCAATACCATAATGAATCTAGACCTAAGGTGGTGCTCCAGGTGACTGATTCTTTTCCATCACAAAGTGAACCACTTAATGCCATTACTAGGGGCAATCTAAGGTTGTTATAAAAGTTGCCTAAGATTCCAAGAGTGCTTCATCCTCTAAATAGCCAACTACTTCCAGGATCTACAACTATGACCTTGTTAGTCAATTACAATGTACCCTAGCTCAAATTTCCATTTTTTAGTTGTTAGAGTTATCTCCTTTTCACAAGGATATCCTAAAAAAATCTTTACGCTCTGCCAATGTTCCCATAGACATTGATGCAGAATAATTCCAATCTATGGTGAATCATATCTCTTCACCTCACCACCTCACTTTTTCTAAAGAAGATGACCGATCTCTTAGTCATCCCCACAACCTTGCTCTCCATGTCAAATTCCAAATCTTCCATACTCACATTTGTCGAGACTTGATAGACAATGGTGCAGGGTTAAACATTATTTCATTTAACGTGATCCAATAGTTGGGCATGTCAAAATTTTCTATTGACCCTAGGTGCAAGATCACTATAAAAGTCTATGATGAGGTTGAAAGACCTTCTAAGGGTCTAATTATGCTCCCAATAAGAGTTGGTCTAGTGGAGCAGGATATTGTTTTCCAAGTCCTAGATATACCCTTTGCATATAATTTGTTGTTGGGACAACCATGGATTCATTACATGTAAGTGGTGCCTTCTACATACCATCAGTGCATCAAGTTCCCTTTTAATGATATTGAAGTAGTTGTCCCTGGTGACAACTCAATGTCCATCAACACATTGTCTACTGCTGAAACACTAGTTCCATACAATCACTCTTCTCATGAGCCAACACTGTCTTTATAGAGTGTGATCAGAAAATGAAAATGATGAGTCTTGGTATGGGTGAATACACTTTAGACTCTATTGCTGCTCTACCTATTTCCCCTCAGTCTTATGGGAAGCTGTCTACCAAAAAGAAACCTTGCGTGTTTGCCATGAATCTTTTTGGCACTTTTGTGTAATCCTCAATTCCCCTAGAAGCAGAAAAAGAAGAACAAGCTATTAAAGACTAGATATATAGGGGAGAGGAAGATGAGGAGGATATTACAATCACCACTCCCATTTCTCCTAAATGATATGGAAAAGGATATAAGATGCTCACAAACATGGGCTATCAAGGTCATGGGTCCTTAACTGGTAACAAAAAAGCTCTAGCTAAACCTTTAAGTCATACTCAAGGTCTTGATGCTCAAGATATTGTTGGCCTAGGATTTGGGCTAAAGGATAATATGCTAGTGTCTACTCAAAATGCACCCATATCTAGTGAATTAGAGGATGATGATTATCCCTTTATTGTTGTCACTTTACAAGAGGAAGACTTTATAACTATAACTTCTCTTCTTTGGGGAGAAGAAACATGCACTACCGATAATGACGATGAGGCTTCCACCTCTAGAGAGGTAGAATAGGATGAATCTGAACCTGAAGATTTAAATAGAGGATGGATTAGAAAAAGTATTGCCCATCTAATTGCTAGAGATTAGAGCACAAACTCTCAAGAGTATGAATGGGAAAGTTTATCAGACACCTCTTGTGAACTTGAGGTTGATGTCATTCACACATATGCAATCCAATCAAATATGGTAGATGTTTCTAGTATAGGGTTTGATGAGTTTGGCTCACAAAATGCTTTAGTGGACCACACTAGTCCCTTTAGGACTATTCCTAATCTGGATACCTCTACAAAATTCACTATAGGCTCAACTTCACATGTCACCAGAGATGACTCTTTTCGTATCAATAACCTTAAAGCTTCAACCTCACTCTCATTGATTCCCAATCTCATTGATTGATCCATTCAACATCAAAAATTGGAAATATAGTCTTTCCAAAATGACTATGATATCACCTATTACCTAAATGCCATTGAACCTATCACTTCTTTCACTAGTGAAGCCATGATTCACATGATAGAATCAGATATCAAGTACCTTAGTCATAAAGTCAAAAGAAAAAATAAATGGTCAAATGGTGAAAACCACATTGTGGCAAAATTTGAACCTAAAAATAGTAAAAATAAAGATGCATCTAATGGTGAAAACCTCTTTGAGGTAGTTGCGGATGAGGTACTTGGTAGTCTACCAAGTCATTTTCAAGATAGATCATCAGTTCTCATTGAGCCTACACAACCAATCAACTTGTGGACAGAGGAATCTTTCAAAATTATTCATGTAGCTCAATCATTGTTAACTAAAGAAACGAAACAATTTGCCCAATTTTTTCAAGACAAAAAGATCAATTTTGCATGGACATACTTTGACATGCTTAGGCTTGACACAGATCTTATCATGCATCATTTGTCTATTTCTCTTGATATCAAGCCTGTTAAACAAAAATTGAGAAAGATACATCCACATGTAGCATTATTGGTGAAAGCAGAATTGGAAAAACTCTTGATTGCTAATTTTATTAGAGCAATCGACTATGTAGAATGGATTTCCAACATTGTACCTATATCCAAACATGATAAAATCATCTAAGTTTGTACTAATTTCAAAGACCTTTACAAAGCATGCCCCAAGGATGAATTTTTACTACCAAACATCTATATGATAGTGGACATGATTGTAGGTTATGAGATGTACTCCCTTATGGATGGGTTTTTTGGGTATAATCAAACTAAGATAGCTCTAGTTGATCAAGAGAAGACAACCTTCAGATGTGCATGGGGTACTTTTTGTTGGAACATCATGCCTTTTGGGCTCAAAAATGTCAGTGCTACCTACCAAAGAGCAATGACCACCATATTCCATGATATGATGCATAAAAATATGGAAGATTATGTTGATGACACACTGACAAAATCTAGGAAAAGATATACACATCTTGAAGACCTTAGTTTGATATTGGACTGTATGGAACAATTCCAATTTTTCTAAACCCAAAAAAGTGTGCCTTTGGTTTCACTTTTGGAAAATTGCTAGGCTACATTATCTCAGCAAAAGGTATTGAGGTTGATCCTGAAAAAGTCCAGGCTATCATAGATATGCCTACTCCAAAAAATATCAGTCAACTTAGAAGTCTACAAGGATGTCTGTAATCGATAAGAAGGTTTATTTCTCAATTGGCTGATAAAGCTCAACCTTTTAACAAGAATTTGTACAAAGGTTCTACTCATATTTGGAATGACGAGTGTCAACAAATTCTAGATTAAATCAAAGGATAGTTGGAAAAACCTCCATTTTTGATGCCACCTATTCTAGGAAAACCTTTGATCTTGTATATCTCAGCTACAACTTCTTCTCTAGGAGCACTATTAGCCCAAAGTGATGAGACTGGTAAAGAACGAGCTATATATTATATTAGTCAAACTTTGGTTTCTTATGAGATGAAATATACCAACATCGAGAAAGCCTATCTTGCAGTGGTCTTTGCTTCTCAAAATATTTGACATTACATTTTGGCACAGGTAGTTCACCTAGTTTCTAAAATTGATCCTTTAAAATATTTGTTGAGAAAAGTTGTGCTTATTGGTCATTTAGCTAAATGGATGATCATTCTTTCAGAACTTGACATTTAGTATGTCAAACGTAAAGCCATTAAAGGAAAAGCTATAGCTGACCAACTAGCTAATTTTCCTGTATAGGATACAACACCCATACAAGCTAAATTTCCAAATGCCTCAATTATGTACATCACTGAGAGAACTTGGAAAATGTTCTTTTATGGGTCTCATACACAAAATGGAGCTGGAGCAGGCATCTTGTTTGTTTCCCCTCATGGGTATATGATCCCCAAATATTACAAAATCTTATTCCCTTATACAAACAATATGGAAGAATATGAGGCTTTAACAAATGGGATCAAAATGACTCTTGAATGGAGAATAACTGAATTGCATATCTATGAAGATTCTCAACTTGTTATTAACCAAGTGAATAATGACTATAATATAAAAGATGACAAGTTGATACCTTACAAAAGGTTGATAGATGCTCTAAGGAACTACTTCACTTTTGTGACATTCTAGCAAATTCCTAGAGTAGAAAACAAGGCTATTGATGTCATGGTCACCCTAGCATCTATTCTCAAACAACAAGAACATGAATCCTGATTTGAGTTACTAGTGGAAGAACTGTCTCATCCCACCTACAATTCCCCTAATAATCAAGTGATTTGTACCATTGTACGTCATGATTCCTCTTGCTATGCTGCCATCTTCTCTTACCTATCTAATCAAATTGTTCCTAAGAACATCATGTGCAACCAAAAACTCCAATTCCTCTGCAACACCTCACATTACATCTTGGTCTCTAGTGACTTGTATAGAAAGGGTCTAGATGGAACATTGCTTAGGTGTTTAGAGCTAGAAGAGTCTGAAAAGGCACTTGCTGAAGTCTATGATGGCATTTTTGGGGCACATTCTAATGGCCTTGCACTTGCTCAAAAGATTCTTAGGGTAGGTTATTACTAGCCAATAATGCAAGCTAATGTTGTTCATTATGACAAGTCTTGTCATAAATGTCAACTCTATGGTAACTTGATTCATGCTCCTAGACATGAGTTGATTTCTTTTATGGCATATTGGCCATTTCAATAATAGGCCTTTGACTTGGTAGGAAAAATTCACCCAAGTTCATCTAGTGGTCACAAGTTCATCATTACAACAACTGAGTATTTTACCAAATGGGTTGAAGCTATGCCATTATCTACTACTACATCTAAACATGTTGCCCTATTTATACTAAATCACATCATTTTTAGATATGATATTCCTTCCTCTATTGTCACTGATAATGGAGGACAATTCAAAAATAAGGACCTAAGGTAGCTATGCAAGATGTTTAAGATCAAACAACACTGGTCTTCTATTTATTACCCTCAAGGGAATGGCCAAGCAGAGGCCTCCAACAAAACATTGTAGAAAATCTTGCATCACATAGTTCATAAGTTTGGGAGAGATTGGCACCTATAGATAAATTCAACACTTTGGACCTACAGAACTACCATCCATACTCCTATGGGGGGCACGCCCTTTTCTTTAGTCTATGGTTCTGAGGCAATTCTCTAATTAGAAGTAGAGATCCCCTCCTTGTGGGTCTCTTTACATGGGTTAATAACTGATGAAGACCATTGAGCTATGCAAATACAAGAATTAGAGACTCTTGATGAGCACCATAAGCTAGCTTTTGATCACATGAGGGCTTATTAGAAGTGCATATCTACTCACTATAATAAGAAGGTTCATCCACATTAGTTTCAATTTGGTGACCTTGTCCTTAAAGAAAATCCAAAAAATCAACAACCTATAGAGTAGAAGGGAAAGTTTGAACCTAATTGGTTAGGCCCATACATTATCATAACAACATTTGGGTCTAGTGCTTATCAGCTATCTACTCCTAAAGGTGAAGAACTTGTAGAGACTATTAATTTCCTACACTTGAAGAAGTTCTATGCTTAAAGTTTTATTGCTTAGCTATCTTGTACATATCTACGATCCTAAAAAATCCTAAAAAATGAAAAATGTCCTGAAAAAATGATCATCTTAGTGAAAAATTAGCAATAGGTCTCTTTGATGTATCACCAATAAAATAAAAAAATTCAAAAATACAAATGCAAAAAAAATTGAAAAAAAGTCCTGAAAAAATCTACTAAGTGGTGAAAACCTGGAAATAGGTGCTACTTGAGAGCCTTATACTTATGTCTATCAGTCTCAATCACCCATTTTGCTACACATTTCCTAGCTTGGGATGGTTTCCTTTTCTCATCTTAGGGGCATAACTACTTAGTCTATTAAAGTATCCTTGTGCATTAGGGTTTCTTTGGTACCTCACAAAATAATGTTTCTCAACACTACCCCAACACTTGACATTAAGTGTATTTATCAACACTTGTCAAATAGTTTACCTACAGTATCTAATGTCATGATATTTCTTACTATCAGAATCAAGTGACTCTCTCTCTCTCTCTCTCTCACACACACACACACACACACACACACACACACACACACACACACACACTTAAATGACTGATCTATGCTAATTTTTTTTACTTTGTGTGTTGTCTATGATGATTTCATTTCTATACATTCTCTCCCTAATAGTCCTTTGAAGATTTCATGGACTAGAAGACTGGGGGCATGGGGCATGTTTTATTGATTTCTACTTGTGGGTACACTTTATTTTTCTATAGTGTTTAAATCATTCATGCTTGTCCTATTTGACACTTTGAGTTATAAACGTATCATCCTTGACTATTTTTGAAAGACCACACTTGGGGGTTACCCTAGCACTTATGCCTTGATATAGGTATAGTCTTGCTATATTAAACTTAGGGAATCCAACTGCATAGTCATCTTGACCTATTTGTCTTTGATGCATAGGTTAGATTCCCATATTTCTATCCAATGTAGATCATATTCATATCCTCATAGTTATGATAGTGATGATTGTATGATCTCATGATGTCCCTAATAAATGCTCAATGATGAAATAAGAGTCTAAACATTATGCATCCCTTGCTGGTAAACCACTTTGTATGCTAGCTTGCATTATAGGTTCATTTTTAGCTTAATCTTGCATACGGAGAAAGCTCTCTATTCATTCTTGTGAACATGTCA
The DNA here is from genome assembly GCA_028749045.1 of Cupressus sempervirens. Lineage (NCBI taxonomy): Eukaryota > Viridiplantae > Streptophyta > Pinopsida > Cupressales > Cupressaceae > Cupressus > Cupressus sempervirens. The sequence continues at coordinate 332,115,583 of CM053783.1, forward strand.
ACTAACTACTTTCACATTTTTCTTCTTTATCATGTCTTTCACCTTCTTGATCTTTCGCCTCATCCTTTGCTATCCTGTAATCACAAGGAGTTAATCTAAACATCACATTTAATCTATCCAAGTGTCACATATTTTCATAAACATACGTCTATAATATACACATGAGAGCTAAAACCATCATAAGAGAGATACATGGGCATATAAATCTAAGTATCCAAACAATGCATACATGAGCAATAGAAACTAAAACATCACATGGAAACTGAAAATGCTGAAAACATCCATTTTGAGACAAGTACACAAATTGTTGATTAAATCCAATATCTCATATATATATATATATATATATATATATATATATATATATATATATATATCTCAAAGTGTCATAGTACATATACAAAAAATGAGATCCAAAATCTAGATATCCATCTCAAGAATACATAATGTATAATCAAAATGTCAAAACTGTCATAATTGGCCTATGATTAACTCTCACCCTCTGCAGCAGGTGGTGGCCCTGGATAAGCAGCTTGTCTCCTATCAAATGACTGTACCACAACCTCTAATCTACCTACCCACTCTGAGTAGTTTGGGAGCCCCTCCTCTGGTGGCACTACACCCCTATAGGTGGCATAATAGTAGGCAACACATGCACCATGATTTTCTACCTCTCACCTCGTAGCATCTCACTCCCTCTAGAGCTCATCCCCTCGTGCCCACTCATCTATGAGCTACTGATCTTGAATTGCAATCGTAGCCCGAGTTGTCTGTAGCTCTACCTCCAAAGAAAAGATCCTTACATCTCACTCATCATCTCCCCTTGCTGGCTACTCTGCCTGTACCTCCACTCTCCCTGCTCACTATCACCTCAATGGTATCTCCTCCTCCTCCTCCTCCCTGATCGGGACCCCTCTCCATCCTCAATTCATCTACCATCTTTTCCTCCACCACCTTTGTGTCCCCCTACTATGGGTAGCACATTAGGCTCTGTAAACCACGGGAATGGGTGTCTCTATCTCTCATAAAGATATGTCAGATCTGCTCCTACATCTACCACATCTAGGCGATAATCCTAGGAAGCCCTCATTAGAGCTATTATATATTGTACTGCTATCTAATAATCCAACATCAAAAAACATCCCTATGACTCATCTGAATGCATTCAAGCATAGGTGGTGGTCTCCACCAATATCACCTGCCACTCTATAAACTACAACCATACTCAACTGATCATAAATTGCTCCATGACATCTGAGCTCATACCCACCAGTGGCCTATTGTATCTCATATAATCTAGTTTTCATACATTGAGTCATATGTGGAAATCTTAGTAGAGCCATCATGTAAACACTATTAGCTCATAAAAAACCCACTGGTAGTAGGTCAAATCCCCCCTACGAGTCTATGGGATAAATCCTCTATACCCAAAAATATACAGTTGGCTTTGCTCTCATGGATACACTTGTGGTTGAATCACAACAATGTGCTCCTAGGCCCAGATCTGTGCCAACACTGCTCTACATGCCCATGAATGGCCCTCATGATAAACCACCTCATGAAGCTCATGATACATCTCAGCCAATATCACTAGTCCCCATGCCATCTTATGTGGCTGTGCAATCAGATCCACCACCAGTCAACCCCATCCTAGTGAAAAGCCCTTCTGGCCCCTATCTATCACTAACGCCTGAAATACCACTGAACACAACAAGCTGGGAAGAGGGTAATCTAATCCATACTCAACAATAAATCACTCCCAACCTAGATGGTGGTCTAGGATGGTCACATCATGGAACAACTGCTACATGACAACCTGCCCCTCCATCAAGGTTTGATCATAGTACACCTATGATAAATTTGAGCTTAACATTAGTACCCCTTGCATCAATATTAGAACTTGCAAAACATGAAAATAATAATCAAATGTACAACTTACCAGATTACCATAGCATGACACTCGAAGAATGCAATAAACATCCTCTAATGTGATTGAGGCCTCTCTGGTAGGTAGGTGGAAGGTGTTATGCTCACTATGCCATTGGTCAACAAGTGTAGTCAACAGCCCGTGGTTCAATCGTATATGGGGCATCCGTATAACTGATCTCATCCCCATGGTTGATATTGCAGTCTCCTCATCATTGGTCAAATGCTATATAACATGCAACCCCACCACTTTGGAAGCTCAAATAAGTAGCACTGGAAATACCTCCTATAAACATATGACATGAATACATCAGTAGTGCATCAAAAACATCATCATAATGCAAAAAACAAACAAAAACATGCTAAAAACTATTTGTGCAATACTTTTTCATACTACAAGCAATACAATTTTCTAGAAAGATATCGCGCGATACTTTTTATAAAGCTATGTGATACAATTCTATTGTGCGATATTTCACATCGGTGCAAATGACAAATGGGTATGTCCCATATGATAGACTATCAAACATGCATGCAGTACATTTTGTAACAAAATGTATCGCACGATATTTGGTAAAGAACCCATGTGATATTTTTCAAATATCGCATGATATTTTGTGCGAAAACCCCCAAAACGTGCAAAAAACACCAAAAAGCTCGAAAAAAATGACAAAAAAGAGGTCACTTACCAGTGCCCTGTAGTGCTCTATTAGGTTGTCCAACTGGCTCTGCTCAACATGGTGTAGGTGAAGTGGGATGTTTGCCAAAGCCATGATGCTCTCTGGACCACTCACAAGCTCTCACAAAATCACAAAAGATAAATGATTTTGAAAATGACACTTGGGCCCCTTTTATAGCTTTTTGACGTAATTTTCAAACTCCTCAAAATTCTACAAAAATTGCACCTTTGGCTAATTTTGACATCTTGGATCCATTTTTGGGATCAAAATCAAAATCTAAGTTTTTCTTGATGGTCAAAATTGCATTTTAAAATTCTACCTTCTTCTAAGAATTTAGTTGACTTTCTGAGGCCTAATCTCCAAATCATCATTGGGGCATCTTCATTTCTTCACGTTTTCATCATTTCTATGCTTCATATCTACTCAAATTCATCCTTTCATGTCTAAAATCATCTTTCTACTCAATTTGACCTAATTTTTATGATATATTCTTCATGGTCAACTATAGTCAAACTAGGGGCATTCTATCACTCTTTAATAGTCATTCTTTGGTTATACTCATGTACCTATCATCTTGGATATTGTTATATTCTATTTTTCTCATATCTCACTCATTACTGCATTCCCCTTACCTTATTTTGATTTTGATCCTGAGGGGGCAGAAATACCCTATCATCGCTTGCTATAGCTATCTATTTCTTAGGAGCATTTGTGTGATCTTTCCACCTGCTCTTGATCTATTTTGCTTTGCTAGGTGTTAACATTCTTCTCGAATTCTGACATCATCTTTTTCCTAGCGTTCAGTACTACTGCTATCAGGCTGTACATTTAGGATTTGCTATCTCTTTTTGTATTTTGTTCTTTGAAATCAGATATCCATATCTATTGTTGCCTACTTGGCTTCTATTTTCTTTGATGCAATATGTTCCTCGATTGATCACACATTAGTAAAAGAGGGGCAAATGTAATCACCTAAAAATGGCCATCTAGACCATTAGCCCCCTTCTCAGCATTTTGGCTAAATTTATTAATCATTTACCTAGACCAAATTGCTAATAATTGATTAATTTGATTATAATCTATAGTTTGACTATGCATAGGCTAGTTCTTTCTGGAGTATTTCCATATGGGGGGTAAGGGAGGCTTGAATGTGGACTAGCTTGGCTCTTATGTTAGCTTCTTTTGCTATTAATACAACTAGTTGCTTTTGTGTGTGAAGCATTGAATGAAAGTGCTTCTCACTCTGAGCTGGGCTTTGTGGTAATTGCATACCAGATATTTTCAAATTTTTTTCTAGACTCAGAATCTTGTAGCTTGTTTCTTGTGTGAAGAGTGTGGGGTCACACAATTTTTCGTACAGTGAGAATATATTCTCAATTAATCTCTTCACTTTTTAAATCTTTATAGCCAACTCTACTTGTGATAGTGCTATTCAACTAGTTATATTCTCATTAAATTTTCAATGAAATTTCTTTTCAAACCATTCCATGAGTTTTACATTGGTTTCCTGGTCTTCATTTGTCACCTGTTCAATAATTCTGACAATTTTTCTAATATAAGCTTGGTTTCATCAGGTATTTGCAAGGTGAAGGCATCTAAAAAGATGTCTTTGATCTCATGTAGTGCTTGCCTTTGCTTATACTCTTTCTTGAGTATCTCTTGATTCTTCTTCCCTTCCAATGCCTCTTGCATGATATTAATTTTTTCTAAGTTCATGATTACATAGTCATATCTTGGTATAACTATTTCTTTATCTAGTGTTGGGTCTCCATAGTGAAGTACCCTTGCAACCTTTGTTGAGCTCAAGCCTGGTGCAAAAATCTAAAGTGGCATTTTATTAGTGCTCGACTCTTGAAGGACTTTGGTAGGAGTGCCAGTTGTTGATAAATTAACCAATGTTTGTATGGCTTCCTGATTCTTTTCCTTGGGTATGTCCTTCTCTTCATCATATTTTGCTTGATCAATTGTGATTAATTGTGGTGCACCTTGTGTTTGTGCAGTAGGTACATAAGCATCTATTTTTCCTTCTTGTTTCTTTGTGGGCTCCTCTACAGTCTGAGTTTTTTATTCAATCATAACAACTTTTACTATGGTGTCAACCTTTGCTAATGTATCCTCTAATGTTTGCATTGGAGGTTGACCACTAGTAGCTATAGGGATGGTAGAAGGTGGTTCTTGTGGATTCACCTTATCCTTAGTAATGTTAGCCACTACTTTCTATAGCTCATCCACACTGACCAACACTAGATTATCATATAATTTAGCTTGTAGTGTGGATTGGTCAAGGATATTCTTTGGATCCTCTACAATTTGTGGTTTGATGTTCTAAGCTGATTTATCAAGAACATCTTTCACTTTTATTGTGTCTGCAGGTGTGTTTGTGTCATGTGGAGGGCTTAATGGTGGTAATTGTGTGTCTTGCACACTTTGTTCTATTTGCTACTCCTCAACTATTGCCATTTCATCCTTTTTCTAATGTTCCTCCTCCACAATGTTATCTCCCTTTTATTTCTCATTTTCTCCTTCCTTATCATCATCCTCATCTTCTCCATTATTCCTTCCCTCAAAGGGATACTCTTCTCCTTCCTTGATAGTAGTCAAGACATATATCAACTTCCACATTTGAGTGGATTTCTTTACAACATCTTCAATCTTGTTTTGGAGAATGCTAAATGCCTTGTACTTGGGTGAAAATTTGCTACCATGTTTCTTTTTTTCCTTTATGATTTTCCCTTTTGACAATTCTGGCATCACTTGTGCCAATGTAGATTCACTTGTGCATTGTGTTATCAAATTCAAGAGGGATATTCTTGAATTTTTCCATCATGGCATACACTAATTCTTCTAACATATTTTGGTCTTCTCTACTCAATTTATTAAATTCAATATTTTTCAATCATTTTAATTTTGTGTTATCCCTAACATTATCACAAATGTTTTCAGTATCATACTTGGGAGCATGACTTACCACTCTGAACTAGCTTGTGTCTTCTAACTTAGCCCTTTCATCATCTGACTCTGGTTTACATAGGACCTTGTTGTTCAATAGCCTATTTCTTTTCCTTTACTTGATCCTTAGTCTTTTGAGTGGTAGGCCTTGTGTTATCTCTTGTAGTTGGAGTAGTAGGCTTTGTAGGGCTTGGTTTAGCAATTTTCTTTCCCTTTAGCTGTACTGCAAGCTGTGTTTTAGCCTTCCTGTTCTTTGGTTCTTGTTTAGTTGGTGCTTCCTTGGCTTGTTCTCCTTGACACCTTCTTCTTCTACATCTTCACCCATGCCTTGGGTTAGGGAAAGAGGTTCTTGTCTTTGCTCTTGTTCTTCCTCCTCTTCTTCTTCATCATCATCTTAATCATTGCCTTCAACTCCTTCACCAAACTTGGCTTTAAGTTTCTTCACCATTTTATCCTTCTTCTTCAAGGTTGATGCTATCTTTAATTCCATCTCAACTTTAGATTTGACAACATCATAATTACCAAAATTTTTAGCTGACTTATCAACTTCTTCTACAAGAAGTGTAGTGATGGCAGCTAAGGCTTCATCAATGTTGATTTCATAACTTGAAGGCCTTAGCCATCTGACTCTAGGTATTGTAGCTTGGATGAAGGTATAGTCAATGTCTACTAGAAAGAAAATATCATTATAGTATTTCTCTACTAGGGAAACAAGAATTATCAACCTTTATTTCATTGATTTCTTGAAATCTTCAAAGTAACTAGCCATTATTGACTCAAAATTGTCTCCCATTTTCTCTATATACTCTTTTATTTGCACAAAAATAGACCTATTGGTTTTCCATCCTACTCTACCAAAAGATGGGAATTCATTTTGAACATAGAAAAATATGCATATCAGTATGGAACCAAAATTGCATTATGCACTTTTAGGCTTCCTTATTGCTCCAAAGTTATCCATTATTTGTTGCAACTACAGTTCTGTAAGATCATAAGTATGATCTTTCTTTACAATCTTATGTCCTACATCAACTACTATACATGGAAAACTATTCAGTCTACTTGACTAATAGAATTTGTGTGAAATGACTCTCACAACAAATTAAAGAAGTAGATCTTTAATAGTATCAATAGTCATTCCTTTCTTATTCCACTTTGCTCCTGTATTTTTCTCTATCACCTTTTTAGAGTCGCTTCTCAAAGTCTTAGGCTGATCTAGGGTTGGGTATCTTGTAACCCTATGTACAGTTCTCTTTGAAAGTTTGATGGGTCCACCTTCTAGCCATAAACAACTATCATGTATTTTGCTCAGGACAATTTTGATCCATTCAATTTTGAAGATAGTGGGGAAATCTAGGGCATGAGTTAGTCCTTTTCTCTCAACAATCTTGAACTCTTCCTTTAACACTCTATTTTCACATAATTTATCATATGCTTGACAAATTTCCATGTCTCCAATTCTTTTGACTTTGTAGTTATAACATTTTCTCACGTCTTGAACCATAGCAACCTTAGGTGGAATAACTAATAATGCACTTGCTCGATCATTCTTGTATGAAACTTTTGGTATGGCCCTAAAGTCTAGTTGTTTTAACTCATTACTGACTAGTTGAACTTCAAATGGTTCCTTATCCTTTAGATTCTTAGAAGTAGAGGCCATTATATAAGCTAGGGTTTCACAAATATAAAACTATGTAGCTCTGTAGGTAAAGAGTACCTTTAGATCAATGAAATTATGCTTAATCATTGCTAGAATCCATGAAAATGCTTTAATCTTGGTTGTAGATTGCTTCTTCACTCTATTTTCTCTTGTTCTATGTTTGAACTTATACCCTTCAAAACATTGCATTTAATGCATGGTGAATATATAGTTGTAAACTCAGCTTCTATGCAATTTCTATTTCACTCAGTATCCATTGGTTTTCCCATCACTTGATAGTTAGAAAATTCCTTCACTTAGCAACTACTACTGACTCTGCTTCCACTGGCTTTGGCTAACAACTCGGTACATACTATTGCTTTACTCAACAATTAAAGAGTTATTTTCACACTCGGCAGTAATGTGAAAACTTAAAGATTTAACCTTGGTTTTTCCTTGTTGACTTGCATCTTTAATCATGCTAATTTATCATTTTCAATACTAACTTATCTTGGAATTGATGAATGATGAAGGATTTAAATATTAGTCCCACATACCTCTTTTTTATTAGTTTGATGGTATGTGACCACTTGACCTTTCAGGTGAAGTGATCCCTTCATTTGATGTGTTGCATCCATCTTTCTTCCTCCATGTTTTGTTCATCTCTCCTCTGACGTGCTCAACATCTATCTTGCCTTTTCCTTTGTTGAACTCTGAGTTAGGTTCCTTTGTCCTTGTTGGGTGGTGCTTGCTGATATGATCAATCTTCAAATAGCTAAAGCATGTGGTTTGACTCAACCATCTATTGTAGTTACCTCTAAAGTGTGTTCTTATGCAATTCTCAAGGATGTGTCCATGCTCTTGACAATAATGATAGCTATGTCTTCTATTGTAATCTCAGTTATAGGAATTTTTGTAGCTTCTTCCCTTTGTTGACTTGTTTGATGACCATGTGGACTTGAATCTAAATTCAAAGGCTCTGTGTCCAAACTTTTGACAATTGTAGTAGCATCCTTCAAATTTTGGTGCATGCATGGTTTTGGTTCTACATTTGTGTGCCTAATGGCCTTGTTTTTTGGACTTGTGATAATGAGTCATGTCCTTAGGCTTAGCATTTTGACTAGCCTTCTTGATCCTGGAAAGATTAGCTGTATGTCCTTTCTTTCCACAATGATGACACGTAGGTTTATAATTCTTACCTTTATTCTTTCTTTCCTCAATAGCTTTGGATGATTCTCCTTCTTTAGTGATTTTGTAGCCCAATCCTAATGTGTCTTTACTAGATCTAGGGTATTTTAGTAGTTTCTCAAAGTACTTGATGACTTCATTTGGCTTGTTGAAACTTTTAGAAAACTCCTTTTCTCTTTTTAGGTCATTTTGTAGTTGTTTATTCTGCAACTTCAATGTAGTTATCTCAATGTCCTTGATATTCAACTCATCATGGGCATTCATCATTTGGATTAGGGTGTCCAATGGCATGTTTGAGATCCTAGATAGCTCTGCTGACTTCTCTTCCAATATATTTGCCAAAATTATTATTTTTTCTTCAATCATGGCCTTGTCTTCTATAACTTTCTTCTTTTGTTTAGTCACCTCACAATATAGCTTGAGATTCTTGTTTCAACTTGAGATTTATGATCTCCCTAGCTTGTGCTCTATTTTTATCCATGAGATCTATAATTATTGCATCAAATTCATAGGAGTTACCATCTACAAATAAATTTGTGGTGTCAATCTCTTTGTATTGTGTGTCATTTTTTGCTATAGCAATCTCTTTCCTTCTCTTCTGTGAACTTCTTAAGGCATCTTTGGCTTCATTCAGTTGTTGTAGTAAGAGATGTATCTCAATTTCTTGATTTTCAATGGTATTTCCCAACTTGTAAAATTCCATTTCAAGATCTTTTGTCCAAGCTGTAAGGCTTCTCCTAATGAGAACTTAGATCTGATACCAATTGTTGGAAATAGAAATGGTAAATGTATACTTCTGAGGGGGGGGGGGGGTGTGAATCAGAAGTAAAAATCTTTAACCAATAAAACTTTTAACTTTTAAAAAAATGCATGCATAAACTTATAAAGTAAATGCATTAACATAAACACTTGACACTAGATATGATTACCCAAAAACCCTCCAATGAGAAGGTAAAACTAGTGTGGGGATGACACCCACAATTCTTCACTATTGCAGCAATAAAGTTCACCTGTTATGGTTACTACTAGTACATTTCCACTTTTTTTTTCTACCAAATTTTTTGACCAAAGCTATGATTCCATCTTTTCTTTTGTTTTAATCCTTGAGTTGGTCAAAATTGAGTTAAGTTTTCCTAAGTTAGTCAAAAAGTTTGACCAACTTAGGGCATAACAAAAAATGGGCAAGAAATGGGAAAACAACGCTTTGGAATTAAGATGAGCGTAGGTGGGGGCATATGGTTCTTTGGGAGTGGAGTGAGAAGGTTGATTTAGAGGCCAAGGCTAAGTGGGAATCAATCTCATCTCCATTCTATGAGTATGAACAACAATAGTTGTCTCTCTAACAATTGCCCAGGATAAAATTGACAAGACAAAACCCTCCAAATGTATTAGGGGTTTTGCAAGAACTCGATAAGCCATCACCATTATGGATATATAGTGAGAGATTGAAGTGACTTCACAACTTTGGGTGCACAATTTTTTTTACCCTTATTCCTGAGGAGAAACAAAGAGAATTTGCATACCCAAAAGATTGCAGAAGTGATGGAAGCCACTGTAAAGTTGGATCTCAAAGACAAAAAGGAAATGAAAAAGAAGAACAACATTTAGGTTTCTAATATGAAGAAGCCACTCTTCTTCTATGTCAATTTGGATAAGGTATGTTATTTTAGGTTTTATTCCGTTGTTTGGTTAGTGCTTTAGCTATTCACCCATTCTTCTACATCTTCCTTTTCTTTAGTTATGTGGGTTGTTAAATAGCCCTATAATATTTGGAAATCTAAGGTTTCACTTTCAACCTTTTCTTTTATTTGAACTTGTCAATCTTTTTTATCTTGGGCTTCTGCCAAACTATTGCAAGTTTGTGTTTCTTTCTTAAAGATTGGTGGGAACATCCACTGTTGGTTAGTGGCAATGTTGGTTAAGCATAAGTAGTTTTTAAGGACATGATGTTTATGTTTTCCTTTAGTGTTTTTTAATTTAAAAACATAGAGTATATAGGGTTGATAGCTACCTGCCAAGAGTTTCAAATTTATATTTCTTTTATAGGGTTTTTAAATAGCCCTATAATCTTTAGACACCAAACCATTCATTCCTACTATTCTAAGGGGAGGGCAACGACCAATCTTAACAAACCCCCTACTATTCTAAGGGATTGGGTCTCCATCCTGCTTATAAACTTATTATATTATGTTAGGTAGAAGAGATCGAATGCTGAAATGGCTTTGATTACTATTGGTGATAAGATGCCTTACCTGCAAGTACTTCTGTTTCTAAATTTTGTCAAAAGTATTAATTAGGGTTTGTTCCTCACTTTTTTCTCTACATGACTCTTGTTGGGGGTAATTTGTTTTTCAAAATCTTCTAGGGATTATTAAGGGTTTTATGGTGGTGGTTGTTATTTGATCGTGCAAAAGTGATTGATAAATCATTAAAACATTTTGTTTACAATTACAACAATCCATGTTAATGAGAAATGCTTAGTGAGCTAGATAAGCATTCCAATTGCATGTAGCTGCAATTGTTTCTTAGTGTGGATAAACTCTAATTGTTTCTTAGCTGCATTTTGTATGGCAGATTTTGATGTGTTATGTCATTTTATGAATTGGGTTGTCATTATATTTGAGAGAGAAAAATCAGATCATGAATTAAATGTGGAATTTTCAGCAATGTTATTTCTAAGTTTTATTCATTCTTTTGAATTTGTAAAGGTGCTGCAATATTATCTTTTTATCTGTACTATTATTGCCATTGTTGTATTGTGAACACAATCATTAAAAAAAATTAGAGCACAAACAAAACTGCATATTACTAGAACCTCGTGGAGTCTAAATATTTTGTCATTTGATTTTATCTGAGAGTTGTTGAATTAGCTATTTTATCATGTCTCTTCATCATTTGTATAACTCTTTAATTTTTGATAATTTGTAATTTTTTATTTTATAAGTTTCTATATATTTTAAATGTTATAATTTTTGTATAGTGACATTTTACTGTAACCTTGTATCCCACTTTCTTAAAAATGATATTCCCATATCATCTCCTGTACTAGATGAATTTCCTAGCTTCAGGCTACTGTCCTTTGTTGTTCCTCACATGCCAAAATCATTTACATTTTTGGAGCTAGTCAACTAAAGGAAAATAGGTTCATTCACCACAAAAAGGCACACAAGACAAGTCTTAATAATACTATTTTAAATGGGAAATAGATATGCACAACTAAGGCATTCTTAGATATTCATATAATGAGCAAGGGAAGGGGGTAGAAACTGGTTCAGGATTTTTAAGAAAGTAGATCATTCATTTAGTGAAAAATTGACAGGGGACAATCAATGGAAAGTGAAATGGTGATTGATAAGATTAGTGCAGTATTCTATACTTCAACCCTACCATTTACAATTCTTGAGGCCAATTCATGAATACATATGCTTCAATGCTTTTAGATTTAATTATCATTTTATTTACATTCCTTGAAGGCCTTTATATTGGTCTCCCTATTTTTAATACAAGGAAAATCACTTATAAAAATGTGTCTCTAAAATCACCCATATCTAAAGATGGTAGGAACTACCATGGACAAAACACAACTCAGAATACGTAAAGTGGTCACTCAAAAAAGAGCCAAGATAAAAATAACCACAACTCACCACTATTCCATCCAAGACAATACCACTGACACAATTGTCAACAACCCAACAACCCACACTAGATTCTTTGTACCATCTTATTCTAGATTGTTCCTTATCCCTACCATGCTGGGGAGTTGGGTGGATTTGTTGAACAACACTTAGATATTTCCATCTCAATTGTGATGCATGTATAGTCACTATAGAATAGTATAAGGATGGTTTATTAGCATGTAATCTCAAGCTGAATTATATTGTGGGTCAACATGAGACCTACTAGCACTTTGCCTATGTTTGCACAATACACCCTCATGGCCTATAACTCTCTTCACATAATCTTCATTTGTCCATTCCTTCCCAAAGCACTTGTAGTGGTGCCTTTTGGTGGAACCTGAGGGTTCTCCTTAATGTTTCTTTCTTCTCACCCTTCACCTCCACCTCCATAAATGAGGGAAAAACAAACATTACATCAAAATGGTCTAGAAGTACAAGTTTAGATGTTATGTCCTTTTTGAGGCAAGCAAAGTGAGTTCAGAGACAAAACCTACCTGTATTGAAGCTTTGGACCTTAGTTGATCCTTTGGATCCATATCTTCCTCATCAAGAACCAATTTAATAAACCATGATGTGGAAGGATCATTGTAGTTGAAAATGGAGGCTATACAATTTTCTTGGACTATTCCTTCACAAGCTTGACCCATAAACTACATGTATGTAGCAAGATGAGTGATCACTCAATAAAAGCTAAAAACCATCTCCATTCTGACATATCAACCAAAGCCACTTCATAGCTAGATTATGAAAGGGCTCCACACATTTAAGGAATAAAACCATATTAGTGCAAAAGCTTAAAGCCACCCAATAAAAAGAATAATTTAAAAAAATGCAGTAATAATTAGGTATTGTTGCAAAATTGTGACCCATAGGTCAAATAATTAAAAGGGAATTTAAATTAACTGCAAGGGCTTATAAGATATAGAGGAGTCCATTCCTTACAACGAGGATGAAAAATTATTGTGGAATGTTCTTGAGGGTTTCTTTTCAACTCCACAATTGGCCAAAAAATTAGTTCCTGCACTTACTGTTCTCTACTAGTGTTGGTTCACTATTTTTTTAAACCTAGAGAAACCATGTCTTTTGCATATCTCCTTAGCTTTTGATAGAATATGAAGATTTTCTAAGGTGATCGATAATCACCATGAAATCAATTTTGAAAACCAAATAATCTACCTCAATAGATGTTGCTATAACCATACTTGATACTTACCTCTCCATTTATGATGCCCCCTTTTTGAAATAGGATTTAATGTTGGAATATTCAAATATGGAAAGAGTACTTATGAGAGGGGGGGGATGAATCATAAGTATCACACTTTAGCAAATAAAACTTTTAACTGCAAGTAAATTGCATTCATGTAAATACATCAAAAAAATATGAAACTAAACACATGCATCAACAACTCATAACACTAGAATTTGGTAACCTAGAAACCCTCCAGGAATAAGAAGGTAAAACTAGGGTGGGGATGATACCCACAAAAGTTACTGCAACAATACTTGTTCAACCACTTCTGATGGTCTGCCCTGTTAAAGGCCTGTCTTGTTAAAGGCTTTACACTATGTCAATAGTGACCTGGTTAAAGGCTTTACAAACACTTAACATGAAGTGTCACCCTGTTAAAGGATTTTAATCACCTAATTAAAGGATCTACAAAATAGCTGTTAAGCTAACCTATCACCATAGGATTTACATTCTAATACAATTGCTAGAAATTATTAGGTATAAAGAACCTGATAGATTACAATCCTTGATTGCTGAATGCAGGCACCTTTTTCGCTTTCTCTGATCTTGATCCTTTTGTGATCTGATAACCCTTGCTTCTGAAAGTAGATTTTCTTGTGCACCCTTGTATATCCACTCATATATCTTTACAATGAAATTTCATCTTCCTTATAAAGACTTCAAAGACTTAGGGTTAGATATGGATCTACGATCCATATTAAATCTCAATTTCTCGCTCAATACTTGTCTTTTATTGATTGGTTGCATGCCTTTATCATTTTTCTTATTGGCTGCATGTAGATTGTATAGGAAAGACAAAAGATTCAATCTCATCATTAAATCCTTTATGATTTTCTTTATGTCAGTTGCAAAAACTATTTGCACCATAGTTTGTGCAATTTCAAACTTTTATGCTAATATTTTGTGTTACTTGGCTCTTGAAGCATTGCTGATGCTCGGCACATGCTATTTCCTAGATAGCTCGACACCTAAACAAAATTGTATCACTTGGCACCTACTATTACTAGGCACTTGTTAACACTCGACACTTGTTGACACTCGACACTTGTTGACACTCAGCACTTGTTGACACCCGACACTTGTTACACTCGGCACCTACTGTTACTCGACACTTGATATAGCTCGGCACTTCACATTACTCAACACTTACTCTTTGTTCGGCATTGTTTAGTGGAAAAATGGTTAATTGTATTGACACTCAGTCAAGGGTCTTACAAGGAGATGCCATACTTAGCCAAAAATGTACTATTTACTTCAAGGAGTACCTTCAGAGCTACATCCCAATTTGCTAGTGTGACATCCAATGTCTTATGCTGGATGACAATCTCTACTGCTAGGTGTACAAGTCCATCAGATGAAGAAAGATTGGGGTCTTTCTTGAGGACTGCCTCTGCATTTATCTGCTCCTTGTGAAGTAGTTCCAAATGAGGAGTTATTAATGATTGAATTTGCATCAATTTGGATTTTGTGGTTGCCTCCTCTATTGCTAAGAAAACTAACTCTCTGTGTGTGAAGCGATTGGGAAAAATGCTTCTCACTCTGAGCTGGATTTGTGGGGAGTTGCATGCTAGAAATCTTAAGATTGTTCTCCAAGCTCAGTATTTTTTGGCTAGTTTCCTGTGTGAATGTGGAAAAATCACACAACTTGTTGTATAGGGAAAAGATGTTTCCTAGTACAATTTTAACTGTTATAACTTTCTTTGCTAGTTCTTCTTGTGACAGTGCTATATCACTTGATATTTTACTATTTACCTTGCCTTGGAACTTCCTTTCTGACCATTCAAGCAATCTAGCATTTGTTTCCTGGTCTTCACTAGTCACCTGATCAACTATATCACATAGTTGCTCTATAATTGGTCTTGACTCATCTAGAGACTGTAAGAAAAAAGCTTCTATGAATATGTCTTTAATTTCATTCAGCGTAAGCTTATGCTTATGTTCTTTTCTTAGTGCTTCTTCTGTCCAATGCACTCTGAATTTCATTAATATTTTCTTCAGTAAGAGTGCTAGATTCATAATATGGGATCTTTATTTCTTCATCAAGCTCAAGAACTCCATAGTGAAGTTTCTTGACTGCCTTTGATGAGCTCGAGCCTGGTGTCCTGATTTGTAGCTGTAACCCATCTGCGATCTGCTACTGAAGAGTCTATGTTGGAGTACCAAATTTTGGTAATGCAACCAGTGTTTGTATTGCATTCTCCTCCTTCTTCTTTGTCTCATCTTTTTCTTCAGCTTGAGTATCCCTTTTATGATCGCTAGGTGGGGTTGAACTTGTTGGTTGTTCATATGTTTCTTTCATTTCCCCTGCTGCTGTACTCGGCATTTGAAGTGTATATGTGAATACACTTGGTGGAGGTGGTGATGGAAGAAATAGAATACCAGTAGTTTGTATGGTTGAAGGTGGCACTTGTGCTTTTACCTTGACTATCTTTGTTTTAACTTTTGGATTCTGTAATTCATCAACACTGACCAATACAGGATTTGAACTTAATTTTGCTACTAGTGATGATTGGTCAAGGATTTCTAAATCCTCTGTAGTTAATGGATTGATGTTTGGATTTGCAGTGTCTATAACATATTTTATTTTTATAATATCTGCAGGTGTGATGGTGGCATGAGGAGGAATAGGAGGAGATACCTGTGTGTCTTGCATACTTTGATCTTGTGGCTCAGCTGTATCTTTCTCTTCCTCTTTCTCCTTTGTATGTGCCTTTTCTTCCTTTTCTTCTTTACTCTTCTTCTCCACTTGTTCCTTCCCTTTTTCTTTGGTTCCTGACACTTTATTTTCCCTTGTCTTGGCACTTGCCTCTGCCTTATATTCTTCATTATACACATCTTCTATTTTCTTGTAAACTATTTTCCACAATCTTGTGGATTTTGTAACTACTTCTTCAATTTTATTCTGTAATATGCTAAATGCTCTATGCTTGGGAGTGAATCTATTATTATGCCATTTTAATGCATTTTTTACTTGATCTTTAGTCAAATCAGGCAACAATCTAGCTAATGTTGACTCCCTTTATCCCTTTTCCATTTGTAAACAAAAATACCATTTATCCTCTACAATTTTATACAATTCTTTTGGCATAGATTCATCTAATTCTAGAGGTGTGTGCTTATATTCAGCCATCATAGCATACACAAATTCCTCTAATTTATTTTTCTCTTCTTTGGTGAGCTTAGAAAAATTCAGGTTCTTTAAACCTTTCAAATCATCATTCCTAATTTTTGAACATAATTTATCAACAACAGTCTGAGGTTTGTGTCTTACCACTTGAAATTGACTGTTGTCCTCTGACTCTGTCTTCTCCTCATCTATTTCAGGCTAGGGAATAAATATTCTTTTCTTAGACTCGGCATCAGTCTTCTTTGAGTCTTTCTTCTTTCCTTTTGCCTCCTCTTAGGCTTTTTGTGCTACAGCCCTTATGGTAGGTCTCTTTGGTGCAGGAGCAACTATTTTCTTCCCCTTGGATTGAGGAGTAGGAGGAGTTGTGGCTTTTCTTTTAACTGGTGCTTCCTCGACTTCTTCTTCCTCAACACTTTCCTCTTTATCTTCTCCTAACCCTTGAGTCAGACCTTGAGGTTTATCTCCCTCTTCTTCAACGTCTTCCTCTTCTGCTATTCCTTCTTCTTCAACGCCAAATTTTCTCTTAATTTGTCTCACCATTTTCTATTTCTTCTTTATTGTAGAAGCAATCTTCAAATCTGTTATCACCCTTGATTTGAAAACATCATAGGTTCCAAAAGTTTTTGCAATTTTATCAGCTTCTTCTACAAGTAGGGCTGTTATTGCTGCAGAAGCTTGATCAATATCAAGTTCATAACCTAGTGGCCTAAGCCATCTTACTCTAGGTATAACTGCTTGTATGTGGGTACAATCTATATCTACAAGAAAAAAAAATGTCCTTTTCATATTTCTCATTCAATGAGACTGGAATCCTCATTCTTTGTTTCATGGACTTTTTGAAGTCCTCAAAGTAACTAGTCATTTGGGCATCAAAATTTTCACCCATCTGTTCAATGTATCCATTGATTTGTTCACCAATTGTTTTTTCTGGACTCCATCTTACCTTACCCACAGAAGGGAATTCTTTCATCAGATAGAAAAATATGCACATTAAAATTGATCCAAATTTGCACTGAGCTCCCTTGCTCTTCCTTATAGCTTCCAAATTTTCATTAATCTGTTGAAACATGAGCTCTGCTAGATCATAAGTGTGATCCTTTTTTATTATCTTGTATGCAACATCAACTGCTATACAAGGTACATTGTTTAACCTACTTGATTGATAGAATTTGTGTGAAATGATTCTCACAGCAAAATCTAGTAGGGGATCTGTGACTATGTCGATAGTCATTACTCTATTGTTCCATTTAGCACCTGTATTTTTCTCTATTACTTCCCTTTTGTCACTTCGTAGGGTCTTTGGCCGATCTAGTGTTGGAATACTAGTAACCCTATGAACAGTTTTCTTGGTGAATTTTACTGGTGCTGACTCTAACCAAAAAGCTCCATCGTGTATTTGGCTCAGAACTATCCGTACCCATTCAGTTTTGAAAACAATAAAAAATTCTAGGGTTTTGGTTAATCCTTTTCTTTCTATTATTGAGAACTCATCTTTCAGTCTTTTGTTCTCACATAGTTTGTCATATGCATTATAAATTTCTAAATCTCTTATGGCTCCAATTTTGCAGTTATAACATCTGCGAACATCTTGGACCATAACAACTTTATTCGGAATTACTGATAATGCACCTGCGGGATCATTTTTGTATGCTACTTCTGGAATGCGCTTAAATTCAGGTTGTTTAACTTCATTGCTAACCAGCTGTATCTCATGACTCTCTCTACCCTTAGTGGTTCCTGACCTAGATGCCATTGTTTGCCAAACTAGGGCTTACGATTTAAACAAGTTTATAAACTCTACATAGCTCGAAACTTAAGTAAAATACCTCAAATCGATGAAACTTGTCCTGAATCGCTGTTGAAATCTTCACAAATGGCTTCTGAGCTGACCTTGATCTTCTCCGCTCTTCTCAGCTTTGCTTTTCATTTGAATGGTGGGAAAAATGATCAAAAATCAAATTTATGTACCCTTCAAAATAGAGTAATTAATACTTAGTGCACTGCCAACTGTCTACTCGACACCTGAAGGGTTTCAACATGACTTGGCAACCATTGTGTTTCACTTTTCTCGGCTCCTATTGATATTTCATAGATCGGCATCATCTATCAACTCGGTCACTGTTAGCAACTCGGCATCTGAAGACAACTTTGATAGATCTTGCAAAGTTCTCAATTCTGACTTAGCATCTTTGCTTATGCTGATTTCTTCTTTGCAGATCTTCTATGTCTTGGGACTGATTTATGATGTAACTTGGTTTATCAATCCCACACACTCATTCTTGCTTAATTTGACAAAGTGTGATCACTTGACCTATTAGGTGAAGTGATCTTTGCACTTGATGTGCTATAATCATCTTTCTTCTTCCATGTCTTATTCATTTCACTTCTGATATGTCCAACATCTATCTTTGCCTTTCCATTGCTGAACTCAGAACTTGATGCCTTTGACCTTGTTGAGAAATTCCTGCTGACATGACCAGTTTTTAAGCAACTAAAACATGTAGTTTGACTCAACCATCTTTTGTAGTTCCCTCTAAAATGTGTTCTTATGCAGTTCTGTGGTATATGTCCATATTCTTGACAATAGTGACAACTGTACCTAGTGTTGTAATCCCAAAATTCATGGTTTGATGTCTTTGCTGGTTGATTTAATGTCCACATAGGCTTTGATCTACATTCAAAAGCTCTATGTCCATACTTTTTGCAATTATAACAACGTCCATCAAATCTTGATGTCTTAGTAGTTTTAGTTCTACATTCATATGCTTGATGACCTTGCTTCTTGCATCTATGACAATGGTTTATACTTTTAGGTTTATCATGCTGATGGGCATTCTTGCTTCTACATACATTAGATGTATGTCATTTCTTTTCACAGAAATGACATGTAGGTTTAACATCTTTACCTTTATCACTTCTTTATTTTTCACTCTTTGACGATTCTCCAACTTTAGTGCTGTTGTATCCAAGTCCTGATGTATCATGGGTTGATCTTGGGGATTTTAGTACTTGCTCAAAATATTTGATGGCTTCACTTGACTTGTTGAGATTCTCTGCCACCTCTCTTTCTCTGTTCAATTCATTCTACATTTGTTCATTTTGCATCTTCAAAGTAGAGATCTCAATATCTTTCACATTGAGTTCATGATGAAGGTTCATCATTTGGGCAAGTGTATCCATTTGCATGTTTGAGATCCTTGTCAATTCAGTACATTTTTCTTCAAGTCTGTTTGCAAGATTTTTTTTGTCATTTTCCATCATGACCTTATCATCAACTGCTCTTTTCTTTTGTTTAGTAATTTTACATATCATTATGGCCTGTGATTCATGTTCCATCTTGATAGATCTTAATTCCTCTGTTTGAGCTTTGTTTTTCTCCATCAATTCTGCTATTGCTGTATCCAACTCTTTAGTGTCTCCATTGGAAAATATGTTGGTGGTATCAATCTCTTTGTAGTTTATCTCATTTTCGGCTATGGTTAGATCCTTCCTTTTTTTTAATGAATTTCTCAACTTGTTTCTAAATTCCTCTAGGCTATGCAGAGCAAGTTGCACATCTATCACTTGATTTTCAATGATCTTTCCAAGTTTGAAAGCTTCCATCTTTAGATCTTTTCCTCCAAGCTGTTAGGCTTTTCTTTGTGAGAACCTGGATTAACTCTAATACCAATTGGTGGAATATTCAAATATGAAAAGAGTACTTATGAGAGCAGGGGGGGGGGGGGTGAATCATAAGTATCACACTTTAGCCAATAAAACTTTTAACTGCAAGTAAATTGCATGCATGTAAATACATCAAACAAATATGAAACTAAACACATGCATCAACAACTCATAACACTGGAATTTGGTAACCCAAAAACCCTCCAGGAATAAGAAGGTAAAACCAGGGTGGGGATGATACCCACAAAAATTACTACAACAATATTTGTTCAACCACTTCTGATGGTTTTCCCTGTTAAAGGCCTACCTTGTTAAAGGCTTTACACTGTGTCAATAGTGACCTGGTTAAAGGCTTTACAAACACTTAACATGAAGTGTCACCCTGTTAAAGGATTTTAATCACCTAATTAAAGGATCTACGAAATAACTATTAAGCTAACCTATCACCATAGGATTTACATTCTAATACAATTGCTAGAAAGTATTAGGTATAAAGAACCTGATAGATTACAATCCTTGACTGCTGAATGCAGACACCTTTTTTGCTTTCTCTGATCTTGGTCCTTTTGTGATCTGATAACCCTTGCTTTTGAAAGTAGATTTTCTTGTGCACCCTTGTATATCCACTCATATATCTTTACAATGAAATTTCATCTTCCTTATAAAGACTTCAAAGACTTAGGGTTAGATATGGATCTACGATCCATATTGAATCTCAATTTCCCACTCAATACTTATCTTTTACTGATTGGTTGCATGCCTTTATCATTTTTCTTATTGGCTGCATGTAGATTGTATAGGATAGATAAAAGATTCGATCTCATCATTAGATCCTTCATGATTTTCTTTATGTCGGCTACAAAAATTGTTTGCATCATAGTTTGTGCAATTTCAAACTTTTATGCTGATATTCGGTGTTACTCGGCTCCTGAAGCATTGCTGATGCTCGACACATGCTATTTCCTGGATAGCTCGACACCTAAACAAAATTGTATCACTCGGCACCTACTGTTACTCAGCACTTGTTAACACTTGGCACTTGTTGACACTCGGCACTTGTTGACACTCAACACTTGTTGACACTCGGCACTTGTTGACACTCGACACTTGTTACACTTGGCACCTACTGTTACTCGGCACTTGATATAGCTCGACACTTCATATTACTCGACACTTACTCTTTTTTTGGCATTTTTTAGTGAAAAAATGGTTAACTGTACTGACACTCAGTTGTCAAATTTATTCTTTAAGCTAACATTTAATAATAACTAAAATTAAAATTAAAGATACTATAATTAAAATTTAATGAATAGTCAAAAGGCATGAAATTAATGCCAAACATGAAATATAGGAAGGTGGAAGAATCATTTGAAAGGGGGTATGGATGAATGGAAGAAGAAAAAACAATCAAGGAAGGATGAGGGGAAGAAGAAACAAATAGAAAGAAAATAAAAATGCGATTCTATCAAAAGGCAAAAAATATGAATATACTCTTTCAAATGAATGTAATTGTGAAAGATTCTGTGTCTTACAAAGGGCAAACATAATGAAGAGAGGCAACTCTCCCTCACTTTCAAAGATATAAAATGAGAAGGTTTCACTTGAGGACATCCAAGGGAGATACATTTGGAAAATAATTTATTGTTCTGAATGGCAGCAATAGAGGTTAGTGACTCAATTCTTATGATATGTGGTGACCCTTTCACCAATAAAGGAAAAATCTTTCCAAACATCGAAGGATTTCTTATCAATCATCACTCTTGATTATGTGAATCCAAAAAAGTAAAATTTGAATATAGAAAACAATCAACCAGCAAATTGTTCTTTAAACCAACATTCATTCAATCATCATTAGTAAACTAACATTCATTACAACATCAGTCATCTATTCAATAATCACTTAATTATCACTTAGCAAATAGGTCAAATTATACAATCAAAGAAATCCTTAGAATCAAGTAATCATTTATACAATATCAATCATTCAACAATGATCCATCAATCAAATGGAATTGAATGAGCAAGAAAGAGATACATAACTAAGAAACCTAATCTAACTAAGAGAAGAAGTAAATACCTGATAGAAGCAAATGGATTAAAGATAATTTCTGTGAATAAAATTAAATTATAGGCATGCATATATGTGTTCGTGCTCTGGTAATATTTTCAAAATTATTGAATTTTTTGAATAATGTAAATGTTTCTCCTCCTAGTATATTGTAAAGTTTCTTACCAGATTTCAAATTTGAGGCTAACTGATGCACAACTTTTGATTGCAGGTATGAACACTGATGTCAAAGAATAGATTTTCTCTAGAATCTATATATGTTAGTACATAAATAATAGAGATAATAAAATGTTCTTGAACTTGAAATGTAAATCTATCCTTTGATGTGCTTGCATTGATTGATTTTGATGCCTTGTTATACCGAGTGGATCAAGTATATATATCATATGGAGGGGTGTGAGGGTGAACGGACATGTCTCTATCACATGGAGGGGTGAGAGGGTGAATGGGCTTGTCTCTGAATGGAGACATGAACATTCACCATCGCACCAATTCGGTGTTGGTTAATCATGCCTGATTTGTTATAGACTTAACAAAAGTCTTAATCATGTATTACCGATCATTATGAGCTGCAGCCTGATATAATACAGATTGACAGTGATCTTAAATCAAAGGAAACAAAATAAGTTTTGATCATGTCTAAAATGAAATCTCAAACAATATATATATGATCATTGGTTTCAATTGTGCAGAGTTTTATATACTGCTATTATATATATATATATATATATATATATATATATATATATATAATAGTATGTGCATCATATTGGTATACATATATACATATAGATATATATCTTGATCACAGTTATTTTTAGACCAAAGCTACATGCTTTAACATACATGGTAAGGGATTCATTAAATAATCTATTCTAAATTTTGAATTTTGAAGTATGCCACCCCAAGATGAATGCTAGGCTTGTGGATTAGGGGCTTTAGAGCACCTTTGGGCCTAAGGTCCAATGAAGTATGCCACATTGAGATAGAATAAAGGGCAAGATTTCTATCTCTATGGACAAGGAGGGGAATGAAAGACCACCTTCCATGCTTTTGGGCTTGAACATGGAGGACAACTAGCCTCCAAGTTGAGCTGAGGGATGGAAGGGCTGCCCCCTTCCATGCTTTGGTAGCACAAGGGCAATGAACCATGAGACTATAGTTTGCAAATGTTTCAATATATTCCTAATAAGGTCATTATGTGAACCCACATAAAAATGCCTAATCCCTTAATTATATATTAATAAGAGAATGCTATATGATTTCATGATATATACATTTGATTAGTAATAGATGTATCTTGACGTATGATTTAATGTCAGCTTCCAAGTGAATAATATTGTGCGCAATACATAGGCCAAAATTTCTCTTATAGAAGGCATTTCAATGGGTAAAAATATTTTGTTAGATTTATTATTACCTTTCTTATTTTTAAATGGAATTATGATTTTATGGAATTTTTTTGGAATATCCTAATCAGCAGCATCACAACATTCTGCTTCATTGTTGGTCCTAACTTCCTAGAAAATAAATTCACCATGGATAAAGCTCCTATTGTCTTTCCTAATAAACAAATCATCACCTGTATTGCCTGTATTTCCTTGGAAAACACCAAATATTTAGTTTTGAAAAATTCAAGGGCATGTTTCCATACCTTTGCCTCCTCTTCCTAAGAAGAGCAAGAGGTTGATTTATTTCTCGCAAAATTTTCACCACTAAAATCTTCATTAGAAACATTCCTTGAAGGCTATTTAAAACATATTATTTATTGTTTATTTAATGCACTAATAATGGACTATAACCAGAGAAGGATTTATTTTGCAATTGCAATTAAAGGTTGTAGCAATATTATAACTATTTTATTCTTTGTTCAAACTTTTGAATGCACAGGCCTTAGGGACCTGGTTCATTTTCTTCTTGCTTCCCTTGCCACCATTGTTAGCTACTTTACAATAGAAGTTACTTGTGGAATTTGAAAACCTACATCAATGAATGGAGCTGACTGGCCAAGTCCTGCAAAAAATCTTCACAATATTGAGGTTGAGATAAAAGAGGTCTTAGCTGCTACTGGTGTGCATGTCCCAAGTCTAACAGGTATGTCAGCCCTTATTTGTAAATGAGTTAGCCCACTATTTGAAATGTCAATGAACTATGTATTTTAAGAGAAAATTCTTATAAATCTCTAAACAATGTCTTGATTATTTAAAATTTTTGTTTGTGTTGGTCATTTCAATAGGTGGAAATGCACAAGCAACCCTTCCATTGCCTTTAGCTGCATTGGTGAGCCTTATAATAAAATTCAAGCTAGATAAATTGACAAAGTTTATTCATGGTGTTGCTAGGCCAGCATTAGAAAGTACTGCAGCAAGGAGTCCATGGCCTAGTACACCAATTGTTGTAGCACTAGCTATAACCTCCCCTGTTATAGTCATCTTTTGTTGGGATGTATCCATCTTGTAACTCTCTATCCTTGTCATTAACACAACTGCCACAAATCAATACTCCCAAAGATGAGGATTTAGTCCTAAATTATTTTGGCTTACAAAACACCAAATCTTGTAAAATCCATATGAAAAATAATTATATAAACTTTACACAACACCCACAAATCAATACTTTTGGCTAAAGAAAAATATTTAGCTTGTAAAATTCATATGAAAAATTATATATTGTATTTTCTGAGATTGATTATCTTCTTATTTTTCATCAAAGCTTTAGATCACAGTGTATATTCCATAATCATTAGAATAAAAGAACTAAAGAAGGAAAAATAATACTAATTATGGAAATTATTGAAGAATGATACTAGTCATATGAAGTTGTGGTTTACCTTCCAATCCGCAGATTGCTCTTTTAAGCTTCAAGCTTCAATATTTTTTTCTAAACTATTTAAAATATGTATTATATTTATAATCTTTGTTCTGTAAATATGAGGGAACAATCTAGGTGTCCCAAAACATTATAGAAATTTCATGTAACATAGATTTGAAGAAATTTTCTTTGGAATCTTAACATGGTATTAGTGATTGTTGGTTTAAACTTTCATTATTCTTCAAAGAAGCTATGTTCCTTGATCACCCTTGTAACAAGCTTTTGAGTTTTTGACCTAGGGTCCTCTCTCAACTCTTTCCTATTCCTCTATATTATCTTTCAAGTTATTCTAATTTCTATTAACTTGTCCAATTGCTTCATAAATTCAACCAAACTATCCATTGTTTCTCCATCTAAATTCCCTCTATTGGCTAGCAAAAGTTCCATAAGAGATGGTGAGATCATGGCTCTAATGCCAAATCCTTGATTAGGAATGTTCAATATTTCAATTTTATTGTACCCCAAAAAATGCGAATGATTGGATCTTATTTCGAATTAGATGAGTCCTATGTTCTAACAAATTACAACTTTAACAAAATTTGCAGAAATTAATGTAGGCACTTGCAGACTAACAGAAGTTTGCAATAACTCTATAAGCCTCCTATAAAAATAAAGAATTACATTTATTGGCATGAGGATTGATCTCAATTTTGCTGCTTTTGGGAATTTATGTCACATTTTATCAAGTTATTTTATCTAGCCTACCTGTATCAGAATTTCTTTTTAGATATGTCTTTGACTGGAGGTATATTCTGTCTTGATTTTTGGGATTTGTGATAGAGACTCTTTTTAGGACCCTCTTTTTCATTCATTTTATCTTTGGAAGCCTTTGCTAGATTATAATATACATGAATTTCCCTACCTATACCATGATCTTTTCAATCTGCAGTGTGTTCTTAGATATTTGTAGAGTGATGGAATTCTCTAATCCTTATCAGACCATTATTCTTCAATTTCTTCCAAATGCAAGGAGTCAATACTTTCACAACATCCATTCTTGATGTTAAGGCACTAGTTATATGAGAATTATATTCACTTCATTAACACAATGACTAAAAAGAATGAGCAATGTTATGAGAATTCTTTAACTGTTAATTGGCTTTTTGTAATAGGTCAGACGGGGTACCCAGCATCAGAGTCCTAAGAGAAGAAGGAAGCATTTTAAGAGGCTTGTTTAGGATAGTGATCTCATGTAATATATTTCTATTTTTCTCTGGCAGCACCATAAATTTAGATTCCACATTCTCCTTTTGTAGTTTTCTATTGAGATCTCTTGTTAGGTTATTCCTCATTTCTTCATACATTTTATTTAACCCCACTCCCACTCTTGTGAATGCATGCTCAGTTTGGATTATATAATCTCTTGCTTCCTCCATAGTTATATGCTTGGCATCAGTAACATAGGAAAACAATTTGATACCATTGAGAGTGAAGTACTTATATCTCACATTTTGTGTGGGTTATAGAGATGAGATGATGATTTGGCAAGTCCATTCATTCCTTTTACTGCTATTATGTATTTGTCCATGTAATCTATATTTATATCTTTTCCCTGTATAATGGTCTCGTTAGTACCCCTTGCAATTGTATTAAAATTCAAAATTGTATTTTATTCTTGTATCCTAATATAAATCAAAATGGTATCTTGATTTCCCTACACTTTCAAACTCATTCATTGATTTTTAATTTACTTTGGCTTTCATCAGATTAATGTTTCAACTTTGTTATTATGTCCACATATTATAAATTTTGAAATTACTAAATTGTGTATGCACATAAGCTTGTTTTCAAGGTGTGGTTTTTAAAACTTTTACAAGGGCCAGCAACATATTGAATTCCCTACTGTTTCCTCTTGTTATTCTCATTCTTAGGTTGGGTGTTACTGGAGATAATCTTGCCACTGTTATTTCTCAGTAAGTGACCACTTATGGTCATCAAATGTGATGATCTATATTTTTTTTGTTATAGTTCTTTCATCTAGCATGTGAGTTGTCCTTAGAGAGAAAATTTTGAGAATGTCATATTGATATTAAGGTTATGAATGTATCTTATTGGCAATCCTGTAATATAAATCTATTGCCATTAGTAGTTCTTGTTCCTACATTAGTTAACCACCAAGTAGTGTTCTTGCTCTTGTAAGCATTCTTGTAGGTTCTCAAGTATGGGTGCAAGATTATAAAGTGGCTTGGAATGATGGAGAAGTCGTCAAGATTAAAGGTAAATAGGTTAAAGTTTAGAGAGTTGATGGAATGTTGGTAAGTAAAAAGTTTTATTTTGAATGACAATCTCTTTAGATTTGTTTTTTAATTTATTGTGACTGCTTGCAATCGGTTTAAGAAAATCCTATCAATGACAATAGGTTTGTAGGAAAACCAATGGCTTATGTCTAGGAATATTATTTCCAACATTTCTTGGTGGATTTTTTATGCTTCCTTTTTGGTAAATGGTTAAAGAGATTCTTTTTGAGAGAAGCTATGTTGCACATATTTCTTTTTTAGGGTTGCTTTCATTTCCTCTCAGCAATATAATCATGCTTTATGCATACTAACCTTGTTCTCCACATTTATGATGACCACATGAGACATCAACATGACTCTTTTTGCATCAATAAATCCACTTTCTATAAGGCTTTGTTTGATATCTTGAAACTCAACTAAGCCAAGAAATATGCTCTAGTTGTATGCTTACTCATTTCACCAAATATCCTACACTCCCTTTACTCCCAACACTACTTCTTCCAGAGTTTCTAGGTACTAGCCATCAAAATTTTCTTTAAGGCAATGACTAATATTGAGCGAAGAGAAATGGGTCCTAGGAGCCTTCTTACAACTTTGGACCATTCCAACCATTTGCAACAACCAATGAAATATCTACACTAGACAGAGAAAAATTTAACTAAACACATGCACTAAACAATAGCTAATACACTATCATCCACCATCTAATACACTATCATCCACCATGAGAATGTAAACTCAAAATAAGAATCCTTCACAAATGTGGCTACCCTACTTAAATAAATTAAAGCACAATGACAGTGCAACCAAACTAGTTAAGAAGCTTCATTAACTGTCGTCAAGTGTTTCATACTTTTATAGAGTTTAGGAATAATACTCATACACTAGGACTTAACTTGTGTCACTCTATAAATTCACACCTGCAAAATGTCTCATTGATGCAACATTATACACTAGGTGGGAGGTCATGTAGAACTTCAATCTATTTAACACCTTTGAAAGATAATCACAAATTGCATCACTAATCTGCTTTACCCAAAAGATTTTATGATTGTCATTCTAAAAATGTGAATGTATGGATACATTCATTAGTGAAAAATTTAATATTTAGGAAGACCTTTAACCCTATTGAGAAGGGTTATCAAATCATTGACCTCTCATTGGAATTTAGTATGGGGGAGTCTTTGGCCACCTTGCAATGGAAGGCTTGGATGTCTTGAGCTAGTTCATGTTCATATTCTTCCTACATGTCTCAGATTGCTTCCATTATAATCTTATGCTGACTATATGATGATATCAACATACTCATTAATGTTTGGGCATCTAAAAATATTATAAATGAAATCCTCATCTAGCATTACAATCATTTTAATCTACAGTTTTAATGCTCTTGCTCTCTACATCAATGTGACTCAAGGCTCATTTCATTGAATGACCTTCCCCTTCAATTCCCTATTAGAGATGTGAAACACTATAACATGTCTCCCTCTGGCATCTTGATCTATGGGTGGAAGGGCCAGAGAAAATGGCATGATGTAATCACATCTAATTTCTAGATGTCCTCAATGGTAATGAACATGCAAGCTAGCTAAAACTTTAGCATCTCCACAACAAGCATGCAGGATCCTTTCTCATTTTGTAGCTCTTCAATTACATTTATTGTGTTTGACTACTAATAGTGAGACAAAGTTGACTGTACACCCTCTACTGTGATGGCTTCAAATTCTATCTTACCCCCAATCATGTATTAAACTACCATTACTAGAAATTAATCTGGTAGAAGGAACTAGAGAAGCCATATTCTAACAGTAGCATTCAGGAGATATTGTGCAATATGGAGATAACATCCCTTTAATTTGTATCTTTGGAGTGACACCCTCACATCAGAGTTTTGCAAGACTACTTTTATCAATAGCAATGCTAAAGCAACTAGTTCTTAACAAGTGAAATTACCAAAATTTTATTCTAAAGATGATGTTCTAACGGGTGTACACCTTGTGTTTCTATTTCCTGAGCATCACCTTTCATGTTAGGAAATTCATGGTTTTTGTTGTCTTCTTTGGTCATATGTTCTAGGGGGAACTTATTAACCTACATGATGTTAATTTTCAACTTGGCTGCGATCTTAGTATTTGTTGGGTGTGAATTGTAGGAAAGAGATTCTTTTTCTTTGTGTTGCAATTTTGAAATCACATTCTAGCTTTCTAGATTGTTAAATTTGATGTGACTTTTTCATTCTTTTTAAACTTCATTTTTGTTTGGGGAATCTTTTTCCAACTCTGAAAGGACCCACACAACATTTAGGTTTTATCTTCTATTTCACTTTGTTTTATATCTAATACCCTATACTACATCTATTAGTCTTATTTTCCTAATTTTGTACATTTGATGGCTAGTAGGGGTGATTTCCTCACATGAATCTATATAATTCATTGGTATAAAATCCATCTTTGATGATCAAAGAGGGAACCAATAACTAGTTTATTTTTAATGTAGAAACTAATGGTTGTGATAAATCAACAAAGGACTTGGTGGGGAATATGAAGAAGGCACTTTGAGTTAGTAATGATATGAAGTATTGCTGAGGTCTAATCATCTATGTATACTTAGGTCAAATAATTTTGTATATATATACTACTAAATTTCTAATGGCATTTTTATATTTCTTGAGTATAGGCCTATATCGAAGCTGCTAAAGGAATGTTGATAGATGATGTAAATTCTAAAAAAGCAATCAAAGTTTACATGGGGCTAAATTTATTCTATGCTAGACCAAAAAAACTCAGAACCTTAATATTTTGACTCATTGTAACACTGGGAGGTGTGAAAAAACTTCAATAATATGTTTGACGTATCCATTTCTTTGTGAACTCTACATGATTCTAACATAACATAGTGATGTGTTTGGCTAGTCTTGCAACTACTGTATATGGTACTACTCTTGGTGTGATTTGTGCACTTCATTTTGAGGGACTATTAGAGACTTCTTTTTGCACAAAAACGAGACCATTCAACCAAATACTGTGGATGGTTCTTTTTTAATTTCTATGACCGAACTCTATATTTTAGTCTATAAGAATTCACTTCATGTCAAAAATCTTCAAGAAAATTGTTCAGTCTTGTTTGTATCTAGATTCTAATAATTAATGTAACTTGAAAAATTATCATAAAAATTTTTGTCTCAAAAAGTTATCATAGATTATTTCAATTTAAAAAGTCATATACTTTAGCATATGTAGTGATTTCCACCTACCAACTGATCATTCATTTGATGTCAAGAGACTGTTCTTTTTATTATTTGATCAAGGGTCCTCTCTAAACATAGAGAGTGTATTGATGGCTGACAATTTCATAGGCTTACTGATTATTGAAGAGATTAGGTGGAAATTTTCACAATATTTTATTTTAGCTAGTCCTGCTTGCGCTACTATTTTTGGTTTTTGAAAGTAACATAAGTTTTTGATTAAAATTTTTCCCGAGAAACTTCCCTGGTGTATCCCTCAAAGTTGATGAAACATGAAATGTGTTAAACATTTTCATCCAACTTTGCATTTTATTGAAATTCCATATTTGAAAAAAATTATCGCGCATGATTTCAATATCAAGATTTATATTGACTTGAAGATTTGTTACATTTATTCAAGGATCAAGTCTCACCACATATGAATTGGTCCATGATCACATACCTACAGTCCTTATAGTAGATTCTATAGCAGCAACATTGCAGAAGTCAGGTTGTGTAGATGCTATAGTTGTAGGAGTAGATAGGATTGCAGCAAATGGAATGTAGAATTACTATTAATATCTTGCAATTTCTTTGCTATGATATTTGAAATTGATGTTCATCAAATTAAATCTCATTAGATGATTGGCCAACATAATTTTTCCAACAACATTTGTTCTTGTATGTTAAGGCTTGCTAAGTTGGTATTATATTTTCATAGGTGACACAAAAAATGAAATAGGGATATATAATCTAGCACTCTTAGCTTTCGACCATCATATTCCATTTTATGTAGCTGCTCCTCTAACCTTAGTGGATCTCTCAAATTCCTCTGGTGAGTCTATAATAATTGAAGAGAGGTCACCAAAAGAACTAACTCATGCTCTTGGTGGACAAGGTCAACAGTAGCTCCATCTAGGATTTTTGTTTGGAACCCTGCTTTTGATATTACCCGTACAAATCTTATCTCAGCCATGATGACTAAAAAGGTGCATTTTCATATCTACTCTTTTGTGAATAAATTGTCATTTCAAAAAAAATTACAATTTGATCTCAAACTTGGTTTTCTTCAATTCATACATTGTACAAGTGCAACCATGATATATATTTTGGCGTATAATATTTAAAATGTGTTGTGTAAAATAGGACATCGTTACAAAGAAGGATTCAACTTTTGTGTTTGATTTAAAGGAGTTCATAGAGAGTGTTTCTTAAGGAGCAGATAAAGGATATATTGGACAAGTGCAACTATGATTGCATAACAACTTAAAGAAACTGAAGTACTCTTCAGTCATTAAATTCTAAAAAAGAGCAAAATGACTGCACAAGTAACTTCAAAAGTAGTTGTTCCACAATAAACTTCAAAAGTAGTTTTTCCAGTGCTGAAGTTCTTATGGGATAAAATGCATAATTTTCATATAGTGGTGTTCAATTTAGGATACTTTTCTTCTTCAACTTATGTAGTGTACTATATTGTACTTTGAAAATTGACTATCATGAATATGAAATTCCTTTGTTACTTTGATTACATAATATATCATTATTCATGGTTGAAAAAAATTCTATCAACTTTGGAAATATCAAGAGTGCATAATGAGGCATGTTACACTTCAATAGTTTTTCTTTTGCTTACATTCTTGGATGCTTTCATTTCAAAGAATACATGTCCATGCTATATGTTTATGTTCTTCTTTGTTCCATGTTGTATCAAGCAATTGTTTCTTAAAGAAAAATTCTCCCGCTCCAACTTTATCCTTGTAGAGATTTAAAAGGTTGCAAATTAAATGACTTGGATAAGAAAAAATTTGTTGATACAGCATCAAAAAATTTGACCAAACATTGGTGGAAATTTTGACCAATTCTTGATAGTTTTCTACCAAGAATTTGTTGAAATTTCAACCAATTATTAAATTTTTTTGACCAAACATTGGTGGAAATTTCAACCAATTCTTGATAGTTTTCTACCAAGACTTGGTCAAAATTTCTACCAATTATGAAAAAAAAAAATTGACCAAACATGGGTGGAAATTTTGAACAATTCTTGAAAGTTTTCTACCAAGAATTGGTTAAATATTTCTACTAATTCTAAAAAAATTTCAACCAAACATTGGTGGAAATTTCGACCAACAATGACAAATCAGAGCTAGCAAATTTTTTTTTTTTGACAAATGTATTGGTAAAAATTTTGACCAAGGTGCAAGTTGGTCAAAATTTTGACAAGAAAAATTACCACGAACTACTTGGTCAAAATTTTGACCAAAATTCATCAAAAAATGAGTTCAAATTTACTAGTGTACATAGTTTGACCATTCTCATGATTTGCCCCGTGAAAGGCCTGCCCTGTTAAAGGCTTACAAAGGATTGTTAGATCCCACCATGTTAAAGGATTTTAACACCCTATTAAAAGTGTGCATGGCTAAAGGACTTTAGAACACTCACTTGGAATGTCACCCTATTAAAGGATTTCACTATGATTGTTAAGTCAATCTTAGTATAAAGGATTTCATCTTGCTGATATAGTTGTTAGAAAGTACTATAGAATGTTTGATTTGACTACTTACAATCTAGTATTGCTGATTTCAAATCTCAATTCAGTCCATCTTGATTCTTTCTGATCGAATATGAAATTGTTGTGTCCTTGATCCCCTATTTTGCAAACTGATTTTGCAATTTTGTCCTTCTTCTAAGTCACCTTGAATGTATACTGGTCAATTCACCCCTTTCATTTTCTTCAAATCTTCACTAGCATCACCTCCTCACATGCATTCATACTCACTCTCATGCTGAATTATGAGGCTTCGTCTCCCTTTAAAAAGACTTTGGTGGCTTAGGGTTAGATATTGATCTACAATTTAGATTCATTCATTTTTCCTACTCAATTCCTTCCATTTTTCTGATTAATTGCATGTTGATCACATAGGGAATCCAAATAGATTTGATCTTATCTTTAAAGCTTCGAGATCTATCCATAAATTTGTTCACAAATGATTTACATAGTTCTTTGTGCCATTACAAAAAACTAGGTCCATTTTGTGTTACTTGACACTCGATAATACTGATGCTCGACACTTATTATAATTTTTTCTTGCTTGACACTTGCACTTGCTTGGCATCAACTGTTCACTCAGCACTTGAACTACTCAGCACATGAGTGACTCAACACTCATTGCAACTTGACATATATACATATTATACTTAGAATATGTTACTAGCTTGGCATGAACTTAGTAAATATCTTAAGTGTGTTGACACTCAATCGTCAAAACCAATCTGAGATCAATAGTTTTCCCAATTATTGTTGTTGTCAAAATTGCGTTGACCTAGCATTGATAGTACCAAAAAGTCCATTTTGAGATTGCAGATCCCATTCATTCCTTTGTACATCATCTTGATTATTTGTTTCTTCATTAGATGGGTAATAATCATTTATTTCATCTTCAATTTTATCTATTCTATGAACATGCCATGCAATGTATTTTTGTGTTTTCATTTGCTTCTAATTATCAATGATTTATTATTTTATTTTCTTGATTTCTTCATCAATTTTTCATAAATGTTTATATAATAGTAACTCACTCCAACAAAATGTCTCAAAATGTTCTAAGTCTTCTTTTTGGGTAGTATAAAATTGTGGAAATACTTGTGCTACCACATGTTCTTTTATTTTCTTCCATTTGCATTCTTTGCGAGAAGGAAGATATGTGTAAGATCTTGCTGATTCAATTGGTGTTACCCTTTCTAGTTGATCAAGTCATTGCATATAGGATTGTATATAGTTTGATTGTATCTCACTTATATTATTTGGCTTCTTTAGTCATTGGAGAACCTTTTTACCTACATTTAGTGATATAAATTGTTGATTGCATATCACAAGTGGTAATTTTTGAAGTATATGACATGAAATTTTGGAATGCTTTGAGGTATGGATGTTGTAATGTTTCATGTGAGAAAATCCTTTCCAACATATTAACACAAGTCTTTGTTTTTTTTCCCTAAATTTTATGCGTACTTGGAAATACATTTGAGAATAATATGGTGCAAGATTAATGGTTTATAATCTATGCTAGCTCTCCATATTAAGAGAATGCAATGATTATGGTTGTTGAGCCTACCATCATTTCTTGATGGTTCATATTGTTTTTGGCCCGATTTATCGCATGTTAAAGTGGATTCCACACATTCTTTCCATGGAGCTTTATATCTATATTCTAATTAGTTCCCTTTTTCATAGAGACAAGTTCATTTTGTGCATTTTGTGTCTTTGGACACAATTTACTAACTTCTGATAATCATCATTGGGGTCTATTGTGAAAATTTTAGATGTGTTGAGTAGGCATGGGTTGTCTGTAGGAGATCTTAGTATCATGTCTTTTCTTGATATTTAATGGGGGTTCTAGGAGGTAGCATAGTTGTCAAAGAAATCATCTGTTTTGATAACTTCAACTCTATTTCTCCAATTGAGTGCATCAATGTCAGGTACATTAGGTAGCCAAATGAATATGTGTATAGTTGCAGATCCTCAATGTTTTCAATTCATAGTGGTGCCAATAATTTGTTGTATGTAAGTGTCTATCAATACCTCTTCATGAAATATTATAAAATGTTGATGTAGGTAGAGAGCTATGGTGTGTGGGTTTTTCAATGCATTGTTTATTACTACACATTGTTGGTGCATTTGTTTGAAAAAATTTATGCAATAAACAATAAATGCAAATGCTTGCTATAAAAATCCAAGAAAGATAGTAGTTAGTATATTAAATGAACACTTGACATTTAACACTATACAAAATAGACAACTACCAAAACACTAACATTTGAAAATCTAATTTGAACCTCATCCATATGAATATGTCAAATTCCTTTCAATGTGTTAGCCTTCTTAAATTTGTGGTTCTTTGAAATACTTTGACCCTATATTTATAAGAAGAAGTTTAACACATGAGAAGATTTATACATAATTTTTAGGTAAATTTACTCAAAAAAAGCCTATTTATTTATTATTTTAGAGATTTAAAAATAATAATATTATTTATTCTAATTTTGATTGATTAATTTAATAAAATAGATAATTTCTATTGATTATTCTAATTATTTAAAATACACATATTTTTAAAAGTTTAGTACCAAAATAAAAATTAAAAAAATATATTTTCAATTAATACAAATCTATTTTATTTATTATTTTATAGATTTATATATCTTATTTTAATTAATTTTATTTTGATATTTTATTTAGTAAAAAAATTAATTACTTTGATTATTTTAATTATTAACAATTAGATAAAAGCAAAATTATTTTATAGTCGAAATAAAAATAATTTTTTAATTAATATAAATCTATTTTATTTATTATCCTTAGAAATCTTCTTATTGTGTAATTGAATTTTAGTATTATTTAATTAAGAAATGATGATAATTTAATTAATAAAAAAGCAAATAACATTTTTTTATAGATTTTATTTTTATGAAAAATTTAAATTATATATATTTTTAAATAATACGAATCTATTTTATTTATTTTATAGAATTTTTAAAATATTATTCTTGTTAATTTTTATGTATATTTTTAATTAATTAAATACATGAGATTTGTTTTTTATGAAAATAAAAATATTGAAAAAATATAAATTTAATTATTAATATAAAAAGTAATCTTAATTTTTGTATATAAAGTTTTTTTAATTAATTAAATACATGATTTTTTTTATGAAAATAATTTTTTTGAGAAACCATATTTTTAATTTTTAATGTAAGAAGTAATCTTAAATTTAAGGTATAAAATTTTGAAGATATTATTATAATTTACTTTTTTAAATATGAAGATATCATTGTATTTATATTTATATTTTATTCAGTAAAAGATATTATTATTATTTAGTTAATAAAAAAAAATTTAGAATAATTATTTTAATTAATTAAAAAATAGATTAAAAAATATTTGGTTTTTATCAGTAAAAGAACAATTAGATTAAAGAATAAATAAACTTGTTATGCTACCATTTACTAAGAAAATATACAAAAAAAAACTATACTCTCATTTTTGTTATATTTTT
The DNA here is from genome assembly GCA_028749045.1 of Cupressus sempervirens. NCBI lineage: Eukaryota > Viridiplantae > Streptophyta > Pinopsida > Cupressales > Cupressaceae > Cupressus > Cupressus sempervirens. The sequence continues at coordinate 332,152,133 of CM053783.1, forward strand.
AAATACTTTCTTCAATTAATATATATCTTTTTTATCGGAAAAAAACATAAATTTTGAGTTTTACACAATTAATTTTATTCATTATGCTTTTATTTTATATGATATTATTGTTTATTTGAAATTTTAAATTGATTAATAAAAAATAATGATTAACTAGAAATATATAATGTTGAACATCATTTTCTTAATGTGAATAGATTTTACAAAATGGTTTTATGATTTTCTAAATATTATTTTGTGGCTTTTAAAGTTTTTTCACGACGTGAGACAGATGTTCCCATCAAAAAGTACAAGGGCAACCCACATTAAAAGCCTACCAACTAATAAAATAGATTTCATTGTAGAGTTCACACTTATATAGTTTTCAAAATAGTATTTTTTTAAAGAGTTTTTATCAAACTTAAGATGAATTCTAGCATGCAATTGATTTCTTCTATAGGTTTTAATAAGATTTTAGTTTTCAAAATTGTTTAAAGTTTTCAAATAATATTTGTTCATTTGTGTATGCCTATAATTTTATAAAAATGACTCGCACATTGGCTTGCAACCTGCAAAAAAATGCAGCAACTTAGAAGCACACATTTGTACAAAGTTATTCACACATCCATGTTTTTACTATCAAAGGGCTCTTTGTGAATCACTTTCAGGTCTTGAATCACCTTTTGTATCCATCCCTAGAGGCAAATAATGTCAACTCTACATTGATCAACAATAGAAGGGAATGACGATAGAAACACCTCACATTTTATAGCAGATAAAGAAAATGGATGATAAATGGCTAAGAGCAGGAAAACACATAGGGCTATACGAGATAATAATTATTTTGATTCTAACATAGGGAAGGGAAATTTAATTAGGGAGAGATTGGTGGGTTGAGTATGGATAGTCCCTAGGACCTAAAAAATCCCTAGTTTTACCTCCAATGTGAATTTAATACCACTAGGAAACTAGTGGAGCTAGTGGAGCCCTAATTCTGTTGTGTCCTCCTCAAGACCACCATTTGTATATATTCATTGCATAAACATAATGAGGGATAGTGGGGCTCATTAAAAACCTTTTTTTTGTCATATTTAATCCTAAAAATAGAGTAGCTCAACCTGGGTTTCCCAAACCACAAATAAAATCTATGATTTCCATGCCTCAGAATTGATTTAACCACTATTGAATGTGGGATAATAGAAATCCATGCCAAATACACACATTTAGAAAATTAGAAACATGGATACAAACCGTAGATCTAGGAAATATGGGACCAATCCATGTTTGGTAGTCAATGAATAATATTAAACCAAGCATTTGATAAATCACTTAATTTTTTTTGTATTTTTACCAAATAGTGTGGGAACTGATGACCTTTTGAAGAAATTGCAAAATGGTGGGCTCAAACATACCTGGGCTAGGTAGTCTTACTATCCTATCTATTGATTTTATCTATATTGATTGTAGACATGTGAATTTAAAATAGGAATTATTAATAGGAAATTTTGTCTTCTTTGAAAGCTATACCTTCATTTTTCTTGGATTAATAGTTTAACTTCAACCCTAGCTCTCATGAATTTCACAAGATGTCAAAATGGATTAGGTTTAAGAATCTTCATGTTGAGCTTATGCACTTTTGGATTCTTTTTAAATTAAGAGCCAATTTAGGTGGTTTTGTTTTCATAGAGTAGGATTAAATTTATAACTCTAATCTAACAATGTTAGTAAACTTATACTTTATCTTTGTGTGATGTCTATGATGCTTTCTTTACTAAGCATTCCCTCCCCAATAGTCTCTCGAGGATGTCATGGACTAGAGGATTGGGGACATGGGGCATGTTTTCCATTTCTTTCTTCATGTTGGTATACCTCATTGATCATAGGTGTCTTGAGCATCTTGCTTGTCCCACTTGACTCTTAGGATCTTCAATGTATCATCCTTGTTTTTTCTCCAAGTGTATGCTTATGGCTATCTCAACATTTTTGTCTCAATGAAAGAATAATCTTACTACATTAAACCTAGGGAATTTAACTGCACCATCATCTTGACTCTTATATCTTTGATGCATAGGTTGGGCTCCCATACTCCTAGCCAATATAGATCATATACATATCTTCAAAATATTCTAGTGATGATTGTATGATCTTCTAATGTCCCTAATAAGGCTTAATGGTAGTTAAAAACAAGACCTACTAATAACCCTTGCAATTTCACTTTTTCATAGTAGCTAGGATTTTAGGGTTTCATTTTAGCTTATCTTTGCATTTGACTGTTGAGAGAGTCTTCTTCATCTTTCATGCATGTGTCATCTAACTATGTTCATCTTCTCTTCTTCTTCTTGATCATTTCTTGTCATCTCCTTTTGGTTTTTTCTCACCTCTTTGTTATCCTTTCATCACAAGGGGTTAATCATATCATCCTATCTATCTACCCTTTTGGACCCCTTATATACCTTTCTGACCTATTTTGACATAATTTTTGAACTCCTTGGATTTATGTGAAAATTGCACCCTTACCTTATTTTGACATCCTAGATCCATTTTCAAGATCAAAACCAAAATGTGCATTCATCTCAATAGTCGAATTTGTATTTTAAAATTCTTCCTTCTTCTGCACAGTTAGTTGACTTTCTAAAGCTTAATCTCTGAATCTTGTTGGGGCATTCATTTCTTCTTTAGTTCATCATCATGTCTGCTTTCTTTCACTCCTCTTATTCATTCCATTTCATTTTACCCTTATTCTTTCTTTGACCTAATTCTAATGCTTTATCTTTCTTGATCAAACTCAATCAAGTTGGGGAATCTCTTCATTGATTGGTGGTCATTCTTTGGTCTTAATCTCTTATCTATCATCATGGACTTTCCTTTATCTTGATTTGATGATACCTCACTAATTTTTGTACCTCTTCTATCTCCTTTCAATTTCAATCCCAAGGGGGCATGAATATTCTATCATTGATCCAAATTTATTTTCCTCCCATGGCTATCTATTTTCTCTTTATTTATCTACTTACTTAGCTTGACATATCAATACTTGTCTCAGGTATTGATATTTTTTATCTCTCTACTAATGTTCAAATTAGTTGCTATCTAACTATGCATTTAGGATCTACTATCTCTGTATGCTTCATTCTTTGGAGTTAGATCTATTTATCAACTACTATCTTTCTATTTTTATTCTTTGACTTAATGTATTTCCAAATTGATCACACATTAGTCAAAGAGGAGTGAATATAATCACCTAAAAATGGTCATCTAGACTATGAGCTCCCTTTCTAGCATTTTTTCATAGTTTATCTATCACTTATTCTTTGATCAAGTCATTACTTTATTATTTATTTAATTATAACATATGGGTTGACCACTTTATCCTAAGTCTTTTATTTAATTAAAAAAATTTCTTCCTTTTAATTAAATAAAATCCCCAAGTCCCACTTATCCTAAGTGTGCACATAAAAAACATTATTCCTATTTTAAAAATAAAATAAAAAGGCTTTTTTGGCTCACATGAGGGGTACACTTTTCTATGTGAGAGGAATGTTTATTTTTAAAATATCTTTAATTCTCCTCCACACAGCTTTTTCCTCTTAAATGTCACCATTGATCTTTCTTAGGTGAGATTCATGTGCACATGGATCACTCAAGACTCATTCTCCACCCTTGATTTTGCATCTTAATCTCTACCATGTATTTATCTTTAAAAGGGGTCCCTCTCCTCATTCTCCAAGCTTGCACTCTCATGCACATGTTATGCTACATGTTTTTTTGGTGACTTTGGAGCTTTGAAGGACTTGGAGCATTTTTTCACTTGCATTCTCAAACTTTCATCATGGCATTCTTAGCTTAGTTTTTCTTTTATGCTCTAGATTATCTCACATAGCTTAATTAAGAGCATTTTTTAATACTCTCATTTTTGTTATCTTATCTTGCATCTTGCATTTCATTTACTTTATCTTGAATTTTCATTTTATTTCATATTGGTTCTTGGGTACTAGCATTCTTGATCTTATCTTTGATTCTTCCATTCTATGGTGCACCTTGCAAGGGTTGCATAGCTAGGTTCATTTGAGAGATACCACCTCGTAACTCTTGCATGTAATAGATAGGAAGCTATAAGACGAGTGTTGGGATGCTCTATTATAATTATAGTTTATAATAACCCCCCTCTTTGGAATTGATGGCAACAACTCCAAAAATATATTTCAGAAATACTTTAGGTTACCATACAATTCAAAATTTATACAATCTTGAGTAACACTCTTAATGTATTAGATCTTCATCAATATCCTTAGTTTCATTATGATATCTTATAAGCCCCCTCTAAGTAATTACTCCCTCTTACTTAACACATCTCTGCCATCTTTCACTTGCTCCCTCTAGGACATTCTCTCCCACTGGATTCATACTCTTTCTCTTTGCTTCTTAGATATTCTCTCCCTCTTTATATTTTAGACAATCTCTCCCGCTTTGACAACAATGGGAAAGACATTATCTCTATCTCATGCATCTTTATCATGTAGACACTTTCATGTGAGTTCTAAAATATTCTTATTTTATCTTCATATGATTGTTCCATTATCTTGTCCTTCTTCCTCACTACTACCTTGGGAAATATCCTAAAGTAGAGCTATTTGTATCAATATGTGAGATAGTTTATTCAATACATTTGATGCAATGCTTCACTGTAACTTAAGTAGCTTTGTTTAGGGGAATCACCCCTAGTTTACCTCTAAGATATTCATGAGAATCCTTAAGTAAATCTTTAGTGAATATGTTAGCTATTTTCTCTTTTGTGTTTACATCTTCTAATTTCACTTATTTGTCTTGAACTAGCTCTCTTAAGTAATGATACTTGATAGTAATATGCTCTATCTTTGTGTGCATAACAGGGTTCTTTGATATGTTAATAACACTTGTGTTATCACAATAGATAACTGCTAGATCAGTAATCTCTTCCTTCATACCTTTCAACAATTTCTTGATCCATATAATATTTGAGCAATTAACTACTATTGTCACATACTTGGCTTCAGTTGTTGATTGAGAAATGTAGTTTTTCTTCTTTCTTGTCCATGAAATCAATCACTTTTCTAGAAAGAATGCACCACCACTTGTAATCTTCCTATCATCAAGATTTCCTACCCAATCAGAGTCAGTGAAAGCCTTCAGTTCAAACTTGTCATTCTTCTTGTGATACAATCCATGGTCTTCTATTCCTTTTAGATATCTTAGTATTCTCTTCACTACCATCATATGATTGTTTGTAGGAATTTCTAAAAATATAGCAAATATCCCAATAGCTAGGGCAAAATTTGGTCTATTATGAACTACATATTACACTTTATCAATTATTGATATGTATTTTGTCTGGTTCACATCATTTGAATCATCATTCTTACATAACTTATGTCCAGTAGCCATAGGTGTACACACCGATTTAGAATATTCCATCCCAAAAAAATTTAGTACCTCCTTAATATATTTGGACTAAGAGAAGATACCTTGCTTCATTTGATACACTTTTTAACCAAGAAAGAATTTTATCTCACCAAACATTGACATTCAAAATTTGTTCTTCATTTCATCAAAAAAATATTTGCATAATGTTTCATTTCCTCCAAATATGATATCATCAACAAAAAATTTAGATAACAATACCTCATTGTTCTTACCAATCTTAAATATAGATTATTGTTATCATTTGTTCTCTCAAATCCAATCTTCACCAAATAGTTATGTAGTCTTTCATACCATGCTCTTGGGGCTTGTTCCAATCCATATAAATATTTGTAAAATTTACACATCATATTCTTCTTACTGGGATCTACAAATCCTTTAGGCTGATCTATGTATACTTCTTCTTCAAGTATCCCATTTAAAAATGCAAATTTGACATCCATTTGATATACCTTGAATCCTTTATAAGAAGAATATGCAAGCAATGTTCTAACTCCTTCTAATCTAGCTATAGAAGAAAATATTTCCCCATAGTCAATGCCTTCCTCTTGTGCATATCCCTTGCATACCAATATTGTCTTGTTCCTTGTGACTTCACCTTTCTCATCCATCTTTTTCTTGAATATCCACTTGGTTCTAATAAAATTTGCCTTTAGGTATAGGTACTAGAGACCATGTTTTATTCTTTTCAATCTGTTCAATTTCTTCATGCATAGCTTGTATCTAGTCTTCATTCACCGAAGCATCTTTCATAGATTTGGGCTCAAACTCACAAAGTAAACATGTATCACTTCTAAGCCTTTTTATTGTCATAACACCAGAATCTTTATCTTTAATAATTTGTTTAGGCGCATGATGTCTTCTTACATATCTTTCTAATGCAAGCTCTTTTCTTCTTTGTTCTTCAATAGGTTCATCTTGAAAAATAATTTATATCTCATTATCTCTCACTTGTTTAGGTTCAGGTTCTAGTTTTGTATGCTCATAATTGCCTTCCTATTGTTCGACTTCCTCTATATGTGATTTGACATCATTTATCTATTGCTCGACACCCACAATCTATTATTCAACAACTTGCTATTGGAACTTGGCATTTCCAGTCTATTGAGGATTTATAGCTTTGATTTCTTGTTCGAGTGGTGTGCTTGTGTTAGGATAAAACCATAGATAGAAATAGTAATTACATGCAAATATAAACAATATCAAAAATATAAGAAGAATATGCAAGCAATGTTCTAACTCCTTCTAATCTAGCTATAGAAGAAAATATTTCCCCATAGTCAATGCCTTCCTCTTGTGCATATCCCTTGCATACCAATATTGTCTTGTTCCTTGTGACTTCACCTTTCTCATCCATCTTTTTCTTGAATATCCACTTGGTTCTAATAAAATTTGCCTTTAGGTATAGGTACTAGAGACCATGTTTTATTCTTTTCAATCTGTTCAATTTCTTCATGCATAGCTTGTATCTAGTCTTCATTCACCGAAGCATCTTTCATAGATTTGGGCTCAAACTCACAAAGTAAACATGTATCACTTCTAAGCCTTTTTATTGTCATAACACCAGAATCTTTATCTTTAATAATTTGTTTAGGCGCATGATGTCTTCTTACATATCTTTCTAATGCAAGCTCTTTTCTTCTTTGTTCTTCAATAGGTTCATCTTGAAAAATAATTTATATCTCATTATCTCTCACTTGTTTAGGTTCAGGTTCTAGTTTTGTATGCTCATAATTGCCTTCCTATTGTTCGACTTCCTCTATATGTGATTTGACATCATTTATCTATTGCTCGACACCCACAATCTATTATTCAACAACTTGCTATTGGAACTTGGCATTTCCAGTCTATTGAGGATTTATAGCTTTGATTTCTTGTTCGAGTGGTGTGCTTGTGTTAGGATAAAACCATAGATAGAAATAGTAATTACATGCAAATATAAACAATATCAAAAAATAATAGATCACATAGAAGAGAACACAAGATGCCAAGATTTAACATGGTTCACCCTGTATACGAGGATTAGTAATGCAAAGAACACTAAATATCAAATCAAAAGTATTCACAAAACTAAATAAACGTAACTTCAAGATAGACTAAGATGAGCTCTCAATTGAGAATATGAGCCATTAATGGGCTCTCTCAATGAGAAGCTCTCTTGTTGAGTAGCTTTGTCTAATTAGATAGGATGTATGCTCGATTCTCCAAAGGCGTCAATGGTGTTCTTGATGGATTTTGACTTGGGTGAATGGATTTGATGTAAAATGACTTCTCAAAAATGGCATTATGGCTTTACTTCATGATCAAAATAGCATTACTTTGTTACTATGGGTAATTGTGTTAAAATGGCTTGGGAGAAGATTCCTTAAATAGGCAAAGGGCTTGAGGGATCAAGGGCTAGATGCAAGGATGGAAGAAAGCTTATGGAAGGTTTAGATTGAATGAGAGGAGAGCACATGTATTGTGCTTCCTTACAACCAATCAGAGAGTGACACATGTCACAAGGTCTTTGGTTAGAGCAAGAGGGGTTGAGGGGTCAACAAAGGAGGCTCAAAGCTCATAAAGACCCTCATAATGGCTTGTAAGAGCAATAAATGGGCTTGTAAGAGTCCTTTATGACTTTGTGAGCTTCATAAAGTTTTATGGTTGGGATATTTGTGAGAGAGTTGAGATATTTTGACTTGGGTTGGATTAAAAAAGTCTTAAACTTGACTTAGGAATGTGCAAATGATTAAGGCTTGGATTAGGCTTGGGTTAAGATTAGATTAGGCTTGTCAGAGATGGGCAAGTGGATGGCATTTAATGAGGGTGGGTGAAGGAGGAGATATTTGTTGGCTTTAGCTTGGGTTAGCAAGTCTTAACTCATGTTTAAGGAATATGACAAAGTTAGGGGGGGGATTAGGATTAGGGTGAAAGATAAGGATTGACATCTTCTATAAGAGTCTAGGCTTTGGATGAGGACAAAGACTTTCTAGAAGAGTCTAGAACTTCCTAGGATAAGGATAAATAAGGTTTTTAGGAAATAAATAAAGTTTTATTTATTTCAAGGGTTTGGGTTGAAGAGATATTTATTAAAATATTTTTAATAAACATGAGGGTTAATATTTAATCTTAATTAAATATTTTGAGTTGGAATTAGGGTAGAAAATGATGGGATTAGCCTTTAATAGAAATTAAAGAAGGATTGGAAGATTTTGGAAGAGGTTAGTGGTCTTAAGGAAAGTGGTCAAATTTTGGGCAAAAAATAAATAAATAAATTATTTTGGGATTTTTGGTCAATTTATTAATTAAATAATTAATAAATAAGGAAATAATGTTTAAATAAGATTTGAACATTTTTGGGAGGGATTCCTTAATTAAATATTTTTAATTAAGATAAAGGGATTTAATGGCATAAAAATAAATAAATAAATAAAATAAATAATTAATTAATAAATGATGATGTCATCAGGAACCTTTTCAAAAAATAAAAATACTTTATTTTCTAAAGGATTTTTTAGGTGTCTACATTTTGCCCCTCTTTGATATAGTGTTGAAACAACACTATTTCAAAGAAGTTCAGATATAAACGACATGGAGATGACTTTATGGAGCAACACAGTTGCCCCAATCTCGGGTACAAGAAAGAGAATGGACTGCATGATGCCCCCTCAAGAAGGTGGTGGGGAGAGAAAATGAGGCTTGACGATTTCTTGAAAAATACAAGAATATTGGATGAGCAAGGAGACTCAGATTGACAAAGAGAAGGGGCTGAATTAGCTCAAACTCTCACTACGAGAGAATGAGAAAGGGAGAATTAGAGGCACAAGAGTAAATAAGCTTAAGACTTCAGGGGAGATGGAGGATGAAGGAGCGGAGTGCCATAAAAAGGAATCCAGGATAAGGGAAGGGATGATGGGATGAGATAAAATTGAGGCAACAGGATTTCAAAGAGTCAGATTGGTAGAAGATGGGTTTTGGAGATCCCTAGGACTAGGATTGTGGATCTCGAAAGATGAGGCTTGGTGGATTGATTGGATTGGTGGATCCCTAATACTAGGATTGTGGATCCCTAAAGCTAAAAGTGAAGATTGATTCAAAGAGATACTGATGCATGAGCTAGGTTAGGAGAGACAAATGTTGGATATGGATGGGGGATAATGGAGATGAAGGGATTCTATTGAAGCTTTTTGAGTAGGAGGATACTTCAAAGAGAAGTACCACCATGTAGTTGAGCACTAGATTTGCTATAGGACTGTTGGTTAATTGCCAAGGTTACCAAGAACATCAAGGTTGTGTCACCAACCATCCAGAGGACTAACGGACTGACTCGAAACAAACACACAAGGATTTCCCTAGCATCACACATGAAACTTGGAGGAAACATCATGGAACCAACACTAGGTAACCCACAAGTAAAAAAAAAACAAACGAAAGACTTGATCAAAACCTTATGCTCAGAGTGCCCCATTTGCAACATACCATGATATGGAAGATCGTGGCAACCTTGAGGAGGGAGCAAAAAGATTGCTTGGAAAAGATACTTCAAGACCCAAAAGGGAAGATTCCAAATCAAAATAAAGCAAAAATCCGAAAGAGAACCATTTGCCAATGAGATGGGTAGGACGAGGTACTAACAAACCAAGATTAGACATGAGGAAAGCTATATCCTGCAAGGATCTATCGGAGAGTACCTAAGCTAGTGGATTTGGATGAGTGATGCTCTGGGAAAGTTGAAATAAGAAGGATAACACTTTGATGACAAGAGATCTAGCTAAAAGATGCATTGGAATAGCTAACAAAGATTTGTGCAATGTGTGCAAGATGCTGATCAAGGATGAACTGACATGAAAGCTAGATAGATACAATGGTACTAAGCTAAAGAGGATGTACAAGCTGACAGACCAAGATATGGGACAAATGTACAAGTTGTTTTGGACAAGATTGGATATACAAGCTATGATACAATGTATGATACAAGCATTGGATACAAGATTATTTACAAGCTGTACAGGAGCTCCAGATGATAAGATAGTGGGATGGCTCAAGTTGGTGCAAGATGCAAAAGCTAAGGATGAGGTGATAGCACAAGATATGGATTTGGCAGGATGCATCCAATGATGATGATAGATGTGTGACCAAGGATGGGGACAATGCTAAGGTTGGTGGTAGCTGAGCTGATAGATGGCACTAGAGTGAATGGCTAATGAGAGGATGACATTGGATTTGCATGAGGATAGCCTAGAGCGAGATACCAATGACAAGGGAAGATGGACAAGACAAGATCTCCAAGGAATACAGTGCCCTCAGTCAGAAGATGACATGCGAAAGGAGGGCTTACGATGGATGTGATAGGATTGAAGCGAGGATGGAAAAGATGAAGGCGCTAGGGAGATGGATGATAGCAGGGATGATGGGGTTAGGTTGCAGAAGACAAGTGGATAGTGATAGATAAAAGGTGGAGGATGAAAGATAGGTGGATAAATTGGAAGATGAAGCTGGATGGCAAGATGTGACCAAAAGCATGAGGATGATAGGCTAAGCTGGGGATGGTTGGATTACGCATGACACTTGTTTGCCAAGTTTTCATCATGGTACTTGTCCAAAGCGCTTGAATTGCCAAGTTTTCACCAGTGGACGCTTTATTTTTCTTTATTTTGTTTGACTTTTTTGACTTTAGACTTAGCTAGAATGATTTTGGCTTTCTTCAACTATTTTTGGTTTTTTTGGGATTTTTCACTGGCTGTTGGAATGTTTAATTTTGTTGCTAGCTGTTGGTACACCAGATGTGTGATTTATGCCATAGATCAGATTAGATAGGATTGATGGTAGGAGATGGAGGGATGAAAAGGTTGGAAAGGAGCATGAGATGGGGATGCTTGCAGGATCAACATTGGGACATGATGGGATGGGTGTGAAAAGAGCATATGGGGGATAGATGGTAGATGCGAGCTTGATGGAGGATTTGTGGAAGCGCACTTGGGGATATAGGCACCCAAGATGGAGTTAGGAGATGGGGTACACAAATCACTGGATGGGGGATTAGCAATGGTGGATGCCATTATGCATTGGGTTTCAACTTTTTTCTTTGGGATCCACATGGGTTTAGATTTTCTTTTCATATGCTTTTGCATTGTTTTGCATTCTTTGATTGGATTTTTCCTTTTTGGAGTATGTCTTTTAGAATAGACATATGATTGCCTAGGATGTGGATTTTAAGCTTTATGCATTTTGAAGTTGGCATTCACATTGCTGTGGTAAACTTTGGGAAGATGGTTAGGAGAAGTTTTGTGAGATGGACAGGATATGGAAGAGCGTGTAGAGGGATGATGATGGATGATGTGCCCTGATATGTGCCTTTGTTGATCTTGCATAGGAATGGAGGGAATAAGATTTTTATGATGGCTGATAGGAGGATGGAGGATGGTAGATTTTGGGACATGGGAACCCAAAATGGATTTAGCGGATGAAGGGGGGATATGGTAGGTTGTTTTGGGTTGCAAAGATGGTGGAGGGGGGATGACATAAGATTCTTGAAGGAGTGATGGGAGGTTGGCATGGTGGGCCTGGAGATAGGCTTGGTTTGGGGATGGCGTGTACCAACACTTTTAGATGGCGAGCCTTTAGATACATATCCAAGACCATGAAATCCTAGATTCTTTTGTGTAGTAATAGGCTTTCTGATTCCTTGCTCTTGTGGTCCTAAACCTTGACCTTGATAATGCCATCAATTGAACATTTGAACGAGCTGAGGAAACTTTTTGCTTGTAGAAAATAGTAGAAGTGCTTTATTAGATGTACTGCAATGGGGAGATATTTTTCTTAATTCTTCTACTGAGAGGGGGCCACCATGGATGAATGTAAGTGAACCAAGAGGGTAGATTATAGATGGTGGAATATCTTGGATAGGTGGTAAGATGGAAGCATGGAGCAAAGGAGATGGTAGTATAGGATCTTGATTTAGCTGATGGGATGAAAAGATATCTTGCAGTAGAGTAGGTATGCCTTGAGGTTTTGGGGATGGAGGTGATGGTGACTGCACTATGGATGGAAGACATGGTACGATGATATCTTCATTTATGCTTTGGGGGATGTCAACATTCTTTTGGGCAGGATCTTGATAGGATTGGATTGGAGTGGATGGTGTGATAGGAGGTGAAGGGATGGATTCTTCAAAGGCAGCGGATGGATAGATGGGAGATTCGGTAGTGGAGATGGGTGAGTAGAAGATGGATGCATAAGGGTCATTACGGGAGATTTGGGAAATGCTTGGAGGTGATGTGGATAGGATTTGGAAGGATTTGACAGGTGGTGGGATTTTGATGCTTGCGAGAAGTGGAAGGATTTAAGCAATTTGATGGATGGTATGGGGATGATAGCTATGGGAGATGGAGGTGATATTATAGATGGGGAAGCTTCATCATTGACTACTTCACATGGTTGGATTAGGTGACATGGCTTATCGACTATTGGAGGTAGCTTTTCTTGTATTTTCTCTAGGAGATTCTTGGGAGACTTGTGTGTCAGAGGTGGAGGTGGTGGATTGCCAGGAATAGCTGGTGTGATGGGGGTGGAAGATTGGAAGCTTGGTTGATTGGATGATGGAGGAGAAGTTGGGATATGAGATGGCATGACTAGATAGTTTGGAGGAATGCTTGGATTTTGGGAGATGGTTGGCGGAAGGCATCTAAGGCTCTCAAAATACCCATCATAGTCAACAAGATTTTCATCATCATTGGAATAGGATGTAGTGGGAGAAAGGAAAATGTGGCCAAACTCATCATGATAGGGTTGGGATTTCATTTTTTTATGATGAGTTGGATGGGGATGGGGTCTTGCATATGGATGAACACGGAAGCTCATGGTTGGATTTGGATTAAGCGCAGATTTTGGATTGGCTGATGAAAGATTTTCTAGGGAGAGTCAAAGCTGCATGACAGACCTAAGGAGGATTGGCTGGAGATTTTTGACTTTCCTGTAGATGGAAGACTTCAAGGGTATGCTGTCAAAAGTGAGAGTTTTACTTTCCTATGTGCAAGATTGGTGGCTTTTGGTGTCAACTTGAGGATAGAAAAATGATCCTATGGGCATGACATGAGATTGACCACTTGTGAATCCCAAACTTTAGCTTAAGGTGATGAGGGATGACAAGTGACAAGGCTAGATTACCCTAGACAAAGCTCTGTCAAAGGGATAACCTTGGGGAGAATGAGGGATTTGGATAGATTGATTGGATAGAAAACTCTGGCAGAGTAACAACAATTCTTTACAGGCTTGGGTGATTTTGGATTGGGTTGCTAGCTGGTTGGGGGGATGATTTGGATGGACTTTGGATTTGGGATTATTCTAAAGCAAAGAACTAGATAGATTTAGTTGCGGCAAGGGAGCTTGGATGATTTTTTGATGAGGCAGTGACTACACTAAGTATGCCTTGAGCTGGGAGATTTTTTCTTTTCTGGGATTTTGACCAAAGTTGGCAAACATTCATTCAAAAGCTATGAAAAAATAAGAAGACAAAAGTTTAGAGCAAGCACGTCAAACACACCAACATCCTGGGAAGCTTTCTACAAAGATGAAATTTGGTTTAGCTAGGGAGTCCTTAATATACGCAAGGTACATGAGGCCCAAATCCGTAGATGAAACCAAAAAGATGTCACACAGCTGAGAGGAGCTATAACCCACTTCTCCTCTTTCACTTCTCAAGGGTATAAAGTTCCTTGAGGCTTAGCCTGAGTGACAAAATTTTGATCCCAAGAGAGGTGTCTTTGGATTCACCTCCCAATCTTTATACTCTGTCGGAATGCTAGAGTTGAGGTCATCCCAAGGGGTGATGAAATCTCTAAGCAGGCCTCCTAAAAAAGAAACAAGGTTTTGGATCCTAGTCTTATGCACCCAAGATAGCCTCGAAAGACGACAAGGGGAGAGAAGATTTGGATGACCTTGGGCTAAAAGATAGAGTTCTTTTCCAATTGATGCTTAAGTTTTTTGATCTATACTTTTTGAAAACACATGTGATTAAGATGCAAAGGTTTAATTCCAATTTGAAATGTGCCAACAAAAGAGAAGTGATTGAAGAATGAATACACAAAGGAGAGTTAGGGTCAACAAGAAAGTAAACTCGCGTGCCCGGAGGCCCTCCATGTCAAGTATCGATTAATTTCCTTTAAGGCATTCAAGAGTTGGTGATTGTTCATTTTAAGGCCAAAACAAAGATGTGTGTAAAGTTCAATTTCAAGCACATGCCCAGAGGCCCTCGACATCAAGATTTGTTCAATTTTTATGCCCAAATAAAGTGTTAGTGAGACTAATGTGCATTCAAGAAATTTTCTATTTTAGAAAAACCAATAAAAACTCAAGTGAGTGGAGTTTGATTTTTGTGGAGCATTTAACACCTTCTTAGGTAGACCCATCCCCATATATGGTGCTGATATTGCAACCAATGGTTAGAATGATGGATGATTAAAGAGGGTGAGTCCAACAACAAACTCACTCAAAGTGTCTTTATTTATTTTTATAACTTAGAAAGTTTCTAAAATGTGGATTCTTTTTATGCCCCAAAAGATGAAGTGTGATGTATGATAATAATTATTTGATCTATGGCATTCAAGATTGGATTTGTTATGTATTCCAATTTTTAAAAAAACTTGATTTTAATCCATGGCACTCAAGAGTGATTTTAGCAACATGCATTCAAAGACGAGTGTTTAAACATTCAAGTTCTTTCCTTCAAGCATTCAAGATTGAGATTTTGTGTGTTGTTTAAAGAACTTCAAAGTTCTTTGTTTAACCTTAGTTCATTCAAGATTGAGTTTGTTTGAACTGAAAGTCAAAGAGAAAGGAATAGGGATGCTTTTCTTTCCAATTTAGATCATTCAAGATTGTTTTTGACTCAAAAAAAAGTGACTCTTTGGACTTTGGTTTTCATTCAAGATTTTGTGTTCTAGTTTGCATGTTTTAAGACCAAAAATGATATTCCTAGATTGTTTTGATGCATGAAAAACTTAGAAAACATTTAAGATTTTGCAACAAGACATTTGTTTGAAACAAATAACAAAGCTTTTAGGACAATTTTGGCAACCATATAGGACTCTTAGTTTTCATGAGATTTTAAAAGAACTTTAAAATATTTGCAAATGAAGTTCATTTTATCCCTGATTGATGCTTTTAGTTTGATTTAGATTTTTGTGTGACTTAGTGTTGATTTTGAACCTTTTGAAATGGAAACTTGAAGTTCTTTTTAAGTTTCCAAAAATGAATTGTTCCTAACTTTGCATGAATGCATCTAAAACTTTGATGTTGCAAGGATGCAAATGATTGAATTGATTTAGTTTCATTTGTTAAAAGATTTTTTTACAAATTTTTAGTTTTTTAATGGATTTAAGTATGATTTGGGGATTCATTTTAAGCACTAAAACAAGGTGAGTATGATTTTGCTCCCTTAAAAAAAAATTTGGCCAAGATCACACAAGAAGAAGAAGAAGAAGTAGACGGAATAGAAGAAGAATATAGACAAGAAGAGGAAGAAGAATTCCAAGTGCTTCGTCCACCTATAAGCTTGAAAATTTTGAAAACACAATAAATCCCATTAGAATGTTTGCAAAGAACTCTTGCTTCATCTTCTTCTTGCTTCCTTGGACTTTCAAAACCTAGATTAAATTCCCCTACCAATAACCAAAATATGAAAATTAACCAAAGTTAGTACAAAACATGCAATTTTGACTACAAATGATAACAAGCATGACCCATGCGGGGTTCCACTGGGTGTGCCAGAATGTATATGAGGATTAGTAATGCAAAGAACACTAATTATCAAATCAAAAGTATTCACAAAACTAAATAAACATAACTTCAAGATAGACTAAGATGAGCTCTCAATTGAGAAAATGAGCCATTAATGGGCTCTCTCAATGAGAAGCTCTCTTGTTGAGTAGCTTTGTCTAATTAGATAGGATGTATGCTCGATTCTCCAAAGGCTTCAATGGTGTTCTTGATGGATTTTGGCTTGGGTGAATGGATTTGATGTAAAATGGCTTCTCAAAAATGGCATTATGGCTTTACTTCATGATCAAAATGGCATTACTTTGTTACTATGGGTGATTGTGTTAAAATGGCTTAGGTGAGGATTCCTTAAATAAGAAAAGGGCTTGAGGGATCAAGGGCTAGGATGCAAGGATGGGAGAAAGCTTATGGAAGGTTTAGATTGAATGAGAGGAGAGCACATGGATTGTGCTTTCTTACAACCAATCAGAGAGTGACACATGTCCCAAGGTCATTGGTTAGAGCAAGAGGGGTTGAGGGGTCGACAAAGGAGGCTAAAAGTTCATAAAGACCCTCATAATGGCTTGTAAGAGAAATAAATGGGCTTGTAAGAGTCATTTATGGCTTTTTGGGCTTCATAAAGTTTTATGGTTGGGATATTTGTGAGAGAGTTGAGATATTTTGACTTGGGTTGGATTAAGAAAGTCTTAAGCTACCATTCAATAATCTCTACAACACCAAGTACTTCACATCAAAAATTAGCTGACCTTTTATTAATCTTTCAGTCGAGTACATATATGATTTTTAGATGACTGTTACAAAGGAATTTGAATTAGTTCATCTCTTCAAAAATGACAAATGACAATGAGCTAGTTTTCCCATTACAATCATTACATCAAAATATGAAAGGGACAAAATATGAATCACTTTGCCTTCTTTCCCTTTTTTGATTTTGTCTTATAGGCCTTAGTAGCAACAATGATTGGAATAATTTCCTCATGCCTATGTACATGTACATTACTATACCTTAAGATCCATTTAGAATTCTCTCTTGCCAAATCTTTGATGGCACTCAACTAGTCTTCTATTTCCTCGATGGCCACGTGTATACACCCACCGAGCTTCTAGAATTTGGAAACTCTATTCTGGTGACCGAAAGAGATCCCCATAAAACTATCTATGTAATTGAAGAAGTTCATTTGCATGACAGTTATTCCAATGATTCTCTTCCCTTGTCCACTAGTCTGGGAGTCCATATGTAGACCTCTTAGGAGTTCATAGTCTCTATCCTAATCCTTCTTCACTTTAGCTTTTGTTTCCTTAAGTCCTTCTTCTTTCGCCATGATCATCTCATACTTGAATTACAAGCTCTGAAGCCACCAAAACAAAGGCTCATCTCCTTTAGGCAATGTCTTTTCTTCGACAACTTCCTTAACCTTCATATGGATAACCATCTTTAGTAAAGATATGTAATCTTCACTTTTAACCTTTTCTGCTGCCAGGGTAGCTCTATTAGCTAAAATGTCATCCTTCTTTATTTCCAACCTTAGTATGGCATTGCCAATCTATTCTATAATGGTGAGTCCCTTTGACTTAAGTTTCCCACTCCACTCTCTACTGATTTTCCCAAAGTTTTTATCTCCCTGGATCTAAGAGATGAGTGCTTAATTGTCTGATGAAGCTTTTTAGTTCATGGATTTCAACCTTCATTTTGACCTTTGATAATTTAAGACTTTTGAGTTGTCCCTCTATTACCTCATTTGTTGACTTCCATAAGCTAGCCTTGCTGTCATGTCTAGCCTCCCTGAGATCCATATAGTGTAAGGAAAAATCATCATTCAGACATATCTTTGATTCTTCCTTCTTTGGTAGGCTTTGCAATCTCCATTCTCAGAAGTCCTATTCTAGGATCTTGTCCTTGGATGGACAAGGTCTTCTACTTTTTGACCTTGCTCAGTGTTGTTGGGAGCTCCTTCATCTCACCTCTTTCATTTTCTATCTAGGGTGTCCTCTAGCCATGAATCTATGCCTATCACCTTGGAGGTGGTCCCAAGAGAATCTATACTAAACATATTTCTCTTAGCTAGAGTTAGTGTCTTCAGAGCCGAAGAAAAAGGGTTCTTTGGGGCTTGTGAAATGAGCTTTAAAGAATCTGGGCCCTTATCTACCTCTAAATTTTTTTGTGTTGCCTCATTAGATTTAGTCGACTCATCCTCACTACTTTCACCATCTCCCAGATCCACTACTTGCACTTGGGGACTACTTGGCAGGAGAAGTGTGGTGCTTATAGATGGGACTGGGCTACTATGAGGTGAGGGGGGAGGAGTGACTGCACCATCTTTTGATTCCTCTACCTTCTTCTTCTCTACTTCTGATGGAGTTTTGATTACTGGGAGGGAGCCATCCTAGAAAGTTTGAGTGAAGAGAATATTTTTGTTGGGAGGTTGATCACCTCCATTTGATGGTTGTGCTAGCCCTTGGGTAATGGAAAAAGTGGCACTTGATGTATCACCCTGGGAGGAGAAAGCTACTATAACTATTGAGGAAGCTTGAATTTTTGTACTTTTACTTTGACTCTTTCTACCTATGGTCCATTCAACCCATTTTCTGGTCCTCTTGATTATCTAAGCCATCATTATATCTAACTCTTCCCCTGAATCCTCATAAGGTTCTAAGCTTATTGAAGGGCCTCTTAGCTTAGTCAGATAAGTGTTACTATATATGTCCTGACCATCATCTTGTACTCATTCTACATTGATATTGATTTTATACATTTTCACTTGATTAATTGTTAGTCTGGTGAAAGCATGATCATGGCTCTTGAACTTAGCCTTGCGATCGGCCCAATAGTCTTTAGTGGTGGTGATGTGCTTGATAACACTTCAAAATTGTATAACATGCCTTGTGTACCCATTTGGATAGAACATGGGCCTCAAGACTTTGTACATTTCAAATTTATACTTCATTTCAAACACGTTTAACATGTTCTTAGCATCTGAATGGGTGTCACAACTGAAGGCTTCCACTTTCATAGGAAGCTCATAACCTTTCTTCTTCAGACTCCCACTCAACATGTTCACTTGAGTAGCTTTCAATATGACCTCAATTAGCATGATCATATCACTGGGATATCTCGGTAGCCTCAAGGGGAAACCATAAAAAGTTGTAAGATGCAAATAAGAAAAAGGATGAGAATTGGATAAAATAACTCCTGAATTGGTTGATGGCTACTATGGCTTTAGGACTAGATCTCCTCTCTAGAAATCCCTGTAGCTCCCTACAAATTCTCATAGTGAATGCATCATTAACTTTCACATATTCTACATAGCTATTTTCCAACTGTAAGCATGGATAAAACTCATAAGATTTCACATCATCAAGAAATTTTTCCACTCTTGGGAGGCCTGGGCATAGCTATAGTGAGGCCAACATATAGATGAGGAAAGAGGACATATAGTATGTATTGTAGAACTTTGCGGCATAGAGAGCATTGGATAGAATTTCACTTACCTCATGAGCCTAATCAATATATTGGGTGTTAGAGAAGATAACTTGCACTAAAAAGAAATATTGCTCGATGAAATTCAAAGCTTCTACCTCACCTTTCAGTCTATATAGAAGGACCAAGGTATCAATGATCTTTGGTTTGAGATTAGTCCCAAAAAAGGTCTTAGGAACCTTACTCTTGGTGCTACATGGTTTTTGGAACCATGTCCGCATGATTTCCTTTCTCCAGATCATCTTGTTTGCAAAGAACTTTGAAATAGCTCCTCTCAAAGTCAAATTTGAGTATTCCTCTTGTTCCAATTCTCACAAGAAAGTCACCACAGTTTTCCTATCAATTGAATTTAGCATTATGTCATCTGGTAGCACAATTTTCCTTGTGTTTAGGTTGTAATGATTTATACATTCATAGATAAACTTCGGGGCTTGAACTGCAACCATAAAACTAGCTACCTTGACCAACCAACATCCTTGGAGCTTCCCAGTAATGGGATGAATCTACTCAGACCTCACTCTCTTTTGAAAATCTTGCATGTCATAGAAACAGAGATAGGTATCTATGATATTCTGCAATTGAGACTTGATTCCATTCAATCGGTCAAAATCTAAAAATATAGTTGCCATTGTTTTGAGATTGACTTTTGAATTAATAAAGTGAGAAGAAAAATCTAATGCAACAGATACTAGCTTTTTGAAAAAGTTATGGACATTAATAGAATGACAGTTTAAAGAAAGAATGGTAGTTTGTTCAACCATTTGTGTTTCCATATATATGGGAGCCTTGATCCATTTGTTGATCTTTAGAATTTGCACCACACAAATGAATTGAAGGAGATATCTGTTGAAATAGTAAGTGCATGGTTTTAACAATATCTTGGGGTCTTTTCATTGTTTTGTTGGCCCAACGGTAACTTTCTATCTCCCCATACTTACTTTCTCATTTTCCTTTAAGTTTTAAGAAGTTAACAATATCGTACTTTGTGGGAAAATATTCATTGGGTTGAATTCTACTCATTAACTCTTTCCCATAATGGTTAGATTCTTTCTATTTTCATCTTGAGACATTTTATGTACAAGTGGCGGGTCCAATCCACTTACTAGCTTGACTTTATTTAAAATTCAAGAAACTATCTTCATGGGTTGAAAACCCACCGAGGAGAAGACAATATGTATTTTTCTACCAATGCTCCCCTTTTAATTAAATTTTAGACCATTTTCCTTTTTGGGATTTGGAAATATCTAAGTGACATGCAAAATTTTTGTAGGGGCCCATGTATTGTCTCTTTTCCTTCAGAATCACCTTTTGTGGAAAATTGACTTCATGGGTTAGAAACCCACCAAGGAGAAGTCCATTTTGAGTTTTTCACGAGGATTGATTATGAAAGCTGTGATGAATCATAAACATTTTTTGAGGTAAATAATCATAAAGGGAACATGGATTCACCATAGGGTACCTTGCTATTTTCTTGCTTTGGTCCATATGCATCATTTGGTGCCCTTTGCGGGAAGTCATCTTCATGGGTTAGGAGCATGTTGAGGAGTAGAAAAATTCTAGATTTTCATAAGCTTTTATTTCTATTGATAAAGTGATAGGCCAAAAGTGGATATAACTTGTAAATAATCATTGTATGAGTAACATGAATCTCCATTAGAATCAACACTAACCTACATGTAAAATCATTTTGACAAAATGGAGAACCACTTGACTATGAAATGTGGAGAAGGGGAAAATGGGAAATTTGATGGAGGCTCATTCCACCTAAGAGGGCTTAGACCTAGACTCAAATACTACTAGGAACTCACTATAACCTAAGTATTCACTTTGACTAATTGAATAGAGGGTGAAAAGTAGGGCAATAGTCACTACAAACTAACAATCTCCCACTTGAGGACTAATCAAACTCCACACTAGACAAAAATCTCCCACTTAGAGACTTATCCTATAGCAATACCGCTACCACACGGGGCTCCCACTAGATCAAACCACCTTGGATTCTAAAGTTCTTTTATTCTTGTTCAGTCTAGAAGACCAACCAAAGCTGAAGAGGAGTTCAACTTCTCCCTTGTCACCACCTTTGTAAACATATCTGTTGGATTACCATCTACATCTATCTTGTCCAATTTTAATTGTCCATCATTCAAAACTGACCTAATGAAATGGTAACACAACTGTATGTGTTTTATTTTTGAATTCAGAGTAGAATTCTTCACAAGATGAATGAGACTCTGACTATCTGTAGACAAATAATTATCCCTCTGAGGGTGTCCCAATTCTTCCAAGAAGAAATGAAGCCATATCATCTCCTTGGATACCTTTGTAGCAGCAACATACTCTGCCTCTGTAGTGGATACAACATTCACCTTCTATAATTTAGAAATCTAGCTCACTACTGCCCCACCAATAGTAAATACATAACCTATAGTACTCCACCTAGTATCAATATCCCTTACCAAATTTGAGTCAACATATCCCCGTAAATCAATAGTAAAACACCCAAACTATAAACACTGAGTGGATGTACCTCTCAAATATATGAGAATCCATTTTATTGTAGTCCAATGCTCATTTCTTGGATGACTCATATAACTACTAACAACTCCCATTGTATGTGCAATATTTGGCCTTGTACATACCATAACATACATCAAGCTTCTTGTAGCTAAAGTATAAGGTACCTTAGACATCTTATCCTCCTCTTCTTGTGTCTTGGGACACATCGCCTTAGTCAACTACAAATGACTAGGTAAATGTGTGATGACAGCTTTAGCATTGTCCATAGAGAAACGTTGCAACACCTTCGCAATATAATCAACCTGAGATAATGTCAATTTCTTGTTCTTCCTTTCTCTATAAATCTTCATACCAAGGATTTGTGTCATTGCCTTGAAATCCTTCATAGTAAATGCATATGCTAACTAGTGTTTCAACCCCTTAATATGATCCATGTTAGACCTAGCTACAAGCATATCATCAACATATAAATATAAAATAATGTAGTTGTCATCATCCAATCTCTTAAAGTAAACACAATGATCTAAATGATACCTACTATATCCATGCTCATGCATAAAACTATCAAATTTTAGATACCATTACCGAGGTGTTGTCTTCAAGCCATTTAAACTTTTCTTCAATCTACACACTAAGTTCTCCTTACCCTTTACCTCAAATCCATGTGGTTGTGCCATATATATATCCTCATCCAAATAACCATGAAGGAATACTATTTTAAATGAAGCTACTCTAAATCAAAAATTTTAGTAGCCACAATACTTAAAACAATGCGAATGGAAGTCATTTTAACAACAAGAGAGAATATCTCGTCAAAATTAATGCCCTTTTTCTGTGGAAATACCTTTACAACTAACTTTTCTTTAAATTTTTTCTAACCCCCATCCTCTTCTTTCAACCTACAAACCCATTTCTTCTGTAAATCCCTTTTACCTGCAGGCAATTTGCATAAATCCCAAGTCTTATTTTTCAGTAAAGAGTCAATTTCTTCTTTCATTGCAGACTCCCATTGAATCTTTGTATCCACCTACATAGCTTCATCATAAAATTTAGGTTCACCACCATTAGTAAGTAAAATAGAATACAAGGAAGGATAAAATCTTTCTGGAGGTCTACTTAGCCTTGTTGACTATCTAACATTCACTGGGGTGTGTGGTATTTTTTGTTGCAGATCATGAGGAATTTTTGGAACATCAACTTTTGGAGCATCATCCAACACTACATAATCATTTTTTTCTTATCATGTTGCTGCAAAAGATCTTTGTACAACACTTTCTCATTGAATATGACATCCTTGCTTCTTACAATTTTATGATTTTTAAAATTCCAAAGCCTATAACCAAATTCATTAATGCTATATCCAAAAAATACACATTTCTTTGACCTAGCTTCTAACTTGGTTCTTTTTTTAGAATCTATTAAAGCGAATGCTTCACAACCAATGGTTTTGAGAAAACAATAACTCACCTTCTTACCAATCCATGCTTCCTTTGGAATACCACAACCCAGAGGAGTAGAGGGACCTCTATTAATCAAGTATACAATATTATTAACATCCTCTATCCACATGTTTAAGGGAAACCCTGTATGCAACCTCATGCTTCTTGCACACTCCATTATAGTCTTGTACATGCATTTAGCCACTCCATTTTCCTGTGGAGTCCTTGGAATAATTTTTTGTCTATGAATACCATTAGTGGAACAATAATATTCAAATTCATGACTACAATACTCACCACCATTATGAGATCTAAGATATTTTAATTTCTTACCAGTCTCATTTTCAACCAAGCATTTCCATTTTTAGATTATTTTCGAAGGAAATTAACCTATACTTTTCTAGTTACATCATTAATAAATGTAACATAATAATGAGATCCACCAAGGGAAGATACTTGAGCTGGTCCCCATTCATATGTATGCACAAGCTCTAATTTCTCACTTTTATTTTCCTTCCCACTCTTCACAAAACTCACTCTCCTTTATTTTTCATACACACAACTTTCATAGAAATCCATATTAACACATTTTAGACTTTGTAAAACTTTCTTTTAATGAAGTATTTTTGTACCTTTCTCACTCATGTGCCCAAGTCTGTTGTGCCATAGCATTGTATTAGAATCTACAACAGCTATTTGTTCTCCTTGCTCAACTATAGCAATTGTACCTGAACATTCATTTTCTTTGAAACAATTAAAGTAGAAGGAATAATATGACTTGTACAAAGGTTTTCTACTACAAGGGAACCTTTTAAAAATTTCCAATTTTTATCCTTAAAAGTAACTACACAACCCTCATTTCCAAGTTGCTCTATTGAAATTAAATGCCTACTCAGCCAATGATCTCCATTCTATAACTTAATCTTAACTTTTCCTTTTCCAACTATAATGCCTTGCCAAGGGATCCAAAAGAACTAACCTAAAGTTTTTACTAAGTTTTCCAAACATTTTTTTAAAAAAATAAGAAAGAATATCTTACACATCAAAGACATAGTAGCCGAAGCAATAACATACAATCAACTAAAACATACATAACAGGTTACACTCCTTAAGGATCCCAAGATGTTGAGTCACATTTAGATTTAATTAATTCTAAGTTTAACAACTACCACATCCACATGAAAGAATAATGAAAAAGTCCAATGTCCATAATATACATTTTTTCCAAATGCCTCTTGGCAAAATTATTCAGAATGCTCAATCATCCACTGTACATGTCACAAGGTATGAAAGGCTTAAAAGAATATACATATGAAGAAATATAAATACAACATCCTCCTACGATCCATGATACAAAGTACAGTAAAATAAATGAAATCATCTACCATACATGATACATCCATCCATCATAAAAGAGATAAACATCCATCATGAAATATAACCATCCATCATAAAACACAACTAACTAAGTGCATGGTTCCTCCCAACCATCAATAGCATCATTAGACCATTGTGGGCCCTAGCCATCCCCCGCGGGTAACATCCCAAGCCATCAAAGAGATCATCGGTACTATCATAATATGGATGTCACTCCTAAAACATGCTACAACATATGCATAAAGAAATCTAACATGCTACAACATATGCATAAAGAAATCTAACATGCTACAACATATGCATAAATAAATCTAACATGCTACAATAAAGCATAAGTAAACAACATCATCTAAACATGATAAACAAGCATACCAGGAAGCTCCAACCACGGTGACTATGGACGGATCTCAATGGTAAGAGTAAAAAGCACTAACACTCCACTGTGTGGAACCTAAATGGCCCACTCCCATGCTGATGAGGAGATAGTCTCAAGTCCCAAATAGGATATAAAATCGCATAACACAAATACTCTTTAAGTCCAAGAAATCTAAGTATACTAACTCAAAGGTTCCAACACATAGATCGACATCTAGACCCAGAGGCACACAAAGACACATAGGAAACCTACTCTATAAGTGGACAAGTGTCATCACATGCATCATGTAGAAGTTACCTTGGCAATTAACTTAGGACTCCAAGGTCCTTATTGATTCCCATGCGACCATTAGCATCCTCTCATATTGACAAGGCATACTATGGAATGCAAGGTCGCAACCAAGCTCTCTCTCTACTCCCATCCTAGTTTGTACTAGCACTCGAGGCATGGGCGAGAACATACAATTATCTTATTAGGTTCATTTTAATCCACATTTAGTGTAATGTTATCACTTATTAAAAAATAACTTACAATGAGTTTGTTAGAATTCTTTAGAATAACTGAGAGGAGGGGGGGGGGGGGGGGGGGGTGAATTAGTTATTCAAGGTCCAAATGCCTTAATAATACTTTTTCTACACTTTTAATAAATCCATACACTTTTCATCCATCCAAACTTAAATCAACCATATTAGTAAGTTACAATAAATCAACATGAAGAGATAAAACATGCAAGATCAACACATGACACAATGATTTACGTGGAAAACCAATTTGGGAAAAACCACTAGTAACATGCTACTTGATTTTCACTCTTTTAAAGTGATGCCTTGTTAAAAGCCTACCCTATTAAAGGCTTACAACACACTGTTAAATGTGATCTTGTTAGAGGATTTCACCAAATTTTTAGGAATGGGCCTAGTTAAAGGACTTTAGAACATTCACTTGGAATGTCACCCTGTTAAAGGATTTATCTCATGGCTATCAAACCAACCTAAGTCCATAGGATTTAAACTAACTGTTACAATTCCTAGAAAGTAATGATAATGGCCTTTTGATCTGATATAACTTACAACATACTTTGTAGATTTTAGATCACACTTTCAGTTCAATCCTTATGCTTGGCTTCAATCACTTCAGCTCTGATTGCTTGTCTTCTTATCAAGCTTCGTCTCCTTGAGTCTTCTTACTCATCATGCCAATGCATCCATATCTAGAGTCTTCTTATTGAAACAGAGTAACTATGCTCTCTTTCCTCCTTAGCACCTCCTTCAACATTTTATGCTTTCATGCTTGACCACCTCTCTCTCTCTCTTCTTCATGAACTTATGACTCCTTAAATAGAAATCTGATTTTGCCTTTGCCGCTCAATTCTCCTTCTCCAATTTTAGGGTTTCAAAATGGATTAGGTAAGATACAATGTATCTACCTCATATCTTGTTCTCATCTAGAAACTTTGTCAGTTGTATCCTTAAAAATGTTTTACATGGTGTTCTGTGCCACCAGCTCATCATTCTTATCTTCCATTTAATCAAAAACTTCTAGATAACAACCTTGTCAGCTTAGATCTGGTGAATCTTCGATTTTCAAAATAATGCAACAACTCAGCATTATTGTTTTTACTGGTGCTCCGCATCTCTATGTTACTCGGTGCTATTGGTTTTACTGGTGCTCAGCATCTCTGTGTTACTCGGCACCTATATCTGCTCGGCACTTGTATCACTCGACACTTGAAGTTTACTTGGCACTTGATATCACTTGGCATCTGAAGTTTACTCGGCACTTGATATCACTCGGCACTTGAAGTTTACTCGGCACTTGATATCACTCGGCATCTGAAGTTTACTCGGCACTTGATGTTGATCTTGCTCAGCTTCAACTAGAAATCTGTTCGGCTTCAACTAGCTTGCTCAGCTCCTTCTCTCTAATGAACTTTAGTTAGGCTTTACAAATGTCTTAGCTAAAAACCTTACATCTTTGATATGTTTCAGTGTGCCCATTCTTTGTGTCTTATAGTATGTCATCAACACACTTTTTTATCAATGGCTTAGCTAATCCTTGTACTTCATTACAACAACATAACTTCAACCTTTCTCTAGGTGTACTAGTTACATCTTATTGATTGCCTCCTCCTTGTCAATCAACTAATTGATAGTATTTGGATCATTAAAGCAATTGTCATTCCTACAAGTAGAAAGTTTGACATCAATGACAAAACAATGATTGAGAACATTCTTTACCATTTCCATATATCATTCCAACAACTTTCCTCATGATCTTTTCAATAATTTCCAACAGATTTACCCTGACAGCCACTTCCCGACACTACAAGAAGATATCCTACCCTAGGCTCATAAAATCACAAATCCAACAATCATATAAATATCACCTCATTCCTATACAAGTGACTAGAAAGCATCAAAAGATAAGCACAATAATCACACTAGTTCTCCATAAGAAATTGTAAAGCATCAAATGATAAGTCACAATATCCATCAATTCTCCAATGAGCAACTGGAAAGTATCCCACAATATCCATTGGTTCTCAATGAGCAACCAGAAAGCATCCCAAAATAATACTAATTGAAGACTCTAAAATGGTCAAGTCAAACATGTCACAACATGGCATCATCAAGAACAAAGCTAACACTTCAGTCCAATCTAGGCAACTGGAAAGTAACCCAAGTATAACTGATCGAGACTCAAAAATGGTTAAGTCAGGTATCTCATATGCATACACCTCAGCTTCACACAAGAAGACTAGAAAACAATAACAAACAGTAAATACATCACATCATAGAGCATACTTAATCACATCACCATGGTTGGGTTAAAAGAATCGAGACAAAAACATCATAACATCACAATCACATAACCCCTGAGCCTCTGGTAACAACCTAAGACTGGTCAAGCTAGGACAACCCAGAACCCCAAAACATAGACATAGAAAACATAATAGTCTCATAGATTGGTTTTTTTTGAAAGCACATAGTTTTGAGTTAAACAATAAGGTTTCAGTTTCCATTTGACATATAGTTTAAGTGAATGAAATTCATAGTTTACCCTTATGAATTAACTCGTTCTTAGTTAGAATTCACCCTTATTGATTTCAAGTCAATTTCCTAAAAATAACCCAAGGATAATTTATTTATTTAAGTTATTAAAACAATACCTATTGATTTCCAAATATAATAATCTATAATTTCATTAAAGTCAACATTATAATAATTAAATAAATTTTAGAGCTTAATTGATCACCTATCATTATTAATTAATCTTAATTAAATTACATTTAATTAAATCAATTAATAATTATATAAAATATTCATATTACTGCATAATTTACAATTCTAAATTTATTTTAATAATAATTTAATTAAGTATTCGAATTAAATATTATCAAAATTACAATAATAAGTTTTTCTCCCCAAAAGTATTCTTATAATAAATAATTAAGACTTTAACGTAATTATCATTAACTTCTTTAATAATTTATTCTTAATTTATCTAATAAAATAACTATTGTTTATTTAATGAGATAATATCGACATTAATAACCATTTAATTAACCTTCTTTAAATTTATTTATCATATATATAAAATATATTTAAACTCATTAATATGTATTAATAAAATCTATTACTTCCCCGATCGTCATATTAATTATTAAACATTAATAATTAATAATGGTACTAATAACTTCATTTACAAATTAATTTAATGATTGAAACCCCTTAATTAACATTATTAAATACCAATAAAAATTAATATTAAAATATTAAATAAATATAATTTAATAAATTATATATTATAAATTATAATAAATTAATTATAAAATTTACATATAACAAAAACATTATATAAAAAAAAAGGCATATTGTTTTAAAGGCCCGCCGGCCTTATTAAAATGGCGGCTACAGTGGTAGCCCTGCTGTCATAGACAACGCACTACTGCTACGTACAACAGTGTTGCTACGCATAGCTGCTATCACACACAGCATGGTGGGTAGGGGAGTTGGTGGCCCCGCCCACCAAAACTTATACATATAATTTTTTTAATATAAATTAAATTGAACTCCCCCCTCCCCGCCTTTTATATTATTATTAATATTTTTTTAAAAAATTATATTTTGTTTAAATTTTATTAAACATTAATCCCTTTCCAATTAAAATTTAGATATATATATATATATATATATATATATATATATATTTAAAACAATTTATTTTATTTAAAATTTATAGAATCTATTTCAAACCAACTCTCTCTCTCTCTCTCTCTCTCTCTCTCTCTCTCTCTCTCTCTCTCTCTCTCTATATATATATATATATATATATATATATATATATATATATATATATATATAATATTAGCAATATTAGCTTGATAGGATAATTATGTTTAACTATTCAAATTTCCAATTCAGAATTTCCATTTTCAAAATCAAACCCTTTCCAGATTAAAATTCTAATTTCTTTCTACATACGACAATGTTTTCATAAATTCAAAATGAGAGAGCAATAGGTTCATGCAACAAAATCTAGAGATCGATTTCAACAATCACGAAGAAAACATAATTATCTAAATAATCCTAATTTTAACCGGGTGCATAGAATTCAAGAACCTACCTGGTTCTGATGCTAAGATCGCAACCACCCAAAAGATTTGCGAGAGAATTCACTCCTTTCGAAGATCTTCTCTCTAGATTTTTTTTTTTCCAAAATTTCCCTCCCAGAATTCTCTCTCCAAATTTTTGTCCATAAAAAATGAACCCCTCAATTGTGATAAAGAGTTCTCTCCTTAAATCGAGGCACTTATTGTGCGTTCACTTGGGAGAACTCCTTGCTCACAACCCTTAACTCTCAAATTAACTTTTATTAATCTTCCTTTTATCTTGCATTAACCTTTTTCATGCACATTAAAATAATTATTAAATAAATTTATTTAATTTTCCAATTGACTTCTATTTTAATTAATTTATTAACTTTAATTCCATGCACACTTTATGTAATTAAAATAACATTATTAAATTCACATGTTTAATCATTTTAATTAATTTCTTTTATTTTAATCTCATGCATATATCATGCGAACTTAAAACTTTTCATAATTAATATCTTTTTATTTAATTAATTTCTCAATTAATTAAATATTAAAATATCATAATAATTTTCCATTAAATTAAATCATTAATTAATCTTTTAATTAGACTTAATTAATAGAAAATACACCAAAGACTCATAAAACAACATATGAAAACCCATCGTGGCAAAACACATACTAAATCAAACAAAAGGGTTATAATCACGAATTAACATCATTCGATGCATTTGAAGGGTACTTGAATTAGATACTTGTCCTAATTATCAATTAGGACAAATGGCTTAAGGGTTTAGGATTTGGACTTAAGAATTTATCTCCCCTCTCTTACCATTGAGATAATGTGATAAGGTATGTTCATCTTGGAAATTCAGGGAAGTCAATACCTGATACTTGCAACCTGCATAAAATCCACGCATGTACATACACAATATTCTAAGCTAAACAGGCAATGGTAGGAAGCAGTGCATCGTGTAGATCCCGACTAGTAGGTGACTATGACTCCCTTCCTTAACCACATCAAAAACACCATACATAAAGAAAACAAACACACACACCATACACATGCAAGTATGGGGTAAGTATCCATAAGAAAACACATAATAATCCATCTAACTAATCATAGTCAATAACTAAAAACACTGACTAATCATCATGCATACATGAAATATAGAGTACCAAGTAATCTCATCATATAATAAACTGAATCTGAAACAATATCTAATAATCTCAAAACAATAGTACTAATCATCAAACATAAAACTGGCCTAAAAGAGTTTGGCAATGATAGCAAAATGTGAACTAGGGGCAGGCACTACACCAACAATATGATAGGTTTTATTATCCCCCAAATAAACAAGCCTAATATCCCCTTAGACATAATCAATAAAATAACCTCTATGAGGTGTAGCATGAAATGAAGCACCATAATCTAAAACCCATGAATCATCAATACTTTTAAATAATAGGATTTTTTATTTACCACATTTACGCCCTTGTTCCCTTCTGGTTTTTTTCCTTCATTGTTCTTTCAAGTCTAGTAATCTTTCCTCTTATGCCCTAGTTTCCCATAATACTAGCAATCTCTTGATCCTTTGTATTGAGACCTCTTCCCCTTTGACTTTCCTCTTGATTTCTCATGATTTCTAGAATTATTTTCTCTCTTAGTTGTTCTACCTCTGCTTTGTGCGTTCAAAGCACTTCCTAATATAGATCCACCTAAGGTTTTCCTACAAATTTCCTCACTCAAAATAATACCAATCACATCATCATATTTTAAGGTATTAGATCCAGAAACAAAATTACTCACAACCATTACCAAGCCATTCAAGCTTTGAGGAAAAGAACAAAAAATCAAGAGAGAAGTAATTTCTTCATCAAAATTAATACCCACAGAAGATAACTGATTAGTAACAGTATTAAAATCATTTAAATGATTTGTAATAGATCCAACTTTTTCCATTTTCATATTAAATAAATGCTTCATTAGAAATACCTTGTTTGAAGCAAAGAGCTTTTCATACAATTTTGCTAGTTTTTCCATCAACTATTCTGTCATCTTTTCTTTTGTAATGTTAAATGTCACTGATGGTGCCAAGCATAATTGAATACTTCCAAGTGCCTTTCTGTTAAAAATCTCCCATTCCTCATTTGTCATAGTTCCTTGGTTCTTAGTTTTTTCTTCCAATAGCTTCCATAAATCCTTCTAATAAAGATAGTCCTCTATTTGCATCTTCCATAATTGAAAGTTTTACCCATTAAACTTGTCAACCCTCAGCTTACCCTTATCTACCATTGCTCCCACTCAACCATGAGACTCCCACTCAATTGTGAGACTTTCCTACAAAGAATAACTCAAAAAAATAACTTGGTTCTGATACCACTTGTTAGGATAAAACCACAAACATAAATAACAATTTCATGCAAATATAAACAATATTAGAAAATAATAGATCACATAGAAGAGAGCACAAACCACCAAGATTTTACGTGGTTGACCCAAACCTTGGGCTACATCCACCAAACAACAAGTCCAATATTATTATGATCCTATTCTAGAAAATTTATTTTTCTCTAAAATAATCAAAGTAGATGGGACAATATGGCCTTTAGTTGAGTAGGGAGAACAAATAGCTACTGTAGATTCTGATACAACACTGTAGCACAATAGACTTGGGCACATCATTGAGAAAGGTATGAAAGTACTTCATTCAAAGCAAGTTTTACCAGGTCTGAAATGTGTTAATATGAATTTCAATTACGTATTAATTTTTGATCTATTATGGGTTATGTGGAAATGGTTATATTCTCTATTGCAAATTTCCTTACAAGAACTAACAACTTGGAGTACTATCATTCACATATATGAATGAACTATAGTCTTTAGGTTATGTCTTACATTTTATTTTATTTTTCTCTATATATTCATTGGTGCTAAACTAAATAATGCATGTATTTTGTTACATAATTTCACATTTGCACTTTCCACAACTTTGTTAGTGTTATAGTTCAAACATTTATAAGATTTGCTCTTAGTAGAATATCCTAAGAATATACTTTGTCACTTTTAGCATCAAGTTTTCCATTCCTATTTTTTTTAAGTATGTAACATTTTCTTCCAAAAATATTGAAATATTTCACATTAGGTGCATATCCATACCACAATTCAAAAGGTGTAGCATTTGTGCCTTTCTTGACTTGCACTCTATTTAGAGTATAAAATGTTATACTTACAACTTCTCTCCTATATTTCTAACACATTATTCTCCATCATCAACATTCTAACACAATCCATAATTGATCTATTCCTTCTTTCAAAAATTCCATTATGAGAAGGGGTCCTAGGTGCAGATATTTGTCTTTTGATTCCTCTATCATTGTAGAATATTTTGAGCTCAATAGAAATTAATTCACCACCTCTATCACATTTTAAACACTTCAAACTCTTCCCTTTCTCTTTTTTAACTCTAGGTAAATACCACTTAAACAATCGAAAAGCATCATATTTTTCTTTAAGAAAAATTGCAGTCATCATCCTAGAATAGTCATCAACAAATAAAATGAAATATTTGTCTCAAAAATAGCTTTGAACACTAATAGGTCCACATAGGTCAGTATGAACTAATTCCAAAATATCATTAGATGAATATATTTTTCTCTTGAAACTAGACTTTGTCAGTTTTCCCAATTGACATTGTTTACACATAGCATTTTTAGATTTCTTATGTTTTGGCAATCCTCTTACTCTTTTCATTTTACTAATGCTAACCAAATTGTTAGAGTTCACATGACATAACCTCTTGTGGCATAATAAAATATCTTCATGTTGTGCAAACAAGCATGTCTCATTAGATAAATCTAGATAGAATAAAATACCTCTTGTTTGATTATCACTTCCAATCAATTTACCATCAACATCAAATTTTTTTCCCTTCCTATGATGGAATTCAACTCTGTAACCTAATTTGTTTAATTGTGAAACACTCAATAGATTATAGGTAAGTCCTTCAACCTAATAAACATTATCACATTTGATCTTTTCAGTTAGTTGAATTGCCCCTTTACCTTTCACAAGACATGGAAAATCACACCAAATTTAACATAGCCACCTCTATATGGTCTAATGTCCTCAAATTTATTTCTATCACTAGCCATGTGATTAGATAAACCACTATCAATTATCCATCTATCAATTTTGTTCACATAAGAGCTTAAAGCATTTTTCTCATCTTCATCAAAGTCTTCTTTTATAGAAACATAGACTACCTATTCATCATTACTTTAAGATTTAGTATTAGTTTCTTCTTCAACATTATAACATGATTTCTTATCTTTTTCCTTGTAGTCCTTATTCTTCTTGAAGTCTTAGTCATCTCTTCTTCCATTGTACTTAATCTCCTTCATTTCATCATTGTCTTCTCTGTTAGGACACCTTGCAAAAGTATGACCAACCTTGTTGCATGAAAGATAGATTATGGAAAGTTTATCTTTGTATTTTCCTTTGCCTCTTCCAAATATTCTAGCTATCAATTCCTAAAGTTCATCAAGTTCATCATCAAAAGTATCACTATCACTTTTCACATGTTTTCTTTTTCCTTTCTTGCTAAGAATCAGTTGTGATTTAAAAGAAAATTTAATGGTAGCAAGAGTGTAAATATCAAAATTAGACATCTCAAAAGTAGTAAGCCTACCAATCACACCTTCTAGTGTTAGAGCATTACCTAGTTCACATCTCAGTTCTTGTATTGCAAAAACCATAATAACATAAATAGGAAGTAGAGTTCTCAATACCTTGTTGATTATTGTTTCATCTTCAATCTTTCCTTTGGATCCTCTAATAGCATTGATAATAACTTTGATTCTTGTGTGGTACTATACTATGTTCTCACCTTCTATCATTTTCATTTTATCAAACTTACCTCTCAGACTTTCTAATTTGGATTTTAAGACACTATCATATCCTCCATAGATGGCCTTTAGTTTATCCCACATATCCTTTGAATTATTACACTCCTTTAAGTCATCAAACTTAGCATAGCTTAGGGTTGAAGCAATATCCAACATTGATTTTTTCTTTTCTTTTAGTTGTTGAGTAGTTAGAGGGACTATTGTTATGTCCACATATGCAGTGTCCAGAAAATTTAATGGAACATCACCAATAGTAGCTATATGCAGCCTCATCAACATTTTCCATGCCGGAAGATTTTCTTTGTAAAACTTTGGTACTTCTCTCTTGTATGTCATGATTTTTATTTTTGAGTACCTTCAAACTTCTCTCTACAAGCACCAATGCTCTGATACCAATTGTTAGAATATTTAGAATAACTGGGGGGGTGAATCAGTTATCCAAGGTCTAGATGTACCAATTGAACAAATAAACACTTAATCACATTTAGATCTCATCATTCCACTACTCAGTCTCTACTGTAAACTATTAACAACATTAGCTAGTTGTCCATTCTTCTAAAATAATAGACTTGTAGAATGTAAAATTTAATTAGTAAAACAACATAATAACATCCACAGAAGTTTGAAACTAGTATTTGATGTGGAAACTCAATTTGGGAAAAACCACCAGCAACATGTCACCAATTTTCACTCTTTTGAAGTGAGTCATGTTAGGAGCCAACCCTGTTAAATGGTACAATACAAACTATTAAATGTGACTGTGTTAAAGTATTTAATCACCCTTTTAGGAGTGGCCTTGTTAGAAGACTTTAGAACATTCCATTAGAATGTCACCTAGTTAAAGGATTTATAGAGACTATTAAGTCTTTATGACTATTAGGTCAACCTTGATTAATGGATTTCAAATATTGTTTACAATGGTCAAAAAGTTACCATAGGTTTGATCTGTTAAGTACAACTCACTTCCCATGTACAAATCTATGCTTAGCTCCCATGTACTGATTCACTATATGGCCTCCATTGTTATCTCAATCTCAAATTCACTTGGCAACCATTCAAGCAACCACCCTTCACCTATTCTCAACTCTATTAAACCTTCTTCTTAGATTCACCAGTCAACAACATTAGTAAAAACTCCAATTTTCTAGAACTTATTCATATGTGCACAATCTCTCTGCACTCTCTTCTAATACACTTACTTAAAGTTCACCTTTGTACCTCTTTAAATAGTTAGTTCTAATCTTTTTGCTACTTAAATACAATTGTAGATCTTAGGGTTCATAATTTGATCCATCAAATATAATGTATCTAATTGCCATTCTATTCATCACTTCTTTTCTAGAAACTTCTCCTTGAATTCATCTCTTAGGTTGATTACCTAATCCTCTCCTAGAATTAAATGGTCCAACTCATCAATCCTTATCTTCAATACGCTTTCTATATCCCAAGAAATCAACTTAGTCAGATGGAATGTATGATTCCTTGTAATTAGTTAAAATTTTGTTCCTCATCCAACACTAATTTTTGACACTCGGTCATCATTGGGTTACTCGGTCACTATATAACTTCTTTTTAGGAATCAATACTATCATTCGGTCAATACTAATTCTTTTTCAACACTAACTTTTTCTTGGCGCTTACCATGGCTTGGATACACTAGCATCACTTGATGTGATAAAAAAAATTCTTTAGTCTTCTACTTTATTACTTGGTCAAGCTTATACATTTGATCTATCTTTGTTCATACTTTCAAGACTTGAACATTACTATCTTCTCCACTTGCAACATGATTTAAACAATCACTTTATCTTGTCAAAATCCAACTAATCAAATGTCCATTTGTAGTTTCCTTTTCATAACTCAACCTATCCTCTAGATGCTTTTTTTATGAACAACTTCTCAAATCCTCTTCATCAATCAAAAATAGATATGACACTTAGATTAGATAACAAACTGTCTTATCAATAGATTTGACATAAATAACAACATAACAATTGTTCGAATTGTAGTTTCCAACATGCTCTTAATTATTGGTATTCTCAAGTATAAAGGTTTATATAAGCATGTCTACATTTTTGACATACACTTAGATACCAATACAACTCACCTAAAAACTATAGAATTCTTTACATCCACTATCAAATATCATGTTACACCATAATTTTGTATTGACCTTATATTAAACAATATTATTTATGGACTTTAGAAACCTTTGACCCTAAGCATGTTGATTGTGGGCCAAAATCTCTCACAAGGATTTTCCACATCATTTAATAGTCTCATATGGATTCTACAATTCTAGTGGTTGTATTGGGCATTAATAGGTCAAACTTTTTAAGCAACAACAACCACTACTTCTAGCAATTGGTATCAGAGCTTGGCTATAGGTTTGAATCCACATAGGTTGTAATGAGTAACATTGGGAGAGAGACTATTGGTAGTGGGTCAATATCTCTTATGGGAATTTACAACATGGTTTAACAACATCATGTGGATTCTATAAGTGTACTAGTTGTATCAGGCATTAACAAATTGATCTTTAGTGCAATGACCATAAATACTTTTATCAAAGTAGAAACAACTGAAAACCTACCTTACCTTTAAAATATAATGGATTCAACCTCATATTTAACCTTGAAAAGAAAGGTTTCACGTCAATTTCCACCATTTAAAATCAAGATGATATTGACAACCCTCATAATGTAGGAATGAGATTGAGGAAAAAAATATTGTAGAGTAAAAGATGACTATTTACCAACTAGAATTCACAAACTAATATATCATCATTGGAAAATGAGGGCACACTTTTAGCTGATGAAATTAGCATCCCTCATCCTATAGAAGTTGTGCTTATTACTAGTGAGAAAGGAGCCTATGTGAGTAATGACCTGTAAAAGAGAGAAATCTAGAGTTAGTAAGTAAGGACTTAAAAGTGATGAGAGGGCCATCATTCAGATACCTTCAAGGAAAGAAGAGGATATAAAAGATATTTAGCACACATCATTGAAATAATGAGTTACCTAGGTTGGTTGTAGACCAGAAAAAAAACTACAACTACTGGTAACGTACCCAGTACATTGCTTAAAGAAGGTATGGGAATTTCTAGGATGTAGCAAAGAAGACAAAGGGGATCATTATGCCTAATATATATAAGGATAAGTATGGTAGGATGAAAATATGGATTTCAACCACATTTGTTGGAAAAATGATAAGAAATGATCATGTCATTGATTGTAATAAGAATATAGACACAACTAAGGGAGCAAAAATGGAAGTTAGAGATAACAAAACTAAGAACAATATTGTTAACAATGCTTATTTAGTATGTTATACCATAGTAACCAATGTTGAAGTAGGTAGAATCCCCCCACAAAGGGACATAGTTGATCAAGATAAGTAAATTAAACCAACCATCATCATAGAAACAAATGATCCCTTACCCCAAGGGAGCACAACAAAAATAGATAACAATATCTAAGATAATGGTTACCTAAGTTCGATTGTAGATAAACCATTGTCATTAAAAGAGGATATAAAATAAACTCTTAAGGAAGCAAGGATAGATGCAAAAAAAATTATGGCATGGATTGATTATTTATCTAAGGGTTGAACACATTTACATTTGCAAGCACACTTACATGCTAGGCGTATGCAAAAATTAGTGGCAATGTAGAATATACAATTGAACTAATTAATCTAATTGAATTAAGTATACCCAATGAAGAAATGAAAATGAAACTAACTAAAAATGATATTTCTACCTCTACTAACCAAAAGTAGCTTTCCTCCATTGTCCTCCTATCCTTGAATGCTTGATTTTTTGAGATCTTAGATTCTTCAAATACACTCCTTCAAGATATGCTTCAAAGTTTTGGAGAATTGTGAATTCAATACAATTCTATAAAAATGATCCTAGATTGATCTAAAAAATAGATAAAATTATGAAATATTATAGATTAAATTATAATCCTAATGAGGCCATTATGAAAATCCTAATAAAATGATGTTAAAATTCTAATGAATGCTCTTGAAATGCTAAAATTCCTGATAATTGCAATTAGGATGGTATATTTATTCAAATTCTAAATTTTAAATAATTTCCAATTAGCTTTCAATTGAGAATGAAGGCTCCTTTTGTAGATTTTTGGGAGACCCTAGCCTAAGTGGAACATTCCAATGGTAGAGAGTGAAAGTTGGACAAGTGTAGCATTATTATTGAAAATGTTGAAGGGGTTGATAGAAATGAGGGATTGGTTGGGATTTGAGAGGAAGAATAAGGGTTGTGTTCCTCTCAGGCACAAAGATGTTTGATATGTAAAGGGTAGACACATGTAATTAATCTCACAAATACCATTGAAAGAAAGGTGGTGAGACCCTAAACTCAATGAGGACTCTTGTTACAAGTGTCACGTGAGTCACCCTTCACTAAGTGAGGTGGCTTGACCAACCACTAAAATGTAGGGGAGGTGGCAAGGATTTTTTCACAAAGAGGAAAGTGTCCGCAAGACCAATTCATGTGAGGGAAAGTGTCCATATGACTCATTCTTTGGACAACATATAATCCTCTTTGACCCATTATGAATATGATTAATGTGTGATGACAAATGGGCTTAATTAATAATGAATTGAAACAATTATTGGTGCAAGTGTTGGGTGTCATGTGAAATGGACTAGAGATGTGGACTAGGAGACATAGTTACATCAATGAGTTTGCAATTAAGTAATTAAATAAATCACTTGATAGGACTAATTATAATACTTAGGATAGTGGGACATAACCTAGATAAATTAAATTAATAAATTAAATAATTTATTAAATATAATTAAATAATGTCGTTAATTAAATATTAAAATGTTTAATTGATTAACTTGATAATTTTTAAACGTATGGTTTTTTCCCTCTTTGAAATAATGTTCTTGTCACTTAATTTCAAAGAAAAATAGCATTGTGACCTTGTTACCCCTATCCCAAGTCTTTGGATGACATAGACTAGTAGGATATATAAATTTTTGGGAGACCTTATCCTAGGTAACATAGTCTAATGGTAGGGAGTGAAATATGGATAAGTGTAGGGTTAGGACTAACTTTCTTGAAGGGATCAAGAGAAATGAGGGATTGGTTGAGATGTGAGAGTAATAATAGGGGTCATGTTCCTCTCACCTTGGCACAAAGTTGTTTGAGATGAAAAGGGAAGACACATATCATTCATCTCACAAATAAAATTGAGAGAAAGTTGGTGAGACCCTACTCTCAATGATGACTCATTTTAAAAGTGTCATGAGTCTCCCTTTACTAAGTGAGGTGGCTTGATCAACCACTAAAATGTAGTGGAGGTGGAAATGAATTTTTCACAAAGAGGTTAAGGTCCCCAAGACCAAGTCACATGAAGGAAAGTGTCCCTATGATTCATTCTTTGGAGGACACATATTATTATTTGACCCCTAAAGAATAGACTAGTGTGTGATGACAAATAGACTTAATTAATAATTGATTAAAATTATTAATTGATGCAAGTGTGAGATGTCATGTGACATGGATTGGGAATGTGAACTAGGAGACTTAGTCACATCAATGAGTGTGTGATTGGGATTTCTCACACTTAGAGCCTTCTTTCTCTAACCAAGGATTTCTCTTAGCCTTCCTAGGGTCCTATCTTGATACCCTACTTTAGAGGATCTCTTCTTAGTCCTCTCGAACCTAGAAACTCACCTATCAATTCCAATTCCTCTCCTAACCCTTCAAACCCAAAATATGTAACTTTGTGCATAATAAGCAAAAAAACTCACTAGGGGTTACCAACAAGGAAAATGAGTGTTTTAACCATCCTCACAATGTTATTTATCATTTTCCTACTATTCTACACCATCTTTCAAAGTCTTAGTCTTAAAAATCACAATCTTGCTCTATTAGACCTTGTAGCCCTATGAGCCCCAATTAGGCCTCCTACAAACAAGAAAATTGAAATAACTCTAAAAATACCTTATTAATCCCATATGGTTCCTTCTATAATTTGTCTCATTTCAACCTATACTCAAGGATTTTCCAGGTTTTATCCTTCCAAAGTGTCAGTACTATACCTTTCTAGAAAACCCTATTTTTGAGGGTTTCTAGGGAAATGACAACTTAGTGTGTTTGATGCTAGGATATTATTCTTAGATCTTCTCCTATAGGATTTGGAAACTTGGATCAATACTTTATAATTTTCCAAGAGATATTGGCCCATGCCAATCAAGAAAACTCCATTAATCTAACCTATAAGTGTACCATTTCCTAGCCAAACTACTCCAGGCTTGCCTAGGGATCACTTGAAAAATCATAAAGCTTGTTCGCACAACCAAAAAAAGGCTTATTCACATAATTTTAAAAGGATACTACTTGAACCCCAAAGGTTATTAGGTTTTAACAATGAGCATCCAAGTTATATACATTCCTTTTTAGGCTGTTATGTACTAACCAATAGGAAAAGAAAAACTATATAATTTATAAAACCTATCATAATGTATCCAAGTTTCTAAAACAAGTATGCACAGAGTAATTAAATTATGTTAGGAAACTAATCCATGAAAATAGTCAAAGTAATAATCCAAAACAATAGGTTTCACACCAAAAGTAACGATTTCTTGTCAATACTTTCCTCCTTACTCATGACCAGTCCATACAAAATAATTACCAACCCCTCAAAATAGAATGTATTGTCCTTATATACCTTATTCTCAACTATTTAGACCCTCAAGTTGTATCCTAGACCTATTTTTTGTGCTTCTTCCTAAAATTGTGGAAAAACTGTCATGAGCAACTTTTGCAATATTTGCAAAGGTGACCTTTTAACACCTCAAACTTGTCCATTTTTTATCAAAAAAAACCTATTGACCACATTTTAACACCTATCCCTCAATTTTGAGGTATTTTGCAACTTTGACCATAGTTGACCCTATTAGGACCTTATAGCAATAACTAGGTCTTAACAACTAGATCATGACCTATACTTGCACTTTACACACTCTCTAAACACACTGTGGGACTTTATGATTAGTCCTTATTTGGTCAATGGCTATCTAGGCCATTTACAAGCCAAAATTCCTATTAGGGTTTTCCTTTGCCTAAGGTGCTCCTAGACTAGTGTTTAATTAAGTAATTAAATAAATCACTTAATAGGGCTAATTAGAAGACTTAGGATAGTGACACATAGCCTACATAAATTAACCTAAAAAATTAAATAATTTATGAAAGTTATAATAGAAGAATGACATTAATTAAATGTCAAAATATTTAATTAATTAACTTGATAATTTTAAGTGTATACACTAGGGTTTCATTCATATGGTATATTCCAAGCATTTAATAACTCTTACATTCTATATCTACAATCTAGGATTCACAAGCACTACATATACACACAACTTTATTCCTAATGACTATTTGTGGATGTGGAAATCACCAAAAATGGGAGATTAACTAAGGAAAACCCTTTTATAGCCATCCACACACACAAATTTTTTAATAGACTTGTAGGTTAACAGTTATATCTAGAAATTACTCTCGAGGACCTTTTTGAAGAAGTTCGGTCAAAATTGCTACAATGTCCTAGGAACATGATGAATTAATGTAAATCATCTAGAACATGTGGCACTAGGTTGATGTCTTTCTAAGGTCCTGAGATAAATAGTGATTCTTGAGTTTTCTATTGTGATCGTGAATCTATAGTTAGAAGTCCTGTCATAATCTTAGATTTGTGATTTTTGGAGAAAAAAGTCATATTCCATTGCACATTTTTAGGTAGGTACTTTATTATTTGTTTCACCTTTTGGAGGAGACCTATTTTCATATCTCAGTTGTGTTGGTTGCACACATTTGGCACTTGGACCTATCTTATAGTTCCCACTGAATCAGTTAGTCCAATCTTGACACTTCTATAGTCAAATTACATTTCATAAAAGAGGCCTTGCTAGTGTACTTACTTGATATGACTTGGGTTTAGCATTTGCATCCCTAATCATTTTTGGATTTTGCTAGTCATAACCTATTTCATATGGAGAGTTATGCTTGGAAGCCCCTCTTTTTCTTGTATTGAATGGGTTAAGGAGGAAGATTTAAGCTTGTTATACCTAGTTTTCATTGTTAGACTCATTGATGCCATTTTTCCCTTGAACATTTTGGTGAACCCGATGTGAACCATCCTTGTTTGATCTTTGTAGTTAGATATTTCCTTTGCATGCATTTCATTTATGAATGTACAATTAGATTTCATAAGCATACAAATACTACAACAAAAATAATTCTATGTTATATTTGCATTTCACTTTTGCTTAAAGAAAGATACAAAAATATTTTCATTTTATTTCATTATGCTCAGTTTGTTTTACTTTCAAGATGTATGATTTCTTTCATGAGTAATTTGATGATAAATTTGTTAGTAAACCTCTTGAGGTGTTTAGTAGTTAAGTGTTAGATGAAATGAATGATATCTTAATTGAATCAATTCCTTCATTATCTTCCTCTACATGTTTCTTATCCCACCTTTATGATAGGATTTTATCATGGCTTCCTTTGTGTGA
The DNA here is from genome assembly GCA_028749045.1 of Cupressus sempervirens. NCBI lineage: Eukaryota > Viridiplantae > Streptophyta > Pinopsida > Cupressales > Cupressaceae > Cupressus > Cupressus sempervirens. Next base: position 332,195,575 of record CM053783.1, read on the forward strand.
GACCATTTGTAATGTTAAACTTGTTAAGCTGGTTATATTTTCTAAACAACGTATAATTCTCTAGGATGTCCTCTTCAACAACCACTCATTACTATTAATGGTTTTCCTGAAAAAAATGATGCTCTTATATTTGTTGAAGGAAAGTTTTATTATACTTTGGTTGCACATACTTATTAGATATGGAATAATCCCCAACCTTCTATTCCAATTGTTCATACTTTTCTAGGAAAGGAAAGGAATATGATCTTGTTGACTAGTTACATGCTACTTCTACTAAGATCTTGTGGGAAATTATTCAAACTTCTCCCACTTATCATGAAGCTTTACAAAAGGCTTTGTCTATTTCTTGTCCCACCACCCAATGAAGATAACATTAATTCCTCTTTGGAGAGGATGTATGCCATGTCCACTCCTCATAAAATTGTTTTCACTCAAGAAGATTTTCCTTCCAAGGAAGTGAAAAATCAATATGATTCTGTTATGGTTATTAGTACGAAAACTTAGCCAAAGCATAGTAATAAGATAAAGGGCATCTCATGTGAATATGCTTAAATGAGAAACCATGTTCTAATGTATTATTCTCATAAAATAATATGAGTAACATTATAAAGGAAATAATAAATAAAATTATTCACTTTAATGTAAAGAATTGAATATAGAATAATAATAATTGTAATAAATATGTACTTATATGCATATAGTAATATTTTAACATTTACATATATATAAAGGTCAAAAAGTTATTTAGAAAAGTTTTTGGGCAAATAGATCTTTATGATTATAGTTGATATATACAAATTGGAAGATATTGAGATAATAAAATGGAATGAATATATATAGAAACACATATTTTATAAAATTCTAAAACTTGCAAATATATTAAAGAAATTTAAACTACATTTAAATAGACATGAAATTTCATCTTCTACTTCATACTAGGGTATTTTAAGATAGGGAGTTTGTGGAAGGTAAAGGCAGAGTAATATTGGAAACATGCCATATTATCCCAATATTAGGGTTAGGCCTTAAGGGATGCTTTATGTAATATATTTCACATGACCCTTGCATAGTAAATCTACCATCTAAGAATGACAATAGTATTAGATAAAGTAATGAGATTTTTGCATAAGATAGTTAAATCAATAAATTGAATTGATCATAATTCAAAATTATGTATTTAATGATTCCATAACACAAATAGCCTTAATTGGAATTATTATAATAATAAGTCAGGTGTATAAAAAATGGATCATTACATTATTATTCTCATTAACATAAATCCATTTGTAGGACTTTGATTGATAGTGGATCGGGTTTCAATGTGTGTTGTTTAGACATGTTGTAGATTATTAAAGTTGATATGTCTACTATTAAATATGATAATATTCCTATTCGTGGCTACAATGAATTTTCTAAGAAGACATTGGGAATCATAACTCTACCTATTAAAGTAGATCTAGTTATCCTAGATACTCTAATCCATGTGATTCTTGGACCTCTCAATTACAATCTCCTTTTAGGAATGCCATGATTGCTAAAATGGAAGTTATTCCCTACACACTACATTGTAAAGTAAAGTTCATTTTCAATGATGTAATGTACACTCTTCATACAAATGATAAACCTAATAGTTGTTTAAACATTGAATCAACTAAGTACTTGGAAATTAGTGAAGAAAACCAAGAAACTAGAACTAAAAATGAAACTTGATCAAATAAAGAACCTTCATCTTCTACTTTTTCCAAGGATGATTGGGGTATTTTAGATTTACTCCTATCTTTATTCGAGATTATAGCGTTTTTTAATATTTCTTTCATGAAACCACAAGAAGAGCCTAAAGTTGATAAAGTTGTTTTCACTCCTCTTTCGGGAGAGTTGAGTAATAAATTTTGACACTTCATCCAATGAAACTATTAATCCTAATTATTATGACATTGCGACCTAAGAATCTCCTTTACAACCTTTTCTGGTATGGTTTATTGTTACAATGTTGGTTATCATTTACTCTCTAAACATATTTTTAATGATCAAGGTTGCAAATTAATTAAATAAGGACTCCTTAATAAGTGATGGTTATGAACATACCTATGGTGTGGGGATTAATCCTTATAAGAAACCTTCCTTCTTCCCAAATGCTAATCACATTTTTAGTAGTCCTCTAAAATTAACCAACCCACGTCTTCTCATGTTTGATGAAAATCCATCTTTGGATATTGTTTCCTACGATGACACTATAGACAAATTCTTAGGGGCATGTGAGGATTTGCCTCTTTTCCATCACAATAAGGGAAAACCATATTGCTTGAACACTAATGGACATTTTGGGGAAGAGAGTGAATCTAAAAAATCTTGATCCTCTCCCACCTATTGAAGACACTAAGAAAAGAAATCTCTTGATCATGAATATATTGGATGTACAAGTTGACTCTAATGACACATAAAAAGGCTATAAAGATCATATAATTTCTAGATGAGGGTCAACGTAACCAACTCATTGAGATTCTCCTTCAATTCTTGGATTTTTTGCTTGGGTATATTCAAAAATGCATGGCATTGATCCTAAGATTATCACTCATAATATTTTTCTTATACCTAATGATAAGCTAGTAAAAAAAAATTCAAAAAATAAATCCTAATATTTCTCTTCTTATCAAGGATGATATAGAGAAACTCTTAGATGTTATTTTCATATATCTTATAGATTACTCCCCTTGGATTTCAAATATTGTGGTTATCTCAAAGGGTGAAAATAAGATGAGAATGTGCACTACTTTTTGTGATTTAAATAAGGTTTATTTGAAAGATGATCTCCCCCTTCCTAATATTGATATGATCATGGATTCTACAATAGACCATGCATTATTATCTTTCATGGATGGGTTTTCAAGATATAATCAAATTTGTATTCCTCCTTATGATTAATACAAGATTTCCTTTATTACCCCCTGGGGAACCTTTTGTTGGGTTGTTATGCCTTTGGGTTAAAGAATGTAGGTGCTACTTATCAACATGATAAGAAACTTATCTTTCATGATTACATTCATTAGATCCTTGAAGATTATGTGGATAATATTCTAGCAAAATCTATGCAAATAAATGAATATGTTCCTACACTTAGAAAAATATTTGAAAAAGATACGTAAATAAAAAATGTGTTTGAACCCATGAAAGTGTTCATTAGGGGTTGATAGCGGAAAGATTATAAGATTCATTATCTCTAGTAGAGGCATCAAGGTTGATATTGAAAAGATTGACACTATTGTTAACATGCCTCCTCAAAATATTTTGCAACTTCATAGCTTACAAGGGAAGATATAGGTTTTTCATAGATTTTTTTTCTCATTTAGAAGATTTTACCATCCTTTTTACTTCCTTGTTTAAGAATTATATCACCTTCTCTTGAACCAAGGATTACAATTTCTTTTTTTTGAATTTTTCAAGACTTATCTCGCTAATCCACCTATTCTACAACTAGCTCAACCAAATGAATTTTTATTTCTTTACACCTCTTCTTCTTTGAAAAGGTTGGGTGTTGTCTTGGTTCAACATGATAAAGATGGTAAGGAATGTTCTTTGTACTATTTTTGGTTGACAGTTTGTCCTCATATTAGATTTATAACCTAACTCTTTGATTCCCAATATTTTGGAGAGACAAAAGGATGTTTACCAACAAATGGGTCAGTGTAAGTATTCTATTACTACCATCTGAATTACTAGGTACAACTCCCTATGATTTGCAATGAATATATTTTTTATGAGATCAAAATTTTTGACATTATAAGATCATAACCTGAGAGTAGTAAAGGATAATCAAATTATTTGTAGGCACAAACAATTCAAGAAAGATGAATTTGAATAACCTATCACACCCAATGGAATTATTGTAGTAGATTATCTTGATATTTCTAACCCTTACTTCTATTCTAAATGTAGATTAACCATCTGAATGCAGAAGAGGAATGAAGAGATATGCACATAAGGGCAAATGGAATTGCTATAATAATCAACTTTGAATGAAATGGAATCCAACCAATAATTAATAGATTCATTCACATTTATCTTTCATTTCCCAATGAAACTATCTAACATGATATGAAATTAACAATAAAAGAAATAAAGCCATATATGAAGAAAGTAATTGGAATCACCTTCATTGTAATTACCAAAATGAAATGAAATCCTCATGATTATCATAGAATCGCATATGATTGTCTTTCAACTCTTAATGTAGAACTAATCTATACATGGGCAACAAAACATGACAAGAAAATGGGGTAAATGGAATTACAGACCAATTCACCATCAATTTTTTTGACCTATGTATTTTCAAATGAGATTATATTTATAGTTTTTTATTACCCTTCAGTTCAACAGAGCAATAGTCACAAAATAGAAAAGAGAATAAAATATGAATTTATAAACATGTGGCATCTTTTCCATCGATGCTTATGAATCCATGGTACTTTTGAAAATACCTGAAAACTATTTAGCTTCATGCAATCTCAAGAATCTTGTAGAAAATGGTTATTTTCTTCATATTCTATTGTTTCACACCAATGGTCACTAAAATTTTGAATTTAGGCCATTGATCTTAAACCAACAATCATGATTAAAACATTATAACCCTTCCTTTATAACTTCCTCTGTGGGTCCCTCCATGTACACATGTTGAATTGTCGTTACATCCCTATGAATAATAACTGAGCAACTTTCTATGGTGACATAATGACAGCCGTAGATCTTTCTTAAGATTAACAATCTTCATTATGTTCTTTGATTACTATGTATGACTGAAAGGAGGTGCCACCTTCAATTGGGTCCCACAGATAGGTGTTGTCTTACCGCTATGTTGTGAGGATTATTCTTCATGCAACTTTTTATATTGACATAACAACAAGTGTAAATCTATTTTTGATGTGATAGTCGATGAGATACATCATTGAACACTTATATTTCCATCATTAAAACATCATCCATTGATCTAGTCTTTATCAACGATCTAGATTTAGTCTTCTGAACCATTTGACTTCTCAACTAGCCAATGGTGTGCATTCTTTCATTCATTTGAATTTTCTCCATCACATAGCTTATTATAATTACATTTGAACATTTCATGTATTGAATCAACGATGCATATTTTCTTATCTTCATATTTTGACTTCAAGATTTTTTTGAATATTTTCTTCTGTATGAATTGCTTCTTCTACTCACTAACCTTGCTCATCTGCAATGTCCTCTGTAGAACCCACAATGTAACATTGAATCTTTATCTTCATCATGGTTAGTCTCGACACATAAAAACCTCCCAAACCCTAATCACCTAGCTTTGGACTGATGCATTTCTCATATGATTCCCTGCATTAAGTTAGCTCAAAGGAATGACGAGAAGAAAGGCCATCCTATGGGAAATCTAGACTTAGACTTAGGACATTGATACTTGACTTGACTTAAAACCCTAAAGAAAAAAGAAATGAATTGAAACTTGGGCAACAACTGGCTCTATCGGGAGACTTACGCATGATAATACTTGAAAGAAATCTAGTAATCTTTGGTTTTGCAAACTAGGTGAGAACTTGAAAATAAAAAGAATAGACTAAACTAGGAAAACATGAACAAAATATCTAGGAAAATAAGTAACTAAGATAAAGAAAATTGCATGAAAGGAAAACCTACCTATCTAGCTAGTATGCAAGAGTTACCAGCTTTCAATTTTGCATTTGATACAACTATAAATCCTACCCATTATAAGAACATGGTAGGTTTTCTTCAATGGGATATGCCAATTTGAAGGAATTATTTTGATTCAATTGAATGATCTGAAATGACCCTTCCCACAAAGACTAAAACTTAGAGTGCATACGTCTTGGCTCATGTCTCTTATCCCATAGCAATACCAAATCACCTTCCATAAATTTTCTAGGCCTTGTTCTTCTATCAAACAACTTTTTGACTCTTCCCTGGTGTTCATTAATTTTATCAACCATCTCTTCTCCTTCTTCTTGCAATTTGGTAAGAAACAAGATCCTCTTCTCTAATCCATCTTTGAAAACATCCTCTTCAATCACAGTCTTTAGTTTACATGTAGCAAGCTCTAAAGGTAGTGGCGAATTAGCTTCCACTCCATAGACTAATTCATAAGGTAAAATACCAATAGCCCTATTAATTGTGGTTCTATTAGCCCATAAAGCATCATGAATCTTCTTATGCCAACTTTTTTGATTATCTGAGACTGATTTCCTCAAAATAGTAATCAATTATTTTTACTAGACTTAGCATGCCCATTTCCTTGAGGGAAATAATTAGAGAAATGTCCAACTTGAATACCATTATCATAGAAAAATTCAATAATCTCTGAAGAGGAAAATAAGATACATTATCCATTATCAATTTCACAGGAACTCCAAACCTGATCAATATATACTCTTTGAGAAATTCGCAGACTACTTCTAATGAAGTCTTCTTCATTGGCTTTGCTTCAACCCATTTATTGAGATAATTTGTGGTATTCAATACATATGAATTTCCTTGACTGGAAGGAGGATTTATTGGGCTTATAAAATCTCTACCCCATTGATGGAATGGAGCTTTAATTACCACTGGCCTAAGAGGTAATGCAACAAGTTAAGCTTTACTAGTAAATATCTTTCATTTCTCAAAAATTAGCAAGCCCCTTAAATGCATCTTTGAACATGCTAGGCCAATCATAGCATTGCCTCAAAATTTTAAATTCAGTGATAGTAGAAGATAAGTGTCCTCAACATGCCTCATTACCAACTTTTGTTTCTTTCACTCAAACATTACTAGGTTTTGTTGCTCGGCCATTACTACCAATACTCAGTCCTCTAGGGATTATGGCAAAAAAAACTTGATTCTTCTTCACTTCTCTTTCAAATTTCTTTCTATTAACCATGCAAATTCTCATAGTAATACACTTAACCTTATCTAGACTTTTAATCAAATGCAACAATATTTGCTTGTTCCTATTCACCCAAAGAGTATATGGATTCAATCTTCCATCATGTACAATGTATCTATCATATTGCCAAGGTCTACCCAACAAAATATGACAACAACCCATAGACATAATATCACATGATACTTCGTCAAAGTAATGTCCAATCTTGAACTTCACAATGCATTGCTCACTTGCCAATATCTTATATTCATCTTTGATCCATGAAACATGATAAGGTTTGGGATACTTTAGCTTCTGCAATTGCAACTTTGTAACCAACTCTTCTGATGCCAAATTTTTAGAACTTCCACTATCAATGATCACCTTACAACATTTTTCAGCCGTCTTACATTTGGTCTTTAAAAGACTTCTTCTAAGGATAGGTTCCTCATCACTTCCCTTATTACATAAATTTCTTCTCACCATCAGATTTTCCCTAGCCCCAAGTCCACTTGGTGAACTCTCAATGTCCCCTTAAATAATAACATTTCTATTACCTTGCCCACTTTCAAAGGATCTAGATTCAAAAGATCTATGCACTTCTTTACCACATCTGAAATAATTACCACAAAAACCACCTCTAGAATAAGAATTACCTCTTCCTCGGTAAGAACTAATACCTCCTCAGTATGAACTACCACCTTGCCACTTGGTCTTGTCTTTGCCATCATTCTTCCATTTAGATTTTCCTTTATCTTGTACAGAACTATTAGATCTACCACCTTTACCATAAGATCTTCCTTTGCCTCTGTAGAATCTACCACCTCTACCTCATTCTCTTTGTTCATGCTTCTTTGTCAAGATCTCCTCAACTTTCAAGGCATATTTATATGCTTCTTCCACACTTTCCAATTTCAAAAATCTTGAATTCATGCTCTCAATCCATTTAGATATTTTTCAATTTTCTCAACATCATCATCCACATGTTCAGATCTGATGTCCAATCTATAGAATTCCTTAGTATACTCTTTCACAGTCATGTCTCTTTGTCTCAAATTTTGTATCTTTCTCAACAAGCTAACTTTGTAACCATCATAAAGGAATTTTTTCTTTACCTTAGTCACCATTTTCATCCAAGTTTTAATCTTTACCTTTCCTCTCCTTTTTCTATTAGTTTGCAAATGCTCCCACCATAGTGAACCATGACCTTTCAACCTAGTAACTACAAGTTTCACCTTCCTATTATTAGAAGTGTTTCCATACTAAAATAACTTCTCCATAATCCAATCCAACACAACATTGGTGTCCAATTTCCCATCATAAGGAACAACTTCTACAACAAGCTTCGAATTTGCAGTAGATAATACTCTTAGAAATCTTTCCTCATCTTGATCATTTTTTGATTCTAGATTAAGGCTTGGTGCTACTCCTTCATTATCACTCATATCCTCAAGATGCACTCCTCTCCTTTGGTCTATCTCCACAACATCTAGTTAGGATGTAATTTGTCTCAATGTATCTAATATTGCATTATCAATATTTCTTCTACCTCGAACCATCTTTACAAATCAGGTCTCTACAAGTTGTAACCCTCTACAAGTTATAGCTCAAATTTTTAGATCTATAACCCTACAATCAAATCCAATTAGGGTTCTACACATCCAATCTCCACAAGGATGAACATCAAGCTCTAATACCACCTTATGCAAGGAGGGCAAGATGAATTAGGGCCAAAGGAACACCGAACAATCCAAACCACCTTGTAGAGTTAACACAATGGAAGAAAAAACACAAAGAGAACAACACCATAGGGAGAGAGAGAACAACACTTTTATTGATTCATCAAAATATCAACATACATGCTCAACTATAAGGCCTTCTAGGTTATGAGCAGATACAATATATGTTCAAGATCTAAGATTCTGGTTCAAATTTGTACTTCTAGACACATATGCAATAGACTTTCTCAGTCCTCCCAAATCTCTCCCAAAATCTAAGCCTAAACACCTTATTTATGCTTGCCAAAATGACTTATAGAAGATAGAATATTACAAAGTAGAAAGGCCAACCCAACAATGATCTACATACATCCCAAGACAAGATCTATTCATAAAAGTCATGATCAAAATTAATCCCACAAGTTAGCTCCCATTAAGAACCAAAACATAGAAAACTCATCCAAAATACTGACACTCAACATTAATAGGTTCACTTGGAAAATGAAGGAATACTTGACGAATAATACATACCTCAACACCCATTAGATAGCTCGACACACACTGTGGAACTCGACACACAATACAGAGTGAGATGGGATAACACACTAATATGAATGTTAACATAATATGGGATAAATTCAACTCAGCTTATACTACAAAATTATTGGCACTCAACAATTGTTGCAACTCAATAACAACTGGTAGAATGAACATAGATGAGCAAGATAACATGTCAACCCAGGATGCTCCTACATCAAACAACTAGGGTAGAAAGAAATGATTCTCCTGAATCATTGAGATGTCACAACCTAAGTTGTATCCAACTCAAATTTTGAAATCTATGTAGTATCTTCAACTTGTCTGTTCTTCCACTTCACCAAATATTCATAGTAGTCTATTCCTATTGTGCTTTTACCAACTCTTTGATCCAATATTTGTTCAACCTTTTCAATCTACTTCTTAGGATAATAATTAGGTACAAAAACTTCATCATTTGACTCATGGTACTTATATAGATAAATAACATTGAATAGGAGATACATCCATGACATTAGGTAACTCAACTTCATAAGCATTTCCACTATTAAACTTCTTCAAGATTTTTCAAGGTCCAAACTTCTTCATCTTTAGCTTACTATATGTTCCAATAAGAAATCTTCCTTTCTTCAAATGAACCATCACCTCATCACCAACTTCAAAAAAATGATGTCTTCTAGACTTATGATCATTCTCTTTGTACTCTGATTACTTTTTTCAAACTTCAGCTTCACTTCCTTATGCAGAGACTCCATAAAATCAGAAAATTCTTCTCTTGCGGCACTTCTCTTCTCTTCATTAGAAAGATCCCTTAAATTTGATACTCCTCTAAGCTTCAATCCAATAACAATCTCAAAAGATGTCTTCCCTATACTCCTATTCATAGAATTATTATATGAAAACTTAGCTTATGTCAATACCATCTCTCAATTATATGTTTCATCTCTAACTAAGCATCTCAACAAATTACCCAAGATTCTATTCACAACCTCTATCTGTCCATTAGTTTGAGGATGGCATTAGAACTAAACTTCAACTTAGTATCCATTTTCTTCCACAAAGTTCTCCAAAAATAACTAACAAATTTATTGTCTCTGTCAGAAATAATACTTCTTGGTAATCCATGCAATCTAAAAATATCTTTGAAGAAAATTTTAGCAACATGCTCAGCATCTGATGTCTTCTTACATGGTATAAAATGAGCCATTTTAGAAAATGTATCCACAACAACAAATATAGAATGATACGCCTTTGTTGTTTCAAGAAATCCAAGAACAAAACGAATGTTGATGTCACTCCAAGATTTCTCAGGATTAAAAATAGGTGTATACAATTTAGTATTCTGACTTACTCCTTTTGCAATTTAATAAACTCCACAACTCTTCACAAAATTCTAATCATCCTTATACATCTGTGGCCAATAATACTTTTCCTTTAGCAAACTCAATGTCTAATCAATTCCAAAATGTCCAGCCAATCCACCACTATGTTTTTTCCTTAATTAGATTAGCTCTCATAGAACTTCTAGGTATACAAAATTGAATACCTTAGAAAAACATACCTTCTTGAATAAAATATTCATCATAATTAATAATATGATTTGTTAGATTTGGTGCTCTACACTCTCTTTGTGCCTCACAAAAATCAAGATCAATATCATACAACTCTTTCATTTCATCAAAACCAAGAACTTCAACCTTCATTTCAATTAACAAAGAACGCCTTCTACTCAATGCACCAACAACTCTATTAGTAACTCCTCTCTTATGATTAATCACAAATGTAAAATTCTAAAAATGCTCAACCCACTTCATATGTCTCTAATTTAATTTATGTTGACTTCCCAAGTACTGTAAAGCTTTATGGTTGATATACAATATAAAATCCTTAGAAATCAAATAATGTCTCCACTTCTTCAATGCCTAAAAAATAGCATAAAACTATTGATCATACACAAAATAATTCCTTTTAGCATCATTCAACTTCTCACTAAAGAAAGCAATAGGTTTACCTTCTTTACTTAATACAACTCCTATTACACTACCAATTGCATCACATTCAACTTGAAATACCTTATTGAAATCAGGCAAAGCCAATACAAATAACTCAACAACCTTTTGTTTCAATGTCTCAAAATTGTTATCACCTCCATGTATCCACTTGAATTCTTTTTTTTATCTCCTCTCATTTTCTTAGTCATAACATTACAAACAACACTAAAATTCTCAAACTAGCCAAACCATGAAATGATCTTAGCTCACCCACATTCTCAAGTGTAGGCTATTCCAAAATTTCTTTAACCTTCTTAGGATCCATTATCAAATAATTAGCTAAAATTACAAATCCCAAATACACAATATCCTCTTGCTTAAGAGGACACTTTTAAAGATTAATCATCAAGTTCTCCCCTTTCAATCTCTATAATACTTGTCTAACATACTCAAGATGTTCTTCCCTAGTCTTACTAAATATCAAAATATCATTCAAATAAACAATCAAAAACTTACCCAAGAATCTTTTCAAAACTTCATTGATCAACCGCATGAAATTAGTAGGTGCATTAGTCAAACCAAAAGGCATAACCAACCATTCATATAAACCATCTTTTGTCTTGAAAGTAGTCTTCCATTCATCACCTTTTTTAATTTTGATATGATGATAGCCACTCTTCAAATAAATCTTGGTAAAATACATTTCCCCACTTGAACAATCCATAATGTCATCCATCCTCAACATAGGAAACCTATATTTCATAGTGATCTTATTAGTAGCTCTAGAATAACTATACATCCTCCATTCTCCATCATTATTAGGTGCTAGTATAGCATGTACAACACATGGACTCAAAATTTCTCTGATTAATCTCTTTTGTAGCAATTCATGTACTTGTCTGTTAAGTTCTTCATTCTTTGTAGGTTTCAGTCTATATGGTACTTTGTTTGGCAAAGTGGCTCCAAGATTCAGATCCATATAATGAATTATACTTCGTACTAGTAGTAAACCATCAGGATTATCCTCAATAACAATATCCTTATACTCGTTCAACAATTCTATAATTTCTACTGGTACTCAGTCAATATCACCAATTTTCGTTATCACTTAGCTATTACTAGCTTATGTTGCTCAGTCATTACTACCCTCACTCAGTCCTCTAGGGATTATGGAAAAAAAAACTTTATTCTTCTTCAGTTCTCTTTCAAATTGCTTGTCATTAACCATGTAAATTCTCACAGTAGGACCCTTAACCTCATTTGGACTTTCAATTAAAGGCAACAATATTTGCTTCTTCCTATTCACCCAAAGAGTATATTGATTGAATCTTCCATCATGTACAACATATTTATCATATTTCCAAGGTCTACCAAACAAAAGTTGACAACAATCCATAGGCATAATATCACACAACACTTCATCAAAGTAATGTCCAATCTTGAACTTCACAATGCATTTCTCACTTACCAATATCTTATGTTCATCTTTAATCCATGAAACATGATAGGGTTTGGGATGTTTCAACCTCTACAACTACAACTTTGTAACCAGCTCTTTTGATGCCAAATTTGTAGAACTTCCACTATCAATGATCACCTTGCAACATTTTTTGGCCATCTTACATTTGGTCTTGAAAAGACTTCTTTTAAGGGCAGGTTCCTCATCACTTCCCTTATTGCATAAGGTTCTTCTCACCATAAAATTTTCTCTAGCCTCATGTCCAATTGATGAAATTTCAATGTCCCCTTGAATCACAACATTTCTATTACCTTTACCACTTTTAGAGGATCTACATTCAAAAGATCTATGCACTTCTTTACCACATCTAAAACAATTACCATGAAAACCACCTCCAGAATAAGAATTACCTCTTCCTCGATAAGAACCAATACCTCCTCGGTATGAACTACCACCTTTCCACTTAGTCTTGTATTTGTCATCATTCTTCCATTCATATTTTTCTTTATCTTGCACAGAACTATTAGATTTTCCATCTTCACCATAAGATCTTCCTCTGCCTCTCTGGAATCTACCACCTCTACCTCTATGTCTTTGTTCATGCTTCTTTGTCAAGATCTCCTCAGCTTTCAAGGAATATAGATATGCTTCTTCCACACTTTCCAATTTCACAAAACTTATCTCATCTTGAATTCTAGATGTGAATCCATTTAGATATCTTTCAATTTTCTCAACATCATCATCCACATGTCCAAATCTAATGTCCAATCTATAGAATTCCTCAGTATACCCTTTCACAGTTGTAGGAGTTGATGAAATCCAACTCTATAGTTGCCAAGATCACCTACATGCAAAATAACCTATTGAAGGGAAACCAAGAAGGAAGAGGTGGAGCTTGGAAAAACCCTAAACGAACATGAGAGAGAAAATATTCCAAAACAATAAAATTTTATTTACAATGGAATGCAATGAGAAAATACAAAGAGAGAGCTCAAATATAAAGGCCTCATGGAACAAGCTGGAAGGTGGTAGAAGATAAGGTTGACAACCAAGCATCCACAAAAAGGTGGAACATGCTAGAAGGGAACAAACTCTTGTGTTGTCAACAAATCATCACTACATGCATTAAATACTAAATATTAAATAAATGCATTAACCTAAGTAAGCTTAAGTAAATAGAATAAATAATTAATAATTAATTAATTATTTACTCTAACACCCCCCCTTAAGTGCAACTTAGGGGAATGCCTTAAGCTCACAAAACTAAGGTGAAATGTAGAATGGGTCCTGACAACGACGCCATGCTAGGTACCCATGTACAATGCAAAGAGATGCAACCTTTGTAAATGGGGAAAGAGAGAAAATCGTTTGGGAAAAACCCTCCCACAAAAAGAGGTAAAAATCTAGTGAAGAACTAAAGAAGCCTCCAACTAGGGAAATGTCCCTTAAAACAAGAACAAGGAGTGATCATGAAGAGCATCAATAAAGCATGAAGAAGCCACAAAATTTTCCATCAGAAAGAAACTACTAATTTGGAGAACTTCCATAGAAGAAGAAGGAACGAACCAAGCATGTCTATATGGTAGATGATCCATCTCACCGAAATGCATGGGTAGCTAGCCACTGCAATTGCCTCATATATAGGATCAACCACTAAATACATAGTTCACACTATCAAACCATCAAACCATGGATGCATTAGAACAATAGCATAAGCCCCCATTAATGCAAACGGGGTGAGGTGACAGGCAACTGAGAAGGTGGGCCAAAATCCTCTGCAGATAGAATCAAGAACAATGAGAGAGGAAGAGGTACAAACACCTATAAAGACACGATCACACCAATGCTGCATGGGGCTAATGTCATGGAAGGGACACTCAATTGACAAAAGGAGAAGGCCTAAAATAAAAAACAACTATTGCCCCCATGGTGCTTTATAAAAATAGTGCAAGTACAATTGTCTCAAAAAACAATGTTCATGAACTCGAAATGCAAAAGTGTGGTTATAAAAAGTGCTTACAAATGATGTCTACAATTATCAAAAAAGGAAAAAAATTGACACAAAAGATAGTACAGCCTAAAAAAAAAGAAACCATGCTAGGAAAATGATTATCAAACCTGAAACACCCAAGATATCCACTATAGAGCAAAAATTCCAAAAATGATAGAAAGAGCATGGGCCAAAATCTAAGGAAAAAGACCACATTTCTGAAAAGGTGAAAAAACCAACTTTCCAAAAATATAACATTTTCAAAAAATTGACATGAGACACAAAAGATATGCATGTTAGAGTCAAAAACAGAACTTTAAGCTTCAACTGAAAAAATGGGAAACAAAATTACATCAAAACCTAAAAATACCTAAACCATGTCTCTATCTCAGAACCAACTTTCTGGCGCTTCTTTCAAATCAAAAAAATACCTCTGTATGCTCAAGTTATGGCCAAAAAAATGAAGGTAGGTCAAAAAGGACCTTAGAGAGGTGCAAGGGGTAGGCCGATATGAAATGCTGACATCATGTTTATGTCAGCATTTCAAGTGATTAAAATTGATAGCCAGTTGGTCATCGTAACAAAAAAAAAGGCCACATGGCATGCCACATGTTAGTCCACATGGTAGCCACATGGTAGAAAGGATGATGTGGCAGGTAATGTGGCAGTAGCCATGTGGAAAAGTGCCACATGGAATACGTGCCACATGTCACCCCCAAGCAGTGCCAAGTGGCAACAATTGCTGACTGGGCGCACAACCTCCACGTGGGTGTTGAGCTATCTACAAGTGTGTACCTTCTACTGACTATATAGAGGTCAAAGAAACATGTAAACATAGGTGAAGTTCACATAACTATAGGTTCTTAGACTGTGTAGGCTGGCAAAGCAAACTGGGCAAAGGTGGTGCAAAGGAGGAAGAAGCTGGCAGAGATAGCGAAAGTTGGTTGGGCCACGAGTAGAGAACTTGTGAGCGTGGGTTGAGGAGGTGGCTAGATGGCATGGCTTGTTTGGGCAAAGTGTAGATGGTGCACAGGTAGCCCCGTAATGGCCAATGGGTGGTGCCACCCTGTGCTTAATTTTTTTTTTTTTTTTTTGCAAAAATCCATCCATACAGAGCCCTGCGCCTAAAAAATTTTGCCTTCTAGAGCCCTGACTCCAAAATTAGAAAATTTTATATGGACCTTAGCTGAAAAATGCCTTTTGAATCCAATGGTAGCATCTGTTTGGGCCCAAAGTGCTCTGAACAAATGCTCTTCCCTTGGATTGAAGAAAAATACACAAACAAACTAGGGATTGTGTCTCCAAATCGCAGCTTCAAAAAACCTTCAATAAAGTAGCAGCAGGGAGGCTTTGATACCATGTAGGAGTTGATGAAATCCAACTCCATAGTCACCAAGATCACCTACATGCCAAATAACCTATCGAAGGGAAACAAAGAAGGAAGAGGTGGAGCTTGGAAAAACCCTAAACGGACATGAAAGAGAAAATATTGCAAAATAATGAAATTATATTTACAATGGAATGCAATGAGAAAATACAAAGAGAGAGCCCAAATACAAAGGCCTCATGGAAGCTGGTAGAACAAGTTGGAAGGTGGTAGAAGATAAGGTTGGCAACCAAGCATCCACAAAAAGGTGGAACATGCTAGAAGGGAACAAACTCCTGTGTTGTCAACAACTCATCCCTACATGCATTAAATACTAAATATTAAATAAATGTATTAACCTAAGTAGCTTAAGTAAATAGAATAAATAATTAATAAATAAATAATTATTTATTGTAACAACAGTCATGTCTCTTTGTCTCAAATTTTGCATCTTTCTCAACAAGCTAACTTGGTAACCAGTAGGAAGGAATTTTTTCTTTACCTTGATCACCATTTTCATCCAAGTTTTGATCTTTTCCTTTCCTCTCTTTTGTGTATTAGTTTTCAAATGCTCCCACCATAGTGAGACATGACTTTTCATCCTAGTAACTACAAGTTTCACCTTCCTATTATTAGGAGTGTTTTTATACTCAAAGAACACCATATCAGAGATCTAATCCAATGCAACATTAGTATCCAATTTCCCATCATAAGAAACAACTTCTATAGTAGGCTTTGAATATGCCCTAGATAATACTCTTAATAATCTTTTCTCATCTTGATCTTCTTATGGTTCTAGATTAGGGTTTGGTGCTATTGCTTCATCATCACTCACATCCTCAAGATGCACTCCTCTCCTTTGGGTTGTCTCTACAACATCTAATTTGGCTAAAATTTGTCTTAATGTATCCAATATTGCATTATCATTATTTCCTCTACCTTGAACCATCTTTACAAATCAGATTCCTACAAGATCATAACCTTTTGCAAGTTATAGGTCGAATCTATAGATCTGCAACTCTACAACCAAATCCACTTTGGATTCTACATGATCCAATCTCCACAAAGATGAACCTCAAGCTCTGATATCACCTGACACAAGGAGGGAAAGAAGAACTAGGTCCAAAGGCACACCAAACAATCCAAAGTACCTTATAGAGTTAATGCAATGGAAGCAAACACAAAAAGAAAACAACACCATAGAGGGAGAACAACACTTTTATTGATTCATCAAAATATCAACATGAATGCCCAATTGTAAGGCCTCTTGGGTTAAGACTAGATACAATATACATTCAAGATCCAAGATCCTACTTCAAATTTGCACTTCCAAATACATATGCGATAGAATTTCTCAGTCCTCCCAAATCTCTCCCAAAATCTAAGCCTAAACACCCTATTTATGCTTTCCAAAATAGTTTACATAAGATTCTAGAACATTACAAAATAGAAAGGCCAAACCAACAACAATTTGCACATATCCCAAGACAAGATATAATCATAAAAGTCATGATAGGAATTAATCCTACAAGTTGGCTCCCATTAAAGAAAAAACACAGAAAACTCATCCAAAATGTTGGCACTTAGCATAACACGTTCACACAACACATGAAGGAATGATCAACAAATACTAGATAACTCAACACCCATTGTAGAGCTCAACATACATTTTGGAACTCAACACACACTATAGAGTGATATGGGATAACATGCTAATCAAAATGTTAACATGATGTGGGATAACTTCAACTCGGCTTATACTACAAAATTACTGGCACTCAGTAATTATTGCAATTTGGTAATAACTGGTAGAAATAACACGAATGAGTAGGATAATATGTCAACCTAGGATGCTCCCACATCATTTCTATATAATATTCTTAGACTTTTTCTATCCACACTCCTCTATTATTGTAACCAACCTCTTTTTGTGTCAAAATACTTTTTACTATAGGGTCTAGCACATATATTATTGAATGAGAATGTAGCACATAAAACCTAATTGTTTTAAGGGCTCTCACCACTTCATATGCATATTTTTTCATCTATGAGTATCACAATTCTTGATTTGCCAATGAAATACTTATGAAAGCAATTGGATCTTGTATTTTCTCTTTATTTTCTTGCATCAATATAGTTGACATAGTATATTCTGAAGCATAATAGTAAATGATGAACTCTTTAGTGTAGTCAAGATGGACAAGCATAGGGCCTTTGGCAATGGCACCCTTGATATCTTTGAAAGCCTTTTTCCCAACATCACTCTATTTGAAAGTTTTATTGCTTTTTGTCATAACAACTATACATTTAACTATTTTAGAGAAGTTAGGAACAAATATCCTCAAGAAATTTACCTAGCCAAAGAAGGACTTCACTCCAATTTTAGTCAATGGAAGAGTTAATTTCTGAATAGCTTTAACTCTATTTGGATCAATCTTCACTCATTATTGGGATACAATATGACCAAGAATCTTGCCTTTTGTTACACAAAATATTAACTTATTTGGATTCAGTGAGATACCATGACCTTTACATCTTTGCAACACCTTTTCTAGATCTATGATATGATCTTTTCTCTTCTTGGAAAAGACTATCAAATCATCAAGGTATATGACAATAACTCTATCTTTCAAATCTTCAAAGGCCAAATTCATGCCATGTTGAAAAGTTGCACCTACATTGATTGGGCCAAAATGCATTCTAATATAAGAAAAAGTACCCCATGGTGGAGTAAATGCACTTTTGAACTAATTTGCTTCATCTAACTAAATTTGATTATATCCTAAAAATCCATCTAAAATGGACGTCATTTCTGATCATGCAACAATTTGTAAAAGATGATCCATATTAGGTAGAGAAAAATTATCTTTGAGTGAGGCTTGATTTAGATTTCTAAAATCTACACAAATCCTTATCACTCCATTCTTCTTCCTCACTAGCACAATATTAGCAACCCAATTAGAATGATGAATAGGGTATATAATTCTGGCCTACAACATTTTTTCAATTTCCTTAAAGATTTATCCTTCAACTATAGGGCTATAGTTTCTTTGTTTCTGCCTGAATGGTGTTGCTTCTAGTTTAAGAGGGGTTTCACGTTTGAAATTTCAACCCATGAAATTCTTTAGGTCTTCATAACTCCAAGAAAATACATCTTGAAATTTAATAACTAATTTCCTGATCTCTACCCTCTCCTCTAGTGTGCAACACTTTACTATGTTATTATCTTTAGGCTGACTTCTATCCCTATATTGATTCTATCATATTCACCACATGTTTTTCCTCTCTTATCTCTTTTCCTCTTTATGTATGTATCTGGTGCCTATCAAAAAAAAAATCTAAAGAGATTAGATGGGATGGAATTGTATTACCTTTCAAATAAATTATATCAGACTATGTTTCCCTTTTATCACATGTCATTGAATCATCATCATTTGCATTAGTGCTTCCTTCAAAATACAAGCATTCAAAAGGATCTTCCCTTATAATGAATTTTAGTATGTTTTTATCATCTTCAAACACCTACCATGAATCTTCATTATCTAGGAAATTGGGCCTGAATAGAACTTCTACTTTATAAACTTGATCTTTAAAGTCAAGATGTGGTAAGAGCAATGATGCAGAGACTTCCAAAGAATCAACTCTTAAATTGAATTCTCTAAGTATTGATGTAATTGAGAAGGCATCAAAACCCTCAATTTCATCCCACACCTTATTATGATAGTTCCTCAATCTTGTGCTTTTTACTGCAGATTGGCTTTTTACTTATCTCACCATTGACTCTGCATTTCCTTGAGCTTTAAGTACATTGAATCCTTTTTGTTATGTTTCCATTATTCCAAGGAGAAGAGCTTCAAATTTTTTAGTATTTTTAGTATTTTTAAATCGAACTTATAATTTGAGCAAGTCATTTCCCCACTAGGTGTTGTCAACACTACCCCTGCACCTAAACCAACATTAGCACAACTACCATCAAATTCCAAAGTCCACAACTGATCACCTTTAGTTTTTTCTAATTCTTTTGATATATCAGGCCAAGTGTCAGAGAACAACATATAATTACCAAACTACATTTCATAATACAAGATTTGAGACCTAAGATCATCTAATTTTAGGATAATGAATTTTGCTTTTTCTTTTGGTTCTAGCTTCATCTTTTTATCTCCAACTTGAATAGTGGCACAAGACTATTATAGTTTTATCTCTCCCCCCATGTCTTTACAGAAACTTTTACTTAGGAGCATACTATAACATGCAAGGATATCCACCATTGGGATAGTAAGTTTTAGCCTTTTGGAAGGATATGCAGCAAGGGCAACTTGAGCATCTTTTATCTATCCAAGAAAAGGCACTTGTTTTGTATCCATTGAATAACATCTACCATAATTTTTAGTTAGTGGAAGTTGTAAAGCTTTTGCTATATAAGAGAGCATTCCATTATTAGAAGCTCATGAATCTATGATGCAGTTACTCAATCTATTTCCATTAATGGATAAAGGAATGTAGAAGGGATTTGGTTTCTCACTTGGGCATGTGGCCAAGAAAAGAGGTTCTTCTTCCTTAAACAACTTAGGGAGTGCAAAATCTTCAATAGTCAAAGAAATTCCACCAGTTCTAGCTTCATTATGGTGATCAACATTATCATTAATACTAACATGACCTACATCTTTATTATTAGAATGCTCAACTAATCTTTTCAATTGATCAAGATTAGACTTTAAGTAATCCAATGGAGATATTTGGATTCTTACTTCTTCATAGTATTGTATGATGTCAAAGGAATTAGCTGACTTACCTTTGTGCTAATTCTGTGAAGATGAAGGTACTATGCCAATATCTTTATCAGCTTTGTTTGATGATGTATTACTTTTGATAGGAACTAAATTGTTGGTCTGATTTCTTTTCTTCTAACCTTTGGTTATTACTATTAACTCAGGTCCTTCTATAGTAGTAAAATAGTCGCCTCCTACTTCTAAATCTAATTCATACTCAAAGAAATAAGATTCAAAGTCACCACAAGGAGCATGATCATCCTCACTTTTAGGATATTCAATTGTTTGTTCTTTGTTATTCACCATCTACCTAAATTTGATCATATCAACACATGTATCTCCATCATGATCTTCCCTTAGATGAAAAGCACACATATTTTGTCTTTTGGGGGCACCTTCAATTACTAATATTTGTTGAATAGGTGGTATTTGTAATGCTTTACCTCCATTTGGGTTTCTATAACCTTCTTGATGAAGTTGATGAAAAGAATGAGCAGGCCTATTGATTTGTTTCTTTAATGAAATGAGCTCATTAGACAAGTTTTGAAGCATGGCTTCTATATTATTAGAAGTAATAGTTGTATTACCCATGGTTCTAGATTGGAATTCTCTTTTCCACTTACTAGAGGCTATCATGTCATCCTCCATCTCCACAACTAGTGTCTGGGCAGCTTGCAAGTTTGCTACATTTGCTCTTCTAATTTGATATCCCAGACTAGGAGACATGGAGCTAATGTAGAAAGTATTCTTATTATCATTTGTAGGAGGAATTGTAGTAGGTATTTTTTTGATGATTTTATTAAACTTTCCATCAAAATCTCTCATAGAAACTGATGGTTCTTTCTTCATCTGTGCCAATTTTAATAAAAATACTTGTGCATCATCTGTACTTTTGAATCATTTTTCAAACCTTTGTTTCATAGTGTCCCAATCTATGATCCATCCTATAGGTAGGTCTTGAAACCAATTAGAACCATTTCCTACAAGTGTATCAACAAAAATTTTGATAGCTACATCCTTATGCTAAGGATTTACTACACCGCAAGCCTTATGGAAAGCACTTAAGTGTTGTTCTGCAAAAGTGGTACCATCACCATTAAGTTTTGGAAAGTTCTTCCTTGATGCTCTTGGAAAATAATTTTTAGTTGCAAGGGAAAGAGGACCAATAGAATTTTTCCATGATTGTACCATAGCTGCTAGTATAATATTTTAGTTTGTCTGAAAAGTGACAAAAAGTGGAAGTGTTGCATCAAGCAACAATAAAACATCAAAAGAAGTAGGAATGGAAGTCATAGAAACAAGAGGAGAAGAAGATTGAATTCTCTATATTTTATTAGGAGGAACAATTGTAGACAAGAGAATATCTTGGAGTTGCTTTGTTATAGATTCCCTTGCACATGTTCTTTCTCTTCTGCAAAGGTCTTCTAGGATAGGAAAGTTGGCCTTCTTGAGCTCTTCATATATTGTGTCAATATTTCCTTTCTCCTTGGCACTCTTGGTATATTTGGAATCTAGAGTGTATCAAATAAAATAGTGTTTTGAATTTACCTTACTAGTCTTCAACATTGATTTTTCTTCTTTTCTTTAGCATGTTGAGGCTATAAAAATGGTATCAAGTTCTTATGGAAAACACCTGACTACCACAAGTACTTTCTTACAACTCATATATATGGAATTATATTGCAAATTAATATGAAGGAAAATTCTTCAGAGCTTTCATTTGAATTTCCCTAGTAGAGTCGCCAAAAATTGTTGGTTAATAGTTTGTCCTCCTATTAGATTTATAACCTAACTCTTTGATTCCCAATGTTTTCGAGAGACAAAAGGATGTTTACCAAAAAATAGGTCAATGTAAGTATTTTATCACTACCCTCTAAATTATCAGGTACAACTCCATATGATTTGCAATGATATGTAGTGAATATATTTTTTATGAGATCAAAAGTTTTCACATTATAAACTCTTAACCTAAGAGTAGCAAAGGATAACCAATTTTTTTATAGGCACAAACAATTCAGGTAATATGAATTCAAATAACCTATCACACCCAATGGAATGGTTGTAGTAGATTATCTTGATATTTCTAACCCTTACTTCTATTCTAAATTTAGATTAACCATCTAAATGCAAAAGAGGAATGAAGAGATATGCACAAGAGGGAAAATTGAATTTCTTTAACTATCATCCTTGAATGAAATGGAATCCAACCAATAACTAATAGATTCATACACATTAATCTTTCATTTCCTAGTGAAAGTATCTAACATGATATAAAATTAACAAGGGAAGAAACATAACCATTTATGAAGAAAGTAAATAGAATCACCTTCATTATAATTACCAAAATGAAATGGAATCCATATGATTATCATAGAATCACATATGATTGTCTTTCAACTCTTAATGCAAAACTAATCTATGCATGGGAAACAAAACATGACAAGAAAATAGGGTAAATGGAATTACAAACCAATTCACCATCAAGTTTTTTGACTTGTGTATTGTCAAATGAGATTACATTTATAGGTTGTTACCCTTTAGTTCAGTAGAACAACAATCAAAAAATAGAAAAGAGAATAAAATATAAAATTATGAATATGTGGCATCTTTTCCATCGATGCTTATGAATCCATGGTACTTCTAAAAACACTTGATGACTATTCAACTTCATGCAATCTTAGGAATCCTATAGAAAATCATTATTTTCTTCATATTTTGTTTTTTTACACCAAGTTTGTGTTATTCATATTCCAATCGTCACTATAGTTTTGAATTTGGGTTGTCAATTTTAAACCAATGATCACAATTAAAAAATTATAACCCTTCCTTTATAACTTCCTTCATAGGTCTCTCCATGTACACATGTTGAACTATCATTATGTCCCTACAAATAATAACTAAGAAACTTTCCATGGTGATATAATGATAGTTGTAGATCTTTCTTAAGATTGATGATCTTCATTATGTTCTTTGATTACTATGTATAACTGAAAGGAGGTACCACCTTCAATTGGATCCCACACATAGGTGTTGACTTGTCACTATGTCACCAGGATTATTCTTCATGCAACTTTTTATAGTGACATAGTGACAAGACTAGATCTATTTTTGATCTGATGGTCGACGAGATGCATCATCAAATGTTGATATTTTCATCATTAAAACATCATTCATTGATCTAGTTTTTATCGATGATTTGGATTTGATCTTCTGAACCATTTGACCTATAAACCAGAAATGGTGTGCATTCTTTTGTTTATTTAACTTTTGTCCACCACATAGCTTATTTTGATTGCATCTAAACTATTTATGTATTGAATTGATGATATATATTTGCTTATCTTCATATTTTGACTTTAGGAAGGTTTTGAATGTTTTCTTTTGCATGAATTGCTTCTTTTTCTCATTGACCTTGCTCACCTGCAATGTCTTCCATGGAAACCACAACATAACATTGAATCTTTGTCTTCATCATGGTTAGGAACAAATCAATAGAAGATCTAGACCTTCTTCTCATTGAGATGACACATAAAAACCTCCCAAACCCTAATCACCTAGCTTTGGACTAATGCATTGTTCATATGATTCCTTGCATTAGGTTAGCTCAAAGGAATGATGAGAAGAAAGGTCATCCTATCGGAAATCTAGACTTAGACTTAAGACATTGATACTTGACTTGACTCAAAACCCTAAAGCAAAAAAGATATGAACTGAACTTGGACAACAACTATACAAGTCATACATTGATTTATTATGAGATACATTATACTACAATTGAAAAATAATATCTTGCTTTAGTTTTTTCCTATCCAAAACTTAGACATTATCTCCTTAATATAGAGGTTAAATTTTATGGCAAATTTGATGCTTTGAAACTTCTCTTTTCAAAAATTGATTTATCTGGACATTTTGCTAAATGGGTCATGCTCCTTGTAGAATTTGATATAAAAATTTCGCACAAATCTATTAAAGGGAATGTCTAAAGAGATCATCTAGTTGAGGCTCCTTCACCTCTTTCTACATTAAAACTAATTGAATTCCCTAATGAATCTTTCTTACCTATAGAATTAGATGATACTTGGGAACTATACTTTGATGGATCTAGATGTCAGACCAGGTTTGGTGCAAGTGTTATATTAATGCCCTCCATCTAAGAAACATATCCCTTTTTCCTATGTCTCAAGTTTCCTTGTACGAATAACATAGCCAAGTATGAAGCCTTAATCCAAGGATTGAAGGTGGCCTTATCCCTACAAATTAAACATGTCAAAATGTTTTGTGATTCTCAAATTGATTGTGCAATAAATTAATGGAATTTATCAAGTGAAGAATGATAAATTAATCAATTACTATAACCTTGCTATAGGATTTCTTGGGAATTTTTCTTCTTCCTCCATTTAGACATTATGTAAGGAAACTTTCAACAAAAATATTTTTTTTCCACATAACCCATAATAGATTTGAAATATATATGCAATTAAAATTAACATGCAAGAGAATAACAACCTGCCCACAAAAATGTGAATCTACCCTGGGAAATCCTCATTGAGGAAAAAACCTAGCCTCCAAAAGCATCCATCACCATGTATTATTCAACACAAACACCATTGCAATACAACCTTGGAATCCTTCAAAGCCATAGCCACAACCAAGCAATCCATGTGAACAAGCATGAATCCACAAATAATGAATAAGGAAATAATCCTTCCTAGCACATCCACTGTCATAGATCAAAGTACACCAAGTGCTCCATCTAGTTGGTTCCCACAAAAAAAATAAGTATCCAGCATCTCAAACATGAATGATCCCACGTCCTATGATGTCACTACCATTGGACATAGATAGAAGCCATCCAAAGAGAAAGCCACCCAAGCTGTCACATTAGATGATCATAAAATCATGTGCCAACTAAAATACCAAGCACAAAAAGCTGATCAGGTAATCACATGTATCTGTAGTTGTCAAAACCCCATAGGTAAAAGAACACCCACAGCAACTGCCAACCCATCCAACTATCTATACCTCCAAAGGTATAACAAGTGAATCTCACATCATCAACATATATAATCTATAACCTACAATCATAAGCCTCAAGAGCAGTACCTACCACATATATACCAAGAAGCTCCCACTAAAAAAGATAATATCAAATTTGTAACCAATCCACTCACAACATATCAAAGAAGTGAATCCATGTAGTATCAAGGACATCCATAATATATAAAACAATAAATTACAAGAACAACTTTCATAACAAGTCTCAAATTCTCTCCCAAGTTCTCCACAATCAATAGAGGAAGGAGATAAAGGAGTAACCATGTCATCTCTCACATGACATACATGAACAAAAACTAGTGATCACAATCTCTAATCAATCCCAGCTACAATGTAAGTAAACCTAAACATCTAGGAAGATAATAAAGACCAAAGAAAAACATTGAAAATCATAACCTATATCATGTCCTTGTACAAACACCTCTAGATGTAAACTATGCCAAATAAGATCTCCTCCATAAAATCCCAACCAAGAAGCCAGAAGAACACCCAAACTATAACATATAACTAATCATGGATGTAAGCCTCTCACAAGAAGATCAAACTCATAAACCATTCCTAAAGCAAGGAATGACCATTCCTAATCCAAGGAAAATGCCCAATATAAAAACATATCTCAAATGAATCCACTAGAACTAACTCATGTACCATAGCTCAAGATCCATATCCATGAAAGACAAGTATAAACATAATGAACCCAAGAGAAACAATGGGCTATACATCTCAAGTATTAAACTATCAAGTAAACCAAGAGTGGGGAATGAGAATGATCATCAAGATATCCAAGTCCACAACCACAACTCATCTAAGAATAATATCCTCAAGTCCATATTAGGTGAATACCCCTCAGAATTCTTGCTAAAACCATCAACCATCCAAACAAATACTTCTCTAATCACAAGATAAATCAACATCACCACCATCTCTAAGTATCCATCAATAGCTATAACCAATCAATCCATGCTAGCTCCAAATGAAACATAGAAATATCATGATCCATCAAATGATCAATGTACTTAATACCAAGAAACTAAACCAAGATTAATGCCAACATTCCAACCATGGCCTCAAGAACATAAACATGACAACATGATTTAAACCATCCCAACCAAAGAGATAACATGCTCCATATGAACATACTATAACATGTCAAAACTATGAACATGTATCAAGAGTATACCATGACATAATAATGAAACCATCCTAACACCAAGGATAATGTGTCAAATGAGAGAGTAAACCACACCTTTACCAAGAAACCCATGATTCCTCAAGATGTAACCATCTCCACACACCATGAAGAAATTCATCTCCCCACATTATGAAGAAAACCATCTCCACACACCATGAAGAAAACCATCTCCATACACCATGTAGATAACCAAGTACACCATGCAAATGTCAAACATGCTTTTGTAGCAATGAGATCTATGAAAAGCCTTCAACATCTACAAACACTCGATAAAATATGAATCCAACACTAAAAACTCCCACTTAACCATGGTACCAAGTCACTCATGGCATTATAAAATCTATCTCCTACATGAAGATCCTCCAGGTCTACACACACATAATCAAAGTGTTAGTACAAGGTGAAACCAACATCTCCAATCCAAGAAGATAAAAATAAAACTAAGAAATAATCTAGCACTATCTCCTCATCACTATCACAAGATCTCACTAAACCATGTATCCAAGTTATCCATGACATCATGGTGAAAAATAATCCTCTAACCATGAGAATCAACCAATGCATCAACCCATCAAAGAGCTCAAAGTGCACTTCATGAGCTCCTCAAAAGAAACTAGATCACCATGATCCTTAACCAAGAAGATATATACCACCATAACCAAGTCAGGAATCCAAACTAATGAAACATCAAGGATGTACTTGTATATCCAATCAAGTCATGCCAAAATCTATGGCACTGTGATCACATCCATGAACTAAGTATTTAACTCTCAAATTTTCCAACCTGTTAGCATAAAATAGTAAACCACAATAGCAACCATGACTATACTTGGTAACTGTTGGATACAATTGGTTAATTGAGTGTTGTCTTTGATGTTACACAAATGTCATATCAGTCATCAGACAGAGTCTACCGAGCATTGTTGTATATTACACTGTAAAGATAGCTTCTACCAAGCTAACTTGGTTAAACGAAGGAAGTTCAGTACTTACCGAGCTCACTCAGTGATCGAAGGAAACTGTGACAGAGTGTTTATCGAGCTAGGAAGATAAGCGAAGAAAAGTTAGTGTTTACCGAGCTGGGAAGGTAACCAAAGAAAAGTTAGTGTTTACCGAGCTAGGAAGGTAACCGAAGAAAAGTTAGTGTTTACCGATCTGGGAAGGTAAACAAAGGAAAGTCAGTGTTTTCTGAGTTCACTCGGTGTCCAAAGGGAATTTGGCAAAGACAGTTTCTACTGAGCTCACTCAGTCATCTATACTTACCGAGTTCTCCCGGCAATTGAAGGGATGTCACGGAGTTTGCTGTATTAACCGAGCTAAGTCGGTTAACACAGAAATTATTTTCTAAATAGTATTAACCAAGCAGTGTCGGCCAGTAAAGGGATTTGTTAGTTTGTAATTTTAATTATTTCTAGCCGACTATTGTATTTGTTTGATTATTGGTCAGTGATTAGAGCCAACTAAGATAATCTGTAAGGTATATATGAAAGATCAAGTTGTGAATTCGTGAGATGCAAGAATTTGGATGTATAAGAGTGCAAATGTATGGATATGGAATGAATGAATATTGAACATAAGAGCGAATGTTGAAGAAGTGTGATGAAGGATCAGAAGCATTGAAGGAGCTACAAAGTTGTATGTGATCAGTAAGGATCTAGTCAAGCATAAAAAAGATCTGCAATCAGCAAAGATAAGTTGCACATTATATTAGGTCACTTCATTGTTTCTTTCTAACCATTGTAACAGTGAACTCAAAATCTCTTAATAGAGTGGGTTTAACAACCCTATTGCAAATCCTCTAACAAGGTGATAGTTCAGTTGAATTGTTCTAAAGACCTCTAGCAAGGCCACTCCTAACAGGGTGATTAAATCCTCTAATAGGGTCACACGTAACAGTGTGTTTGTGTAACCTTTAACAGGGTTGGCTCCTAATAGGGCTCACTTCAGAAGAGTGAAAAATAGTAACTAGTTACATTGGTGGTTTTTCCCATATTGGGTTTCCACGTTAAATCTAGTGTCTCTAGTGTTTGAGTTTGCTGAATTGTTTTGATATCAGTTCTTAATGATTGTTATTATTTGCTGCAATATCAAGTTTCAGTAATCTATAAAATAGATCAAACTTTTAGACATCTAAGGGACTGTGAAATGTTTTTGTAGTAACTAGTTCACCCCCTCCCCCTCTCAGTTACTTCATTCTCATTTCCAACAATTGGTATCAGAGCTTTTGGTGCTTACAGGAGAAGATTTCAAGGATCTAAGCAAAAGATCAGGATGTCTTACAAAAGAGAAATTCCAAAACTTAATAGAGATAACTTCTCAGCATGGCAAGGACTGATGAAACTTCATCTGGCTACTGTTGGTGATACTGGACTGAAATACCTTGAAGAAGAATATGAAGAACCTTCTGGCACACTGTTAGTCAATGATATTGCTGAAAAGAAAACTCACAACAACATGATGATAGACATAGCATATGCTCTCAGCTATGGAGAATTTGATGACATTAAGGACTGCAAAACCGCCTTTGACATGTGGAACAAGCTAAAAGAAATCTATGGAGGGGATGACAATGTGAGAAGAGCAAAAGCAGAAAGTCTAAGAGGACAATTTGATCAAATGAAGATGAGAGAGGATGAAAACATTGCAAAGTATGTTGAAAGAGTTAAAGCATGTGTAAGTGCAATCAGAGCAACTGGTGGTGACATCAAAGGAGAAACAGTTGTAAGAAAAGTTCTCAGAACCTTGCTTCCCATTTATGCAATCAGAGTGTCTGCAATTCAGGAAAGAAGATGTGAAGCAAATCATCAGATAAATCTTGAGGCCATAATTGGGAGATTGACTGCATTTGAACTAGATAACTTTGACAACTATGTTCCAGCTTCCAAGAACATGGAATCAGCATTTGAGGCCAAACTTTCACTCAAGGAGAAAAGCAAAAAGAAACTTTAGTCAGAAAGTGAAGATGAATCAGATCTAAGCTCAGACAATGATCTTGAAGTAATTGAAGCTCTTCTAGCAAGAAAATACTCCAGAGACAGAGGAAAATATAAAGCTAAAGTTCCTCTAATATGTTTTTCATGTGAAGAAATTGGTCATATTGCAGCTAGGTGCCCGAACAAGCAGAACAATGATGAAAAGAAGGATCATAAATGGAATGGCAAGAAAGATTTCAAATCATTCAAGAACAAAGGTAAGAAATCATGTTTCATGGCTGAAAATTCTGAAGATTCTGATAATAGTGAGGATGAAATTGTTTATATTGTTGTTAAAGATGATTTTGACAATGATGAGGAAGATAAAATTGCTCTTATCTCTCATATAAGTAAGAATGATACATGGATTATAGACAGTGGTTGCTCACATCATATGACTAGTTTGATCAGTTTGAAGATTATGATGGTGGAAGCGTAAGGTTTGGTAATAATGAACCTCATTTCATAAAAGGAAGAGGAAGAATCTGTCTAACCAAAGAACTTGTTTGTAATAATGCCTATTGGGTTGAAGGTCTCAAACATAATTTTCTAAGTGTGGCACAGTTACTCAATACTGGATTCAAGGTGGAATTCATGCATGGAAAGGCAAGACTGTTGAATGAGCAAGGAAAGCTGATAGGATCTGGCACCCAAACTAAAGGTAACTTATTCTATCTAGAACTTGGTGAATGCTCATGTTTTATTCCTCAAATTGAAGAGAGTTGGTTATGGCATAAAAGGTTGTGTCATGTCAATTTTGATAATTTGATAAGAATAAGCAAATTCAAGAAAGTAAGAGGCATTCCTAACATTAAGAAACTTGAGGTTGGTCTATGCAAGAACTGTCAGATTGGTAAAATGGGAAGGACTAGTTTTAAAAGTAAAAACTATCAATCTGAAGATATATTAGAAATTGTGCATACTGATTTATGTGGACCTATTGGAATAGAAAGCTATACTGGAGAGAAATTTTTCATTCTCTTTGTTGATGATTACTCAAGAATGATGACTGTCATGTATCTAAGAAATAAATCAGAAGCATTTGAGAAATTCAAATGGTATTTGGCAAGAGTAGAAAAAGAAATAGGGAAAAGACTGAAATGTTTAAGGTCAGACAGAGGTGGTGAATTCATTTCACATGAATTCAATAACTTCTACATTGAAAGAGGTATTAAAAGACAGGTTTCAGCACCAGGAACTCTAGAACAAAATGGAATAGCTGAAAGAAGAAACAGTTCCATTATGGATTGTGCAAGAACCCTAATGATAGAAAAGAACATTGCTGTCAAATACTGGAAGGAAGCCATCAGCACTACAGTTCATACATTAAACCGAGTACAGCTGAAAAAGGACTCATTCAAGACTCCCTATGAATTATGGTATGGCCACAAACCCAATGTAAGTTATCTGAAAGTATTTGGAAGCAAATGTTATATTTTGAAAGAATCTAGAAAAGGAAAATTTGATGTAAAAGGTGATGAAGGAATATTTTTGGGATATTCTTGCAAAAGCAAAGCATATAGATGTTTAAATCTATCCATTCAAAAGGTCATAGAAAGTGCACATGTGAAAATTGATGAGTTTGCAGACAAATCAGAAGAAGAAAGCAAAAAGGTACCTGAAGACTACAAGAGATTTGTTTACATTGAACCAGATACTATACCAAGTATACCATTCACTCAAGAATCCTCAACTCCTGAGTCTTCAGTAACCAAGTTGCAAATAGTTCAAATCGAGCCTCAGCAACTTTCAGACACTACCAAGCAAGTGTCTACCGAGTCTGAATCAACTGAGCCAATATCTACCGAGCCAGAATAGCAAGAATCTGAAGTACAGAAGGATAACAATGAAATTCATTCAAGAGGCAAGGAAACTATATTAGCAAAATATGTCAGAAGACATCATGCACCAGATCAGATCATTGGAGACAAATCTGAAGGAACCCTGACAAGAAGTAAGTTGAAAAATACTTGTTTACTTGCTGATTTTGAACCTAGAAGTATTAATGATGCACTGGCAAATGATAATTGGATTGAGGCAATGAATGAGGAAATAGAACAGATAGAGAAAAACAAGACATGGACTCTTGTACCCAGGCCTAAAGACAAGAATATAATTGGAACCAAGTGGGTATTCAGAAACAAGTTGACTAAAGATGGTAAGGTATCCAAAAACAAAGCTAGATTGGTATGCAAAGGATACTCACAAGAAGAAGGTATAGATTATGGAGAAAATTTTGCTCCTGTTGCAAGATTGGAAGGAGTCAGAACCTTACTTGCATATGCTACTCACAAAGGATTCAAAGTTTATCAGATGGATGTCAAGTCAGCATTCCTCAATGGAATACTGGATGAAGAAGTTTACATTGAACAACCTGAAGGTTTTGTTGATCCAGATAAAAGGAACATGGTTTGCAAATTACACAAGGCACTGTATGGTCTGAAACAAGCTCCAAGAGCATGGTATGAAAGATTGCATAATTATCTTATTCAGATTGGTATTCAAAGAGCTAATGATAATAGTAGCTTGTATATAAAGGAAGGTCTAGATAATAAGATTGTCTTGGCAGAAATATTTGTAGATGATACTATTTTCACAGGGCATGATGAGCTTTGCAAAGAATTTTCAGAACAAATGAACAAGGAATTTGAAATGTCTATGTTAGGTGAGATAAAATTCTTTGTTGGTCTTCAAATTCAACAAAATAAGAATGGCATCTTCATCACTTAGTCAAAATACATCAAGGAGATATTGAAAAAGTTTGGTATGGAGGACTGTAAACCTATTGGAACTCCTATGTGTACTGGATTGAAACTTACAAAAGATGATGAATCCAAAGAGGTAGACCAAACATTGTATAGATCTATGATTGGAAAGTTACAGTATGTAGTTCATACAAGACTAGATATTACTCTTGTAGTTGGTATTGTTGCAAGATTTTTAGCAAAACCAAGAGACACTCACCTAATGGCAATCAAAACAATAATGAGATATTTGAAAGGAACTAAAGATTATGGACTATGGTACAAACTTGGAGGTAATTTGGATTTGAAAGTTTTTACTGATGCTGATTGGGTAGGGAATCTTGATGACAGAAAAAGCACAAGTGGAGGAGAATTCTTTCTTGGAAAGAGATTGGTTTCTTGGACAAGCAAAAAGAAAAATTGTACATCCCAATCTACAGCAGAGGTAGAGTATGTTGCTGCAGCAGTAAACTGTTCCAACATTGTTTGGTTTAAGCAGTTATTACAAGGAATGAAGATGGAAATCAAAGAACCAGTTGTTATGTTCTGTGACAATACTAGTGCAATCAACATATCCAAGAATCCAGTGATGCATTCCAAGACCAAGCACATAGCAATAAAATATCATTTTGTCAGAGAATTGGTGCAGGACAAGGAGATCAGACTGGAATATGTGCATACAAAGGAAAAAATTGCTAACATATTCACAAAGCCATTACCTAAGGATACATTCTTGTATCTCAGAGGTAAGTTAGGGATCACTCCCCTATCTAAAGTTCACTAAAATAAAGTTTTAAGTGATGCATCAACCTATGACAAGTTGAAAATCAATCAAGTTGATGCAATAGAGTATTGAAGTCATTGCATATGAATCTATACATGAGGTACACTGTAATCCATTCGAGAAGTACTTTTGGCATACGAAAAGAGCCTTTACTGTGTTATATTGTCTTTGGCATGTGTTGTCAAAGAGGGAGAGTAAAACTGTAATACCTATTCTGAAATTTGTAAGCATTTGTAAAGGGAGAATAAAACTGTCATATCTTTCTGTTATACAATTCCTTCACAGAGGGAGATTACTAAAAAAAAAAGGGAGAAATTTCTATCTAAGAGGGAGAAGTTTCTATCTAAGAGGGAGAAGTATTATGATTGACATATAGTGCTGCACTAAGAGAAGGACTTGTTTTCAAATTTCATTCTGCTATGACATGTTGTGTTGCCATCAATGCCAAAGAGGGAGATTGTTGGATACAATTGGTTAATTGAGTGTTGTCTTTGATGTTACACAAATGTCATATCAGTCATCAGACAGAGTCTACCGAGCATTGCTGTATATTACACTGTAAAGATAGCTTCTACCGAGCTAACTTGGATAAATGAAGGAAGTTCAGTACTTACCGAGCTCACTCGGTGATCGAAGGAAACTGTGACAGAGTGTTTACTGAGCTGGGAAGATAAGCAAAGAAAATTTAGTGTTTACTGAGCTGGGAAGGTAACCAAAGAAAAGTTAGTGTTTACCGAGCTGGGAAGGTAACCGAAGAAAAGTTAGTGTTTACCGATCTGGGAAGGTAAACAAAGGAAAGTCAGTGTTTACCGAGTTCGCTCGGTGTCCAAAGGGAATTTGGCAAAGATAGTTTCTACCGAGCTCACTCAGTCATCTATACTTACCGAGTTCTCCCGACGATTGAAGGGATGTCACAGAGTTTGCTGTATTAACCGAGCTCAGTCGATTAACATAGGAATTATTTTCTGAACAGTATTAACCAAGCAGTGTCAACCAGTAAAGGGATTTGTTAGTTTGTAATTTTAATTATTTCTAGCCGACTATTGTATTTTTTTGATTATTGGTCAGTGATTAGAGCCGACTAAGATAATCTGTAAGGTATATATGAAAGATCAAGTTGTGAATTCATGAGATGCAAGAATTTGGATGCATAAGAGTGCGAATGTATGGATATGGAATGAGCGAATATTGAACATAAGAGCGAATGTTGAAGAAGTGTGATGAAGGATCAGAAGCATTGAAGGAGCTACAAAGTTGTATGTGATCAGTAAGGATCTAGTCAAGCATAACAGAGATCTGCAATCAGCAAAGATAAGTTGCACATTATATGAGGTCACTTCATTGTTTCTTTCTAACCATTATAACAGTGAACTCAAAATCTCTTAACAGAGTGGGCGTAACAACCCTATTGTAAATCCTCTAACAAGGTGACAGTTCAGTTGAATTGTTCTAAAGACCTCTAGCAAGGCCACTCCTAACAGGGTGATTAAATCCTCTAACAGGGTCACACCTAACAGTGTGTTTTTGTAACCTTTAACAGGGTTGGCTCCTAACAGGGCTCACTTCAGAAGAGTGAAAAACAATAACTAGTTACATTGGTGGTTTTTCCCATATTGGGTTTCCACGTTAAATCTGGTGTCTCTAGTGTTTGAGTTTGCTGAATTGTTTTGATATCAGTTCTTAATGATTGTTATTATTTGCTGCAATATCAAGTTTCAATAATCTATAAAATAGATCAAAGTTTTAGACATCTAAGGGACTATGAAATGTTTTTGTAATAACTGATTCACCCCCTCCCCCTCTCAGTTACTTCATTCTCATTTCCAATAGTAACAACATTTCATCCACTTCTATTGAAGACAAATCAACAAATCATGTGGCTAATAGCATAGACAACCCAAATCCAAGCTACCAATCTGAATATGCATCAATAATGGAATATCAATGGGAAAAGACAACCCATATCAAAGCTATAAATGTAACTTGTAAATATTGACCACTTACAACACTGCACAACTTGTAGACCCAACAAGTCATCATACATATCCAAAATAAATATCGATAATCATATCATCATGATACCAAATTCAAATATGAAGTGAGTATACAATGACATCGAATCCAAATCTCCAAAATATATAATGTCATAAACTCACAATATTACCATAGTCAATATATATCATAAACTATTTAGATCAATATATCACCAAGTAAATCGTGTCAAACCCACTAAATCTAAACCAATGTGTAGAGCTTTCCGCTGACTACTTGAAGTCCAAAATTTAACTTCATATGCCCAAGTTATGCCAAAATTTGTGTTCAAAATAAACATCTAACTTTCAAGCTTTGAAAACCTGACAAAATGTCAAAATCATAGACTCAAACCTACACCTAGTTGTGTGCTCTAAATTAACTTTCCAATGACTGTAAGAAGTCAAAATTATGATATCATTAGAGAAAGTTATGGTCATTTTACCAAGATAGAGTTTTTATCATTTTCATTGTGATTTCTATTTTATTTTTGTGATGAAAATTCTAACAAGATTAAATTTGGCTGCCATCAAGTGAGGAAACTAAAAACCTTTTGTATTTTTTATCAACATGGCCAAACTAGGGCATTATATATCAAAATTTATGGAAAAACTGACTTGGGTCTAGTTGTGAGGTTTATTTTTATCTAGGAGGTCATTTTTGCAAACTCGCCCACCCCCACACCCCCCCCCCCCCCCCCCCCCAAACCCTCACCCCCCCACCCAAAACTTTCTTTTAAATGAAACATCCCAAAAAACCTTTTGACCAACAATTCCACATGCCCAAAATTTTCTAATATCCCATCAGAATAGAAAATCCAAAACCCATAATAGATCTGAAATAAATATGTAATTAAAATCCACATGCAAGAGAATAGACAGCATACCCATAAAAATGTGACACAAGATATACCCTAGATATTTTTCCCTTAATGAGGGTTTCCCAGAGTTTATCTTGAGTCACATTTTTGTGGGTACATTGCATGTAGATTTTAATTACATATTTATCTCAGATCTATTATGGACTATGTGGAAATAATTATATTATTTTATTGCAAGTTTCCTTACACATTAGCTCGAGATGATAATATGCACACATATGCTAGGGATAGTACAACATATCTAATCTTTCTAGATGATGGAGTGGTGAATTTCCAATTTACTGTTCAAAGTCTCTCTAGTATTTCTATCTCTGATGATACTCTATTAGATTTTTTTTTTCCTTAACATGCATCTTTTTGAATGTTGTTTACATATTTATCATTATTTAAAAGATGATTCATTTCATGAGTCAACAAATATGAATTATAGAAATTGAATCTAAAAGCTCACAGCTCATTATATCATTCTTGCAAATTTATTTATAAGCATTCCTATGATGGCCTTTTACTAAGATGTCTTGCTAAAATTGAAATCCCCATGGCTTTACAAGAAGCTCATGCTAGATTTTGTGGGGAGAATTTTGGTGGAAAGTCACTAGTCAAAAAATTCCTTCGTATGGGGTACTATGAAACTATGGAACAAGAATCATTTTCTTTTTTCAACATGTGCTAGCAATTAGGATCATAAAGATCTAATTCATGCTCTTACTTATGCATTACATTCACAACTGCCTCCCTATCTCTTTAGTGCTTGGGGTGTAGATCTCATTGTAAATATTTCCCCCACCTCTTCTTAAGGACACACATGTTCTTATAGCTACTAACTACTTTACTAAGTGGATTGAAGTTGAACCCCTCCATTCAACTACTAGGAAAGTTATCTATCATTTATTCTTCAAAAATATCATCACTTATTCCCATGGGAATCATTTCTTATAATAGATCTCAATTTTTGAAAATTGAAGTGAGAGTTTTCTTGGAGAAATACTGCATCCATCAATATCTCTCAACTCCTTATTTCCCTCAATCTAATGGTCACACTGAAGATTCTAATAACTTAATAAGGTTATCAGGAAAATCCTTTGGAAGACTATTGAAAAAAATACTAAAGATTGGCATACATAATCAACCTATGCTTTATGGGTTTATAGAAAAAGTGTCTATATTGCAAGTAGAATATAACCTTATAATCTAGTCCATGGAACTAATGTGGTTATGCCTTTAGAGCTAGAGATTCCTTCTTTAAGAATTTCATTTTAAGGTATAATTTTTAAGGATACTTTTAGAGAATAGTGATTACAAGAGCTTGAGATGTTATATGAGTAAACTATTAATTCTTTAGAACATATCATGGTCTATCACAAATCTATTAGAAAAAGATACAATGGTAAAGTTCTTGAACCCTTCTTTTTTATTGGTGATTTAGTTCTCTATGAAAATCAAAGAAATGTGAATGCCCCACCTAGTGTGAAAGGAAATTTTAGTCCTAATTGGCTAGGTCCTTAGATTATGAGAGAAGTGTATGGCTTTGGTGCATATATAATTACTGATATGAATGTTGTCCCTATTAAGGAACCTATTAATATTATGTATTTGCATGGTTATTATACTTAATAATTAATGCATTCTTTATGTTCTTGTATTTTCCTCTAGAGTATTATTTATGCTTTCTAAAATGTGATGTGTAATAGTAAAAAGATTATACTTTAAAATGTAAGTGTGTATCTTTGTTACCAATTCATGTTCTTCCTTTAATTTAATTTCTTATGTTACTAACCACACAAATAGATTAATCATAGAAATAGTAAAAATAGATAGAAAACATGTAAGTCCATCATATATATGATTCTTTTGGCATAGAAAGAAGGAACTAAACAAAATGTGCTTTATATCAAAATAGTACATCACATATCACCCATAGGATGATGAGAGTTGCATCTCTTAGATCTAGGGAAAGATTATGGTGTTTCTATGTGTGTATTCGAGGTAAAGATATGCCTCTTGGATGAGCTCCTCTCTTACCAACTGTGAGATTCACATTGTTTCTCATATAACTCACACTCTAAATGCTCCACCCGCTATGCCAACAACTTTAGCTCCATTATTGTGGGCATGAAGATATCCCTATGCCTCCCAGGATCTTGTGCCCCATCATAGAAAACCCAGAATGTGGAAGGAATCTTTAATGACATGACCATGCCTGTTAGGAAATATCTCATGAAGGATCCCCACTCCTATATTCTAGCTACATATCAATTTTTAGTACATTTTATTTATTACATATTTATATATTAGGCATCTATTAACTTTATTTCAAACTTCCTCATACCTAGGATCTCCCTCATGAAAGTTGGGACTGATGTCTTGGAGGGTTGTTGTGGGTCTCATTCAATTAGACTCCCCCTTCTCTTCTTTCCTCATTAGGGTAGTGGCATCTCTGCATTGGCCCATACTACTCAAGATCGTAGGGGCCTAGTTGCTACAAAAGATGGTGGTCCCTAATCCTCTATCCCACCCGCTACTAGCACATCCTCCCCAAAAAATTTCCCCATGGAATCCCTTCCTTAGGGTAGTTTCTCCTCTTATTCCTTCTCATCATTATCCTCATCTTCTCATTGAATATGAAAATATGGATCTAGATCTTTAGTAGGGCAATCATCTAGGAACAAAGGTATCATACCTTGCACACTTATGTATCACAAGTAGTCACTTGACACTTCTGCATCCTCAACTGTAGGAGGGACCTCAACATCATCATGACTCTCAATATCTATTAGACCTATATCATTAATGGTTTATCAAAGTATGGGCCTAGACCTCCCCATGTATCTCATCTTGTGTGTATATTGAGGTAGCCAGAGGGCCCTAATGAATATTGAACTATCACATCACTCTATCATAATAGTAGGTCATCTTTATAAAGTCATGTCTCCCCTCTTATAGCCTATGTCTCTGTTAGGATAAACCACGGACAGAAATAAAAACTACATGCAAATATAACCAATAACAAAAAATAATAGAACACACAAAAATGAACACAAGGTACCAAGATTTAATGTGGTTCACCCAATCCCTGGGCTACGTCCACCAAACAGCAAGTTCGATCTTATTACAATCCAGTGATTACAACCTGATTACAATCTGTAATCCCTTACAGCTCAATACCGCCACAAGAACCAATTTCGTATCACAACATTATGAAAAATACCCAACCCTAAGCCCTTTTATACAAGTATTAAACCACTTTAGGGTTATAACATGTAAGCCATATGTCGGCCATAATATGTCGGCTACTGCCCAAAATTTTTTTTCCCACTATTTATGAAGTATGTATAGTACTTTCCTGATCAGTCACCACAATCTAACAGTCTCCACATCCATCTCAATTGTACTATTGATTTTGACCATGTTTTTTATTAGATAAATAGGTTTTATAGGGACCCTGAAACCCAAGAGTTAAAACAATAACAAGGTTGATAATAAGCGTGAAAAGCCCAGCCAAAAGAGTTCAAGTTCAAAGGCTAATAATAAGCCCAAGGCCCAACCTAAAAAAAAAGATCATAGAAAAGACCAGGAACAAAAACTACTTAGAAATGACAAAGGCAAAAGCCTTGACAAAAAGCCAAAAAATAGATTGATTTTGACCATGTTACTATGTGATGGTAAGGCCTCCACACAACCTCTGTACCTCATAGTTAGTCTAGTTTGACCCTTCAGTATAGAACATCACTTAACTACTAAGGATGGCCCAAAATATATGCAAATAATCTCAATTACTCACCTAGTATGTCTACAAGGCATCTGGTGGGCCTAGTACATGTCAAGTTCTCAAAGTACCACACTTGTAAGAGTGTGCACATAGTCAAGTTTTATCTCTAATAAGAGGGGCATAGATTTATGGAATTGAATATGACGTAGTTGAGCTACCTAGTAGAGCCTAATATCTCTCATAATTTGTGTCTTTGCTAATCATATCTCTCCTATATGCTCTCAAACGTATATCATAACATTTTACATGTAGTAATCCCTCATCAATAACAACTCCTACAATAGCAACATGATGAATCTCAATCAATACACAATATCAAAATTGCATTTCTCAACATATCAATCTCCACTCTAAACTATTTGATCAAGAATAGGTTTACTTCTTAGGAAGAGGTTGACTTCTTGGGAAGAGTTTGAATTGCACCTTGAAGAATAGGTTGACCTCCTAAGAGCAGGTCAACTTCCTAACCTTATCACCAAAAATAACTCCCTACCACATGAAGAACAACTTCCTAAATCTATAGAAAGCACAAAAATGGAAGAAAAATATAAGGAAATGGGCACATGCATCAAGACATACCTCCTTTAGCTATATGCCAGCCACTACTACTTGTCAAAGCATCTCCATCTGCATTAGTAATAGTTCCTCCTTCCTTAGCATTTTTCTCCTTCTTCTTCACCTTCAATAAAATTTTGTAAATGAGATTCCACAAAGGTAACTCCACTTTATATGTTATTAATTAGGTTACTTTTTAAATTTATTTTAAAAGTTCAACTTATCTTTGTTAAATGTTATTCCTCTTCTCCACTCTTTTGATCATACCTTGAGTTTGATAACTCTAATTCGAGCATTGGTATAATGGTTTAGTTACCTTTCTATCTACAAAAATTTAGGGTTCATCTTGAATGATTTTGAAGGATGTTTTTCATCATCTCCCATATTCGGTTTATTTTGGTAATGATGCAGTGCAAGGTAGGAGAATCCCCAGAGGAGATTTCCAAACCCCCAGCCAATAACCACACAATAGAAATACAATAACAAGAAACAATAATGTAAAATTTGATATGAAACTACAACACTTTATTCATAAGATATAACTGATTACATGCAATATGCATAGTTGTAAGGCCCTCTGGGATAGGGCCAAATACAATATCAGTTCTCCAAGATCCCACAAGATCCAACTTATAGTCTTAATCCCAACTAGTCCAAATCCACAACTAGATAAGAACACCAAGAAAAATCCACACTTGTACCCTCAAGTCCACTAAGAAATCCTCTAGTTCTCAAGCCACAACTACTAGCTCTTCAAATTTTTCATCTAGCCTTCATCCTCTTCTCCAAGTTGGATGATAACAATGCCTCGAAAGACTCCACAAAACCCACTACTTATACCCAACTAAGCCACAAGTCAGCCATGTTTATTACAAACTAAATTAAATCCCTTACATAAAATATATGTTGAGCCACAAGTCAACTACAACACAAATTAAATACGTCTACATAAATTAAATGCCAAGGTCAGCTCACAAACAACTTCGCACCAACAGGAACCAAGACCAAGTTGAGTGTCAGAGAAAACCAAGCCAAGCATCAACCAAACCATAAGCCAAGCTCCTAGTGCATGTCAAGCACCATAGTGTATGTTGAACTCCAAGTATCTTCCAAGCTCCCTTCAATGACAAAATAGACCCAAGAAACACTACCGACAAGCTCCCAGAGCAAACCAAGCTTTTAGTATCTACTAAGCACCCCAAGATTTGTCAAAAATCTTCATTAACTAAGTCACTTGGTTAACACAACCACCAAACCAAGTTAGTATCGACTGAGTCACACTTCCTTCTTCAACCAAGTTCCTAGATTCCAAAGCCAAACTATACCATCCTACAAGATTGCAAGCCAACCAAGGATGCTCCTACATTAGACACCCCTGATTTGAAAAGATGTTCTTAATAGCTGGAAGAACATCTTCTGGGATTTAGCACATAAATCCCAAACCAGTTCTTCACATATATATCCTCCAAGTCTTCAACTTGCACACTCTTTCCCTCATTCTTCTTCTACTTCTTCATATCCATCTTCAGTGTGCTATAGGTTTGCTTTCCATACTAACCTCCAATCTTCTAAAAATCTACCAACTCAGCTTGAATACCAATACTTAGGTTTCTCCTACTAATATCTTCATTCTGCAAAGGAATCAAGGAAAATTTTCTGCCACCTTTCTCAATAGTAAACACATTCTTGACACAATCATGCACAACCCTACAATCATACTACCAAGGTCTACCAAGAAACACATGAAAACTATTCATGTCTACAATGTCACACATCACTTGATCCTTATACTACCCAATCTGGAAATCAACAAGGATTTCTTCCCTCACTTCCAAAGCATGCTCACCTTGCAACCAACCAATCCTATAAGGATAAGGGTGTCTCACTCACTTCAAAACAAGTTTCTAAACCATCTTCTCATCAACAAGGTTATCAATGCTACCACCATCCACAATCACCTTGTAGACTTTTCCACCAGACTTACAATGAGTCCTAAACAAACTAGTCGTTTGATAAGAATTGACTATCCTCTAACCAACCAGTACTTACCAAGTTAGTAAACTCTCTCT
Source organism: Cupressus sempervirens (assembly GCA_028749045.1). Classification (NCBI taxonomy): domain Eukaryota; kingdom Viridiplantae; phylum Streptophyta; class Pinopsida; order Cupressales; family Cupressaceae; genus Cupressus; species Cupressus sempervirens. Next base: position 332,238,354 of record CM053783.1, read on the forward strand.
TTGCTCAGGTTGACTATCTTGGACTACAACCTCATTCACAAAAAAAGATTTCCTACCATGAGGACATTCAAAAGATCTATGCCCTTCCTCACCACATCTAAAACAATTACCACTAAACCCACCTTTACCTATCCTTCTCTTTCAGAAGGTTTTGGTTTACCTTCAACACTTAGTTTAGCCTTTGTCAAGTTATCCTACTTCTCCTTTCCTCTAGCATTACTTTGAATTTTCCTCTTCAACTTATCTTTTTCCTTTAGAGCATATTGATAAGCATCCTTAACTGAATAAATATTCAGCATACCAACCTTATCCTAAATACTGAATCTCAAACCATCAATGTATCAATCTACCTTTTCCTTTGACAATTCTCTATGACTAGACCAAATAATCAACTTGTAGAACTCCTTGGTATAATCTTTCATAGTCATATCTTTCTTCTTCAGATTTTGCAACCTTTTAAACAACCTGAGTTCATAATCAATAGGAATTAACTTAGCTTTCAACTTAGTCACTATCAATCTCCATTTAGTGATCTTCATTTTACCTTCTTGTTCTCTATCTCTTTGTAATTCTTTCCACTAAAGAGCAACATGTTCTTTCAACTTAGTTTGTGCCAACCTAACTCAGAGTGAATCTTCAATATCCCCAACCTTAAAATAATCTCCAATTCACCAATCCAATCAATCAAGTTTTCAAGAGTCAAAGTACCTAAGAAATTAGAAACCTCCATCTTATGCTTTAAATTAAAATGAGATCTAGGTCTAGCAAACTGACCAGCACTAGTTTGAATAGGTCTCTCCACATGATCAATTCTATCCTCACCACTAGATCTAGTAACTTCAAAGTTTTTAGTAACTTCCTCATATCCATTTTTAGTACCCACATGCCTAGGTACACCACCTAAAGCACTCACAATTTCAAGAATCATGTCACTCTTCATCAATGCAATCTGAGATCTAAATTTTGCTCTAATCTTCTCTGAGATCCTTTCTTCTACAATATCACTAAGATCATCAATTTACCTAGGGTCCAACCTTCATGGAGGTATCTTCCAAAAAAATTCAAACCTAAGGCAATAGATACACCAATCCAGAAGATCAATCAACTCCACTAGATCAACCTTTGCCAACCCAAGATCTTGGTACAAACTGCCTCAGCTTCGGCGATCTATCCACACACTCAAGAACAACCTTTTCTTTGATACTACTTGACATAGTGCAAGGTAGGAGAATCCCCAAAGGAGATGTCCAAACCCCAAGAAAATAAACACACAATGGAAACACAATAAAAAGCAACAATAATGCAAGATCTAATACCAAACTATAACTCTTTATTTATAAGATATAACTGATTGCATGCAATATGCCCAACTATCAGGCCTTTCAAGTTAGGGACAAATACAAATACAAATTACAATATCAATTATACAATATCCCATAAGATCCAACTTATAGTCTCAATCCCAACTAGTCCAAATCCACATCTAAATAAGAACACCAAGAAGAATCCACACTTGTACTGTTGGGTCCACCAAGAAATCCTCTAATTCTCAAGCCACAACTAGTAGCTCTTCAAAGTTTACATCTAGCCTTCATCCTCTTCTCTAAGATTGGTGATAAAAATACCTCAAAAGACTCCATAAGACCCCATACTTATACCCTACTAAGCCACAAGTCAACCTTGTTTATTACAAACTAAATTAAATCCCTTACATTAAATATATGTTGAGCCACAATTCAGCTACAACATAATTTAAATACTCATACATAAATTAAATTTCAAGGTCATGTCACAAAAAAGTTGACACCAAAAGGAACCAAGACCAAGCTGAGTGCTAGATAAAACCAAGTTGAGCATTAGCCAACCCATAAGAAATGTCGAGCTCCTAGAGCATGTTGAGCTCCCAGAGTATGTTGAGCTCCTAGAGCATGTCAAGCTCCTAGTGCATGCCAAGAACCATAGTGTATGTGGATCTTCAAGTACATTTTTATCTCCCTTCAATGATAAAGAAGACTTAGGAAACACTACTAATGATTTCTTAGAGAAAACCAAGCTCCCAATATCTGTTGAGTGCCCCAATCTTTGTTGAACATCTTCATTGACTAAGTCACTTAGTTAACACAACAACCAAACCAAATTAGTACCAACTGAGTCACACTTCCTTCTTTGACCAAGTTCCAAAACTCTAAAGCCAAACCACACCATCCTACAGGATTGCAAACCAACCAGGGATGCTCCTGCATTAGGTAAACATGATACCTTGTTTCACCTTTCTATATGAGAAACCTAAAACATGGGGGTCATAGAGCTACCTATGAACTTCATCATCTTTCTCTAGTTAGTCTTAGGTGATTTCAACTGTCACTAACTCATGGTTTTGTAGGATGCACTTACTAATTTTTTCTTTTAGGAATTATGCATGTGGACTTAGTCATATCATATTTTGGTTATATATATTATTTCCTTACTTTACCTTACATATGCACATAGTGTCATTGTAGTGTTCAAAATGTGAATAAAGGATAATCCTAAGTTCATCACATGACCCAACATGCATAAATAGAGATAAAAGTCAAGGAGATAGTTCCTTTCAATCACAATCCTAAAGAGCTATATCTAGAAAGACTAGTGTTAACCAAATGAGAAAGGAGTACCAATGCAAACTAAGTCTAGGGAAGAATAGAGGAAAAGATAACCAAATCCTTGAAAACCCTTTGTGAGATGATAAGTTAGGGCTAGATATGTAAATAAAATAAGTAGATATATTGAAAGGATGAAGAAGGTAGAAGGTACACCTTTTAAACTTGATTTTATGTTTATTATATTGATCAAAATGGATGAAAAACATCATAGTTGGGCCTTAAACTATACTTCAAAAAAAACCCCAAAAATTGTTTGACAGTCTATTAGGGCCAAACTAAATGATCAAGGGTGACCTAGTCAACATTGTACATCAAGGGTGACCTACTTGACCTTGTGAGAATGAATGAGACACTATTTCTAATTTTGTAGTTCAATATAAAGATGAAAAGGATACTTAGATCTACAACCTATTTGCCAATCCAAATTTTGCAACATACAATTAAAAGGGTTTCTTTACTATTGTTGGGGAGTTTGATTTGGTCAAACCCCATTTTAGAAAGTAACATTGAATTGAAAAATTGAAATTGCATAAAATTAAATAAAATGTATGAATTCACCTTATAATAGTAGGATCACTTGAATCAAATACAATGTGCTTACTTCACCAATTGTCTTGGATCAAGAAGATGAATGGGCATGAAGAAACAACAAAGGATCTTGAATGGATTGAAGGAGATCTTGAATATGGCTCCCTCAATCACTTAAATACTTGAATCCTTGATCTTTAATGGAGGAATTTATTGAAGGATTCTTGAAGACTCGAAGGCTTGAAAACTTGAAAACTTGAAATCTTGAATGCTCTAGTTATTGTAGTGTATGAGCTTGGATGCAAGATGGAGGAAATGGAAGAGCTTATAAAGGGTTCAGAAGTGGATAACTCTTGCAAGTTGACCCACCTGGGAACTAACACCCTAAAACTAACTAAGCATGGAATCTATGAAATGACCCAAATAGGGATGCATTGCATCCCTGATTGGGTAGGAATGCATTGTGACCCTACCAACCAGCTCTAGGAACCTTCAGGAGCTCCTTAGGGTCCCAAATCAAATCAAAAATCTCAAAAATTAGGTGCAGACATTGAGACATAGCCAATTTAGTGTGAAGGATAGATTCTAAGTAATTAAATGAAGGGAAGGGAGGACCTATGTGGATAGATCTTACCTCAATATTTATAGAGGACCTATTAAGTTTTATCTCAATTCCACCTAGGAGAAATGACAGAAAAGGGAAGAAAGAAGGAAAGGTGCAAGGAGATTGATAATCTCACATTAAATAGGTGATAAAACTTCATTAAATTATATTTCTTCTAATTTAAGATGATATAGTAGACCCCACTTTAGCAAGAGTGTGGACTCGACCCAAACTCTTGGTAAAGTAGAGCACAAGATATAAGATACTCTCATTTCAATCAAAGAGACAAAAAAATCCATCAAGCCCCCAAGGGATTGAGTCTTTGATAACTCCTAGATCATAGTAAGAGAGAGATCATTAACTAAAAGAGGTAGAGAGAATAGAAGAGTGATTATCTCACCCAGTAGAGTTCCTACCCCATTATGAAACACTAAAAGAGCTACTACAAATGATGACATTGAATGGTCTATAGAGGTGGTAACCCACTAGTCAACCCATCAGAGAGCCCATCCATAGATCAATGTACTTTGTATCACCATGGTATGGTTCTATAAGATTGTGTTACCCGTACATAGGACTTACCAAATTGTAATGTGTTACCCATAGACAAGACTTAGCATGTGCATGTGCAAAGGAAAGAGAGACCTAATGTCAAGGGGGTTCACTTCCTATATTGAAGGTGTGCATGAAAAATCCATTCTTTAGGAGTTTGCATAATCCATAAAGGGATTTACAAGATGTGTGCAAATAGAAGTGATGGAGGAGAAAAAAATAGATTTCAAGTTAACTTAGAAAGCATACTAAGCTTTCAGGGCTAAAGTACCCCAATCCATAATCAGAATCTATATTCAATACCCCATGGTTGGAATGCAAAATGAGAAGAGTGTATGCCCCCATGTTAAAGTCATTACTAGCACTTTAATAGAAGTAATGGCTTTAACAAAGTATACATACATCCACTAAGAGATGTTTCCACTATAAGATACCCTGAGGAGAAGAAAAATCAAGGAAAATTATCACAAAACATATAAAGAGCACAAAGTGATCTACTAACTTTGGGGTCAATATGATATTATGATAACATGTAATATTATATCAAGTATAAAATATCATCATCCCCTAAAGGAAGTAGAACTACAACACAATGGAAAAAAGAAATGTAAGAGTTAGAAAGAAGATTATTTTTGGACTACCTACATCATGGAGACCGAAAAGCATTTGGTGCTATCATGTCACAAATCTAAGAAGACAACATGAGGATACAAGTATGATCGATAACACATGTACAACATAGCATATAAAAACATATGGGAGGAATTAGATACAAATAGAAGAATGATATGATATTTTTATTCCATTATCACCTTATGCCAATGGAGAAACAAGGGTCATCTAAAGAAATCTAAATAAACATTAAGAAAACATGATACGAGGGAAGTACATCACAACAAGAAAATACACAAAAAGATACTATGCTAGAGAACTTTCTTCAAGTATGTTACCCTCCTCCCTACCTCAATCAATAGTAATAAGAGAAGGTATACAACTTGTAAGAGGATCTTTATCCAACATAGTAGGAACAATAGTTAAATTTAAAGAAATACCCTCAGGAGAGTCAGTATGCTTAGAAGTAAATGGAAGTGTAAGATGCATAGAAATAATGTTAGGTAAATCAACATCAAGATCAATAATCTCATGCTCATCATCATTTAAAGTATCTTCTCCATCAAGATTAATAGCAATAGAATCCAAAATATGAATATTAGATCTATTTATCATGTTGAGTTCACCAAAGATGTGTAGGGGGGTATGTGAATCAAGGAAACTAACCCTAGCTCACCACATAACCACACACACCTCAAAAGGACTGAGTTCAAATAAATAGATTCTTTCATACCAACCCTCAAAGGTGACAACTCTTTGTAGATCGATGCCATCCAAGTGATAAAGGAGCATCAACACAAGCCAAGATCTAATGATTATGAAGATAAATAAAATAATACACCTATTAGAATACTTTAGAATAACTTTGGTGGGGGGATAAATTATCCAAAGTCCAGATGTATAAACAAAACTTTCTATAACTTAGTGAACCCATAAAACATTTATCGTCATGCATGCATCTATAAGGCTATGCAATTACTTAAATCTTGTAGGTTACTGTCAAATCTACTTGCAAAAATGTACACATGAAACATAATAGATTCATCAACACACTTTACACAATGATTTATGTGGAAACCCAATTTGGGGAAAACCACCAGTAACATGCTACTCTTTTTCACTCTTTCGAAGTGATACCCTATGAAATGCCAACCCTATTAAAGGTTACAATACACACTGTTAAATGTGACCTTGTTAAAAGATTTCAATCATCCTGTTAGGAGTGAACCTTGTTAGAGGACTTTAGATCATTCCCTTGGAATGTCACCCAGTTAAAGGATTTACAAATGACTGTTAGGGAAACCTTAATCCAAAGGATTTATCCTATATTGATACAACTATTAGAGAGTAACAGTAAGGCTTGATCTGATAACAACTTACAACTTCATTTTTAGATTACAGGTCATTGTTTTAGTCCTCAATTCTACTTGGCCTTTTTTATTTTTGGCTTTGACATCTTATTCACCCTTCAAGCATTCATATCCTTAAGCCTTCTTGCTTAATATGTCAATGCAATCTCTCTTCTCAGGTCACTTGATGAAGCAAAACCTTGACTCCTTGTCTTCCTTATATTCTTGCACTTAACCATTATTGCTTCTAACTAGCCATTCTTATAAATAGGAGATTAATCTTTTTCCACTCGTTCTCCATCGTCCAAATTAGTGTTAGAACAAATTAGGAAGGATACAATGAATCTATCCCACATTCCATATATCTTCTAAAAAATTCTACTTGAATCCTCTTTGAATACACCAAAAAATGGTTTACCTTGAATTCTATGCCACCAACTCATCAATCTTATCCTCAACCTAGTTTACAAATTCCAAGAAAAAAACTTGTTAGCTTAGATCCATTGAATTCATGATCTTTTAAATAATGCAGCCACTCAACATTATCTAGCTTTTGATGCTTGACACACACTATGTTGCTCGACATCCTTTGTGAATTTACTCAGTATGAACTAAAGTTTATTGGTGCTCCCACATCAACTAAACTTTACTCAACATTCACTATTCATCTCAGCATATGTTGGAATGAACTTTTACTCGACTCCAACTGATTTTTTGCTTAGCTTGTACTGACTTAACTCGACACCTACTCTCCACTCGATTAAGCTTGGCAAACAACTTTTGTGTAACTTGTTCTTCTAAACTTTCTTAGTGTAACTAGCCTTTGTAACCTTAAGTAGATTATCAATACGTCATTTTATCATTGTCTTAACTAATTCTTGTACTTCTTTACATAATCATAACTCAACCTTTCCTCTAGGTGCTATTGTTATATCTTTTGATCAAATCCTATTCATCAATGAACTAAGTGATAGTACTTAAATCATATAAGCAGTTGTCTTACTAGCAAATAATAGATTTGATATCAGTGACAAAACAATGATTGAAACATGAAATCTTCTTAAACAATATCCTTCTTGTAATCTAATCACAATAATCTCCTTCAACAATGATCTTTTTCAATTTGACCTCAACAATTTCCCTCTTTGCATTGATGGAAAACCAAACTAATTAACCTAATGGTAAAACACCTTGTTCAACCTAACTAACTAGGTTAAAATAGTAAGACAATACCAAAAAGAAAATAGTTCCTTGTATTGAAATCTCTCCCTTTATCAAAAACTTTCATCTTTTGAATAGGTTACAAAACTCTTTCTTATAAATCCCTTTGAGTTTCTTCTGATATCTTCCTCTTACTAGGTAGATTAGGATTTTTTCCTCTTTGATAACTCTTCTTCCTTTTGTATAGCTCCTGATCAACAATTTTATCTCTTGATCAGTAAATCTCTCCCTCTATTTTCTTGATTAGTAATCTCTCCCTCTTTGAAAACAATGCCAAAGACTTGTCATCATAACATGCAGATATAAGCTTTTTAGTTTCTTTAGTTTCTCCCTTTGTCACCTTGCTTGTGATTGATTTCAAGTTTCAGCTCTTTAATTAATTTAGGCAGCTCTTAAAGTAAGATCCTCTGCATCAATTTGTAACATATGAAAATCAGCTTATTTGATGCAAGGCACTCCTCTTTGTTACTTAGATAGCTTTTGATAGGGCTATCACCCCTAGTTTACCTCTTAGATACACATGAGCATCCTTAGGTAATGCTTTTGTGAAGATGTCAACAATTTTCTCTTTTGTGTTAACAAATTCCATCTTCACTTCTTTATCTTGAACTAATTCTCTCAAGTAATGGTACTTGATTGCAATGTGCTTAGTCTTTGTGTGCATCATAGGATTCTTTAATATAATGATAGTACTTGTATTATCACAATAGAGTATCATTGGTTTTGTGATCTCTTCCTTCATACCTTTGAGCAACTATTTGATCCCTACAATGTCTATACAATTTACAATAGTAGCAACATATTCAACTTTCTTAGTAGATTGTGAAGTGCAATTTTGTTTCTTACTAGTCCATATAACTAGTCGCTTGCCTAAAAAAATGCTCCTCCACTAGTATTTGTTTGTTCATCAATGTTTCCATCCCAATCAACATCAGTGTAGGTTGTTAATTCAAATTTTTGATTTTTCTTATAGTATAGACCATATTCCTCTGTTCCTTTTAGATATCTCATTATTCTCTTCATAGCCATCAAATGATTCTCCCTGGGATTAGTAGAGAATCTTACAATTGTCCCTACATATAATGCAATGCTAGGTTTTCTATGTACCACATATTGTGATTTTCCAATCATAGACCTATAAAGTGTTGGATTTACTTTAGCTGAATCATCATTCTTTGACAACTTCAGTCCTGTTAGCATAGGTATACTTATTGGTTTTGAATCTTCCAATCCAAAAGTTTTTAGTATTTCTTTGACATAGTTTGAGTGAGTGATGTATATACCATATTTCATCTTATGTACTTACAAACCCACAAAGAATTTGATCTCTCCAAACATAGAAATTTCAAATTCTTGCTTCATTTTATTTGCAAAAGCTTTACATAAGGCATCTTGACCTCCAAATATGATGTCATCAATAAAAATTTCATATAACAAGATACCTTTTCCTTTCTCTATCTTTATGTATAGATTGTTGTTATCATTAGCTTTTTCGAATCCAATCTTTGCAAGATACTTATGAAGTCTCTCATACCATGCTCTTGGTGCTTGTTTCAAACCATATAAAGCTTTGTCTAATTTTCATACCATGTTCTTATTTTTAATATCAACAAAACCTTCTAGCTTCTATGTAAACCTCTTCCTCAAATATGCCATTCAGAAATGTAGATTTAACATCCATTTGATAAACTTTGAAACCTTTGGATGCAGAATAAGCAAGTAAAGTTCTTACTCCTTCCAATCTAGCAATAGGTGAAATTTATCCGTAGTCAATTCCTTCTTCTTGTGCATATCCTTTGCAAACTAGTCTTGCCTTGTTCCTTGTTACTTCACCATTTTCATCTAGCTTGTTTCTGAATACCTGCTTTGTACCAATTACATTCTTGTCTTCTGGTCTGGGAACTAGAGTCCATGTCTTGTTTTTCTCAATTTTTTCTATCTCTTCTTCCATGGCCTTACTCCACTCTTCATTTTCTAATGCATCTTTTACTAATTTAGGTTCCTTCATGCTTAGAAAATATGTATTGTTTCTCAATTTGTTTCTTGTCATTGGTCTAGCATCTTTATCTCCAATAATTTGTGTAGTAGGATGATGTCTTTTGACATATCTAGAAAATATTGGTTCACTTCTTACTTCTTCATTTGATCTTTTAGTAACTTAGCATCTTTACTAATCTCTATCAGGTAACTTAACATCTTTACTAATCTTAGAATTTGAATATGCTTCAACTTCATTTTGTAACTCAAATTTTAAATGTAGCTCTGTTCTTAAATGTAACTCAACATTCATGATCTATGACTCAACAGTTATTGACATTTGTTGTTGGTTTGTAGCTTGATTTGGAACATCTTCTTCAACAAGTATACCTTCATAAGAGTATATAAATGATTTGTATTCTTTTGGTTCCTTCATAGGTTCAACCTCATATACTTCTATATATTCATCAAAACTCACATTTACACTTTCCATAATTTTGTTAGTGTTAGTATTTAAACACTTGTAAGCTTTACTTCTTGTGGAATATACCTTCTTCATTTTTTGCAACAAGTTTACCATTCTTAAAATATTTAAGAATGTAACATTTGCTTCCAAATAGCTTAAAATATTTTATATTGGGTGAATATCCATACCATAATTCAAAAGGTGTTGAATGAGTACCTTTCTTGACTTGTACACGGTTCAAGGCATAGACAACTATACTGACAACTTCTCTCCAATATTTCAAAGCAAAATTCTTCTCCATCATGAGTGTTCTACCACATTCCATTACAAATTTATTCCTCCTTTCAACAATTCCATTTTGTGGAGGGGTTCTAGGGGCAAATGTTTATCTTTTGATTCCTCTATCATTATAGAACATCTCAAATTCATTTTATGTGAATTATCCTCCTCTATTAGATCTTAAGCACTTTAGATTTTTACCTATTTCTTTCTCAACTCTTGCCAGGTAACTTAAACATTTGAAAGGTATTAGATTTCTTTTTCAGAAACATAGTTGTCATCATTCTAGAATAATCATCAACAAACATCATAATATACTTATCTTCTTTATACCTTTGCACTTCAATTCGTCCACACAAATTAGTATGAACAATCTCTAGTATTTCTTTAGAGGTATAAGTTTTACTTTTAAACCTTGACTTTGTCATCTTGCCTAACTGACATTGTTTGCTTATTACATTATCAGGCTTCTTCGACTTAGGCAATCCTCTGACTTTTCTCATGTTACTAATATTGACCAAGTTATCAAAATTGGCATGACATAACCTTTTGTGTCACAACCATACATCATCAAATTTCACAATTAGACAAGTAGCATCATATATATCATGATAGAATAGATTACTTCTAGTCTGATCACCTTTTCTAACCAGTCTTCCATTTGTGTCATATATCTTAGCAAGCTTGTTTTCAAATCTAACCTTACATCCTAAATTATTCAATTGTGACATACTCAAGAGATTATAGTTGAGTCCTTCAACATAGTAAGCATTGTCACATAAAATCTTATTTGCAATTTTGATAGAACCTTTTCCTTTTATCATACATGGTACAACATTACCAAATCTTACACTATTTACATCATAACAATTTAAGGTAATGAACTTACTTTTGTCTCCAGTCATGCAATGTGAACATCCACTCTCAATGATCCTCTTATCATTCTTGTTTACACAAGTCACAAGTGCAGTTGCCTCATCTTCATCAAATTCGTCCTTCATTGCAACATATAGCACTTCATCATCATGTTCATCATAAGTTTCCTCTTCAACAATGTAGCATGACATTTTTTCTTTGTCTTTGTTGTCCTTGCTATCTTCATCTCTTCTACTCTTGTACTTGTCACCACCTATGTAATTTTTCTTTTTTGGACATCTACCAACAATATGACCAACCTCATTGCAATTGAAACAAATGATAGGTAGTTTACCTTTGAACTTACATTTACCTTTTTGGAATCTTCTTTCCAGTAGTGCTTCAAGTTGTTTTACATCCTTCTTATTTGTATCATTGTCACTGGATACATATTTTATCTTTTTCTTCTTCTTCTTCTCATCAAGTTCCTTCAATGATACTTTAGCTTTGAAGGTAGATTCAATACTCTTAGTTTTGTAATTATCAAAGTTAGACAGCTCAAAAGTAGTATGTCTACCTATCAGTCCTTCAAGTGAAAGATCATTTCCTAGTATGCATCTTAGTTCTTGAATTGCAAAGACTCTAATAATATATATAGGTAGAAGTGTTCTTAAAACTTTGCTTAACATAGTATCATCATCTAATTTTCCATTAGCTCCTCTTATTGCATTAACTACCTCTTTTATCCTTGCAACATATTGAGCAATATTTTCACCTTCTTTCATTCTCATATCAGCAAACTTACATCTAAGACTTTCAACTTTGGCTCTAAGAACATTGGTGTCTCCTCCATATATGGCAGCTAATGCATCCCATATTTTATTTGCACTGACAAGACCTCTGATATAATCAAATTTGGCATAACTTAGTGCAAAGGCAATCTCCAGCATTGCATGGTTGTGTTCTTTCTTCTTTCTCATATCCTCAACAATTGGGGTTCCAGCAAGGTCAATATGCTCAATGGTAATGGTTGATTATACATGATCTCTAAGTCCTCCAAGGTGTAGCTTCATCAAACTTTGCAATGTAGGAAAGTTATCTTTGTTGAGCTTTGGTACTTCTCTTTTTGACATCTTGATCTTTGTGCTTCTAGTACCTTCAAACTAGTCCTCTTTAAGCAGATGCTTCTGATACCAATTATTGGAATACATTAGAACAACTACAAGGGGGGAGGGGGTGGTGGTGGAAGGGGGTGGGGGGGTGTTGAATCAGTTATCCAAGGTCCAAATGTATAAACAAAACTTTCCATAGTTTAGTGAACCCATAAAACATTTATCTTCATGCATGCATCTATAAGGCTATGGAATCAATTAAAACTTGTAGGTTACTATCAAATCTACTTGTAGAAATGTACACATGAAACATAATAGATTCATCAACACACTTGACACTATGATTTATGTGGAAACCCAATTTGGGAAAAACCACTAGTAACATACTACTCTTTTTTCACTCTTCTGAAGTAATGCCCTGTGAAAGGCTAACCTTGTTAAAGGTTACAATACACACTATTAAATGTGACCCTATTAAAGGATTTTAGTCACCTTATTAGGAGTGAGCCTTTTTTGAGGAATTTATACCATTCACTTGGAATGTCACCTAGTTAAAATATTTACAAATGATTGTTAGGTCAACCTTAATCCAAAGGATTTTTCCTAGATTGATACAATTGTTAGAGAGTAATAGTAAAGCTTGATCTGATAACAACTTACAACTTCATTTATAGATTACAGATCATTGTTTCCATCCTTAATTCTTTTTGGTCATCTTACTTTTTAGCTCTAATAGCTTGTTCACCCTTCAAGCATTCATATCCTTAAGGCTTCTTGCTTAATAGGTCGATGCAGTCTCTCTTCTCAAGTCACTTGATGAAGCAAAACCTTGACTCATTTTCTTCCTTATGTTCTTGCACTTAACCATTATTGCTTCTGACTAGCCATTCCTATAAATAGGAAATTAAGATCTTTTGTCACTCATTCTCCATCATCCAAATTAGGGTTAGAATGGATTATGTAGGATACAATGAATCTATCCCACATTCCATATCTCCTCTAGAAACTTTTTCTTGAATCCTCTTTGAATATGCCTAAATATTGTTTACCTTGAATTATGTGCCACTAGCTCATCAATATTATCTTCAACCTGGTTCACAAATTCTAAGAAAACAAACATGTCAGCTTGGATCCATCAAATTCATGATCTTTTAAATAATGCAACCACTCAACATTATCTGGCTTCTGATGATCAACACACACTGTGTTTCTTGGTATCCTTTTTGAATTTACTCAATACAAACTAAAGTTTACTAGTGCTTGGCATTAACTAAATTTTACTCGACATTCATTTTTCTTCTTGGCATACATTAGAATGATCTTTTACTTAGCTCCAACTAATTTTCTGCTTCACTTGTACTGACTTTGCTTGGCACCTACTCTCCACTCGGTCAAGCTTGGTAGACAACCTTAGTATAACTTGTTCTTCTAAACTTTCTTAGTGTAACTAGCCTTTGTAACCTTAAGTATATTATCAATACATTATGTTATCACTATCTTAACTTATTCTTGTACTTATTTACATAATCATAACTCAACATTTCCTCTAGGTGCTATTGTTATATCTTTTGATTAAATCCTATTCATCAATCAACTAAGTGGTAGTACTTAAATCAAATAAGTAGTTTTCTTATGAGAAAATAGCAAGTTTATCATCAATGACAAAATAATGATTGAAACATGCAATCTTCTTCAAAAATCTCCTTGAACAATGATCTTTTGCAATCTGATCTCAACAACACCTTTCCCATGAGATCCTAATTAGTTACCTTTAGATCTATACAAGATATGCAGTGTAAAGTAATGAACATGAAAGTGTTGAATTAAATATAATATGTTGAAATGACCAAGAAAGACAAAGAAATATTTCTTAGATATTTGAACCTTGATTTTTGTGTGTCATGTTGTTTCCAAGGATGAGTTGGAACTAGGATGAAAATTATGAGATGCACAAAACCCATTAATTGATTGGCAATCTGTCAAGACTGATCCAGATGATTAGGGTGACTTGGTCAACCTTGTACATCAAGGGTGATTTCTATCAACCTTGCAAGAATGAGTGTGACATTGATTCTAATTTCATAGTTCTAATAAATGAAAAAAATGGTACTCTAATCTATGCCAAATTTTTCCTTCTGAGATCTATTGAAATTTGAATTTTGGTTTGTTGGTGGATATAAAGGGATTTGCCTTAGTCAACCCCCCATTTTGGTGGTTTTCACCTCCACAGATTGTTTTTATGTAAAATTTAGTGTATTAGATGCTCATTTTTTAGCTTTGAATGTGCAATGCAAGGATCCAAATCCTTAGATCAAAATCCTAGCATAAAGTTTTTGTGCTTGAAGGTAGATAAATAAATAATCATAGATTTAAGGATAACCTAGAAAGAATACTAGTCCCCCAAGGATAAAGTTATCTAATCCATACTCATGATCTGCATTTACCACTCCATGATTTAATCTTGAATGCTTGATGATAGAATAGAAAGAGGAGGGTGAAGAACTCTCTTGCTTCAAAGGATGTTTCCAAGCCTCCTTGCTTCCACCTTTCAAATGTGCTAAGATGAATTGGGATGTCCACAATGGCTTGTCCACATGAGGTATGCTTGTGCTTTCTTTCTTGATCTTGCTTGAGGATTCTGGCATAAGCCTTCTTGATTGATTTTTTCCAAATGAAGCAATTGACTATGTTTATAAAGGATTATGAATGAACTTTCTTTCGCAAGTCGATAAGGCTCAAAAGCCTAGTTCCAGAATAGACCTTGATAAGGGAACAATGACTAGGACCCAAAATAAGACATGTACAGGGACACATTTTATCCATGATTAGTCCAATGGGGATGCACTATGTACCTAAAAAATAGGTACAAAAACCCTTGGAGCACTCTCAAGGCCCCAAAACAGGTCTCAAAATTTTGAAATCAAGTACATATTTTGAGGAAACTTTATTTTGGTGTGGAAAAAGAGTTAGGTTGATTGAATGAAAGGAAAGGGGAGAACCTAAGTAAATAGATCATGCCTCAAGTTTTGTATTTTAGGATAAGAATTTCAAGGATGACTTATTAGGTCCTACCTAAATCTCATTCAAGAGGACGATAGTTGGAGAGGTGTAAATACATCTTAAATGCAAATTATCATTAAATTACATTAAATAGGTACTAAAAAATCATAAATTAAAGTGCTTCCAATTTAAGATAGTGCATTTATCTCCCGCTTTATTTTACTATGACACTACGTGAATATGCAAGCAAAAAGTAAAGAAAACTTTCCAGAGGAAAAAGGATATAGAAAATTCTAGAAGCCATGATCATGCAAGAAAGTGTAAGTACCTGCATCCTAAGAACACATGTTAGTCAAAATCCAAAATTTCCAAGATCTTACTAATAATGATTTTGTGAGGTTCATAGGTTCCCATATGCCCCCTTGTTTTGGCTTACTTTTTTAGGAAAGATGAAATAGGGTGATATACCCTATGAACTAGAAATGCATAATCATGAAAAATATCTTCAAATTTATTGAGGAAGTTATCAAAACTTCTCTTACTTAATTTCAAAGGAAATATAATTTAATCACGATTCCAACACTTTTAACAACAAGAAAATAGAAGTTATCTAGCTCAATTTGTGATAGAAAGAGTGAATACATATTCTAAATGCATAGAAAGGAAACCCTAATTTACCTTGAAAATGTATAAATAGAGGTTCTTACCATTCATTTTATACCTTTATATTTTGAAAAATTTGAATTGAGATGGTGTTGAAGATAGCAAAGAAGGAGCTAGATCCAAGACATGGAGAAGAGCATTCAGTGACCTACTACCTAAGGTGAGTGCTAGTATGCATGTTTTTTCTCTTTTTTGGAGCATATTTTTTCTTTTTATGATGTATATTTCATTTTTAGGGGAGATTTTGATTTTTATGAAGGGAATATGTTGACCCTGATTAGCTAAGTTGGCCCTGTTGATGTAGGTAATTCTTAATTAGGGTAGGTCAACCCTATCCAAAATGATCAGGTTGGCTCACAATTTGATATTGATGTTTGATTTGGTCTAATTTGTAGGCACTGTTGTCTCTTTGGGAGCATCGGATTTCATAATCGATACACTTCATTTAGGAAAGTATGAAGAGCATGAGCAAAGAGGATATCTAGTTGCTTAGATATGTGGACCTGTATTGGGTAGGCCTACTTTCTTACTCAATACTCCACTGGGGAATGATGCTAGAACTAATAGAGTGATGGGACAATGATACTTATGCATTCCATCTTCCCACATGATAGATCATTGTAACTCTAGAGGATGTATATTAGATACTCTTCCATCCTATTAGAGGGCTCCTATTGAGGCCTCATGCTAGTAGAGATGCAGAGAAGATATTTACAGATGAGGGATATTGTATAGGACATAGATCACTAATGAGATCTAGGGTAGAACAAATTGATCTACATTACATCATTATAGGTGATATTACTTTGGTGACCTAGTGTATATATGTTGAATATTAATCTTCATCATTACTTTGAATGGTAAGGGTACATTATTTCTATCACCTTTTACACATTTGGTTTGAGTAGTGGAGAGAGATCAAGCAGTGTTCACATGCAGTAGGAGTATGCTAGCTACTCTATATGTAGAGTTAAGAAAACTTTCCAAATACTAGCAAAATAGCTTGACATTATGTGCACTCTTACAAGTGTGGTCTTTCAAGCATTTTAGATGCACTAGGATATAAGGGGTTCCTATATCACTAGAGAAGATCCTTCTAAGAGTGTATGCATATCATGTTGCCAAGATGTAGCAATTCATAGACATACTATTTTGGAGAGTGAGATTTGATCACATGCCAGAGGAAGAGATAGTAAGGAGACCATACCACTAGATGGCAAAGTAGACTGAGACTACATATCAAATGAGATACCCATAGAGGAGGAGATTCCTAGAGGGATGGAAAAGTCATGTGATCATGTTGTACTACTATGATCGAGTATTGAGGTAGTTTGGCTTGCAATAGGGTGTTTCAAGGGTAGTGTCATGGTATTTCCATGTCATGAGCTATATCTGGGGAGTCATAGTCATATGTTAACCTATATTATCCAATATCATCTCCAATGATACATAGGAGGGATAGGATGTCCTAGGGAAAAAATACATATATACTAGTTGTACAGAGGAGTAGATCCACTAATGTTAGGTTTTTCACGTTGAGTTCACCAATTAGTGTAGTGTTGGAAATGTAAATCAGGGATAAGAAAGCCTAAGTTCATCACATGACCCCACATACATAAAAAAATATGGAAGTCAAGGAGATAGGTCCTTTCATTCCTAATCCTAAAGAACTAGATCTAGAAATATTAGGGCTAACCAAATGAGGAAGGAAAACTAATGTAAACTAAGTGTAGGGAAGAATAGGGGAAAAGCTAACCAAATCCTTGAAAAAACTTTGCAAGATGATAAGATTGGGTAAGTAAATGAAATAAGTAGATATGTTGAAAGGATGAAGTTATAAGATTCTTCTTTAAAACATGATTTTATGCTTAATATACTAATTAGAATGGATGAAAATCATTGAATCTAGGTCTCAAACTACACTACAGATAAAACCCAGAAATCATTTGGCAACCTATTAGGGCCAAACTAAATATTCAAGCGTGACCTGATCTATATTGCACATCAAGGGTGACCTAGTAAACCTTGAAAGAATGAGTGTAACATTGTTTCTAATATCACAATTCTATAGAAACCCAAAAAGAGTACTGAAAACTACAACCTTTCTGTCAATCCAAAATCTACAACCTACAATAAAAAAGAGTTTTTAGTTGTTGATAGGGGGTTTTCTTTGGTCAAATACCATATTAGGAATTAAACTTGAATTGAAATAATGTAAATTTCATAAGAATAAAGAAAATGTTAAAATTCACCTTACAATATTAGGATCTCTTGAATCAAATCCAATGTGCTTACTTCACCAATTGACTTGGATCAAGAAGATGCATGGGTGTGGAAGATACAACAAAGTATCTTGAACGGATTGAAGGAAATCTTGAAGATGGCTACCTAAATTGCCTTAATACTTGAATCCTTGATCTTCAATGGAGGAATAGCTTGAAGGATGCTTGAAAACTTGAATGCTTTAGAACTTGAAAGTTTGAGTGCTAGAGTGTTTGTGTGTGTATGACCTTGGATGCAAAATGGAGGAAATGGAAGGGCTTATAAGGGTTTAGAATTGACTAACTCTCATAGGCTGACCTGCCTAGGAATTTACACTCCAAAACTAATTAGGCATGGGATCCAAGAAGAGGACCTAAAAGAGGGCCCAAATAGGGATGCACTACATCCCTAATTGGCCCCATAGGGATGCATTGCATCCTTTATTGGGTGTGGATGCATTGTATCCCTGACTGGTACTACAGGGATGCCTTGCATCCTTGATTGGAAAGGGACAGACTACATCCTTGCCAACTAGGGCCAGGAACCTTTAGGAGTCCCTCAGGGTCTTGAATTAGGTCCCAGATCCCAAAAATAGGTGCAGACCTTGAGATATAGCTATTTTAGTATGAAGAGTAGCTTCCAAGTAATTAAATGAAGGGGAAGAGAGGACCTAGGTTGATAGATCCTACCTCAAGCTTTACACCATGAAAAGAGTAGCTTTTAAATAGGATCTATTAGGTATACCCTAATTCTACCTAGATGAAAGGGTAGAAAAGGGAATAAAGAAGGAAAGGTGCAAGGATATTCATGATCTTACATTAAAATGGTGTTAAAACTTCATTAAATTGGAGTGATTCCTATTTAAGATACTATAGTCATATACCACTAAAGTGGGGGATAAATGTACCATCTTAAATTGGGTGCACTTCAAATTGTGACCTTTTCAATCCTTTTTAGTGTGTTTTCATTGCACGTTTTCTCTTGGACCACACACTTTCCTCCTTTCTCTCTCTCCTAGGAAAAAATGAGGTAGGACCTAACACTTCCTCCTTGATTTCCCTTTCTCTCACTCATGGACCAAGGTAGGATCTAATTTATATGGATGCTCCTCTTTGTAGGTCTCATTTCCTGAATCTAACCTCGATTTATTAATCCTTGATTAACATTACACCCAGACCCTTTGTGGTAATAAAAGCATAGGTTACATACTCAAGACTCTTTCCTTCTACAGAATAGGTCAAATTTTTCCGTAGTGGTCAGAAAGTTTTGGGCATGGTCCTATTTCAAATTTCAATTATTTCTCACTTAGTGCATTTAGCTTCCATGAAGGTAATTTCAAAATTTCACTATAAAAATTATATCAAATGCCTCATTTTCACATGATGGAATCAAGGTACAAGTGCACATGGATACCCCAATATGACATAGAGAAATTTAAATATGGAAGCTAAAGGTTGACTTTGATTCTTTCATTGCAAAGTGGGGCCTTCATATACATTCCCTTAATTCAAGCTTACAAAAATTGCATGACACCATGGAGGTTCAAGGGGATCATGAATATGGTTGAAGTACTTTATCCTTGGGTACTTGGTATGCTTTCTATGTTATTTTTAGATTCTATCTTTGTTTCTTCATATTTTGTGAACATTAACAATTTCAAGCCAACTTACATGCTAGGGTTTCACTCATAGAGTAGATTCTTAGCATTTACAAGCTCTTTTACGTTCTAGATCTACAATCTAAGATTTGTGAGCACTAGTAGACCCTACAATAAATATTTGTTCAAAAAGTAATGATATGATACAATTTCAGCATTTCAGAGAAAGGAAACTAAGGAACCTATGAAGTAGTGAAATATTGACACTTTGGAGAAGAAAAAAATTAGGGCCGTTGAAAAAGCAACGACTTTTCTATTTTGGGTGGTAGCTTTTTAGAGGTTTGTGAGATAGAGATTTATTTCTATTTCACTAACAACTAAAAAGGAGAGGTTTGAAGTCGCGATTTTAGAGAACCATTTGAAGATGCCATACGAGATTCCAAAAATTTGCAACTTCAAAGACGATTTCAAGTTGGATGTGCAAAAAGGCAAAAAGGACTTCTCAAAGTTTTAAAGAGATTAATCATTAATTTAATAACTTAAAGTACAATCTAAGAACTTAGAAGATGTGACAAATTGGATGATTTGCGAGGTGGATATATGTGTGAAAATTTATAGATCATAAATGATGAATAAAATGAATTAATTGCCTTGGAAAAAATGAGTCTTTTCATATTAAGAATTTGAGTAGAATTGAGATAGAAGCTAGTGGCAAAAGTTTGAAGGTGTCCTCAATAGATTGCAAATAATAGTAAGTTCAAGCTTCTCTTACCCTGGTTATAATTTTCAAGATAAAATGCCAGTAAAGGACACGAGTGCTAAAGAGTTAAAGAAAGAACATGTAAGAAATTAATTTAGAAGATTTTGTTAGAAATATTTCCTAGTTCCTCTTCTGGTGGTTAAATGCCTATTTTTTCTAATGAATTTAAAGACCGTAGAGATGCTAACCTTTGATTGCATGGTAAATCTTTTTTTTGGTATTTTTTGCAAACATAGATAGAAAGGAACCTAATAAAAACCCATGGAGACTAGACCTAGGAAAAATTGTGGTCCCAAATGTGTTTGTAGACACAGAGCTTATAGACATTGTAGCCAATCATTATGAACCACTCACCAGGACTGTGAGGAAAATGGATGGTATGTCACTACTAATCATCACAAAGTCTTGTATTGAAGAGTGTTTTGGATTGAGCAACCAAGCCCTTGCAAAACTTGATAGGGGGCATTTTATGGATGAATATTAGAAAACAATGCAACTTGAAAAATACATGGAAATTGTACATTTTATGTATAGATGCCATAATAAAAAAAATGACATATGTTGATCATATGGGTCCTCATCATGTTAGATATTTTATAGATTTTTTTTAGTTATACTTTTTATGCTTGGTTGCAACTACTTGGAGAAGATGAGAAATAGAAAATTCCACTTGATTACATGTACATGTCTATGAAGATTCAAAACCCTCATACCTATTTAGAATTTTACTTTGCCAATGAAATTGAGAACCCTTCACAATCAATTGGTCAGATGAAGATTATTAAGTCTTTCAAGAATTATTCTTTTCTTTGTGACTTAATTCTCCATCAGAACATTAGTTAGTTTAGGGATTCTATGAAATTGGCTAGAATTGATGAGGAAGGTAACAAGCATCTCATCTAACTCTAGTGTCCACTTTGGGATAAACATGCAAGGGATGGTGATTTCATAGTATTCAAAGATGTATTTGTATAGTGGATTGTAAGAATGTTTTGGGGTACTATCACAAGACTACCACAACCAATCAAGGACATATTGAGACCCATAGAGAATTTATCTTTTAAAGGTTATGAGGTTGACTTGGGAGATTGAATTTTTAAACCAAAGTACTCATTAATGAGATTGTATGGGTGCAGCAAGCCACCTCATAAGCTCCCTTTGTTTGTCCCTAAGAGATTAGGTTTCTTAGAATTCATATGGCAGTTACTATGGGTTGAGAAATAAATTGTTAAACCGATAAGAAGAGGCAATATGTTTCCTAATTTTATAAAATTTGATGGTTATATAGTTGGTTATAACAAGATTTATCAAGTTAAAGATTACATCATGAAAAAGTATCAATTGGGTAGTGACAAAGGTAGAGATTATGATCCCGAGGGGCGCATCAAGACCATAAAGGCTAGGTATGCACATTAGTTGAACATGGAAGATGATATTATTAGAAACTATGATGTTTTACAAGATGCATACCAAAAAAGTGGAATTTTTTGTCTAAAATAGAATGCCAAAGATTAAGTAAGAGTTTGCCTCAATTTCATCCTGAGGAAGAAATTGAAGCTCTTAGGATTGAAAAGTGCATCAAAGACTTTGAAAAATTGTATTAGGAATATGTTGGGTAGGAAAAAGGTAAGAAAGTTGAATAGGCACATCTCCCACCTCCTTACACAAAATAGAAAAGGATGAGCATATTAGGATCAAGTTCTAGCCCCTTTGCCCCCATGCCTCAACAAAAAGAGGAACTAGTACCCATTTGATGTTATATGAAGATTCTGATGATGAGGGGTCAGCATAAATTGTTAGTATTCTAAAAATCATGAAGGAAAACATAATATTGAATCATTAGAGCCACCTCAAAAGTTTTCTAAGGAGAAGCATGAATACTATGCTTAAACTATGGAAAATGATGACCCAATTGATACAAAGAATGAGAGGGAACTCATTTCCCTTAGGCTCTTTGAAAATGAGAACTTTATTCAAACATAAGAATTCAATTTTTTTTTGGATAAGATATAAATTGAGGGATTTTGAGGAAAGGAAAATAAAAGGCTTGAAGGTGTTGATGAGCATCAACATGCCTCAATTGTTCATCAAATGATGGATGAAATGCATCTAGATGATATTTCATGCAATGAAGAAGAGGCAAGGGAAATGGTAAGGAAGAGTGACATCTTGATACTTCCTAGTTTAACTTTAAAGGAATTTATTTCTATTAGATCAAGTTAGGAAGCAAGAGGACTCAACCTTTGTGTCAAAGTTTGAATCACTTGACAAAGTTAAAGGGAAAGGGTATGATCCAAAGACAAAAAACCTTGCTACTTGGTTTACATTAAAAGGAAATAAACATAGGATGATTGTTATATATATATATATATATATATATATATATATATATATATATATATATATATATATATATATATATATATATATATATATATATATATATATCATTAAACTAATGATTGATATTAAACTATATATATATATATATAAGCGAGAAGAAGGGATGACCCTAGTGTAAACTATATAAAACATTGATCCTATGTTTGTTGCAACATAGTGGACACATGAATATGTGTTTAATCAAGCTTAGATTAAACATATGTAGGAACTGATCAAAGACTTGTAAAGAAGAGAAATTGAAATGAATTCAATAATAAATAAAATTTATGTAAAGACAAGAAGATTGGAGAAGGAGTTAAATAAGTTAAAACCTGTTGAAAATACTCAGGCCATTGTTGTTCATAAAACTCTAGTTGTCGATGTTGAAGAAAGCCAAAACAAATAAATGACCCAAGATTTTGATCATAAGGATTGTATTTTTAAGACATTAGAGGATATTCTTGTCTACAAGTTTAATATTATTTCAAAGCCAAATGTGATGGGGTGTTTGAAGGGTTTAATAATATTTTCAATATGTTAGATTTCTTTGATAAAGGGAAAGACATGCTTTTTGAGATAGAGAGGAATGGGGACCCTTTAGGTATAAATTAAATTAACTCTTTGAGGTCACTAAAAGAGATCTAGATGCCCATGCATAGATAAAGGCCACCATTGATTTCATTGATAGTATTACAAGGAATATGAGTTAGATAAGTCAGTAACATCAAAATCTAGAAGATAAATTAATAGCAATTTCCTCCGTTGATCATCCATGTTTTCTTGCCATTAGAAATGAAGAGGGTAAAATCAAACAATTGGAGCACTTGAGACATGAATTTGTAGTGTTACCCTAGGAATTGATATTAAGGTTGAAGAGGAACAAAATTTCCAAATAGATTCATTCCACATGTTGTTAAATGAAGTGATTATTATGGAAACAAAATTTACAAAGTTTATAACAAATGTTAAAATTGCTCAAGGGAAGAAGTGGGTTGATTTGCAAGACTTTTTTCCAATAGTTTTAAAGTGTGTGTGGCTTTACACATGCTCAAATTGCCAAGTGGATCATGGTTTATCTGAAATTCCTCGAAGATCTTGAAGTGGTCGCAATCATTGGTGATGAAGAAGTTGAAGATGTTTGAAGCGACTTTCATGTTTTCAATCATTTTTTTTGTTATGCTTTTAGTTATTAGTTAGTGGTATTTATGAAGAGGTTTGAAGTTATGTTCCACCTCTTCATTTTTATGAGAAAAGGTACTAAGAGCCCTATTTAAGAATCAAAAATTTTAAGACAAAAAAGATGATATGATAACATATTTTTTAATATAGTACAAGATGTTTTCTTATACAAAAGACATTATAAAGTAATTTCCTTTTCTATGCAATTACTCATTTGGATATGTAACTAGACTACTATGTTGTATTTCCTTATGAATGAAGTTAATACAATGATGCTTTCTTTACATCTATTATGGCATATGGTTTTCTAATTGCTCATTTTCTTCAATTGTCCCTTGATATTATGTTATTGTTCTAATGGATTAGAGTAATGCATGAACTTGATTATAAAATATTTTAATTTCATACTGAGTAATGGTATTAGTCTAATTAGTCTCCTTTGATTGGGGTTAAATGCATTTAGACTAGGGATTGCATTTATATCTTCTCTATCCAATGGCTAATGGGGTGCACATTGTCTCTCAATATTTGATGATAAGATTATTTGGGGGTTGACTCTATTCTACCCAATTGGATTAAGGATTAATCTTTACATACTTCTTGTAAGTTGATATATGTAGTTGTAGATTGGTGAAGTTTTATCCACGCTGTATTGCATAAGTTCATTTTTAGTATTTTATTTACATTCAAAGCATTCATACGTTTAATTTCTCCTTGAGAGAAAACTTTGTCACTCAAGAGTATTATTTATAAAATTTGCATTAATAATACTTTCTCAGGAAATATGAATATAGGTACAAATACCTAGGTTTTGTAGAGCCTAAAGTTGAGATATTGAACAAGCATGATTCAGTCTTCTTCATTGGCCAAGATTGTATTAAGATTCCCATCATCAAGCAGGCAAGGCTCATGGGAATTCAACCAATAATTTTGAGAACCAACAAGCACTATGTACACACACTATATGAATCCTAACGGCTATTCATGGAGATGGAAATCATCATAATGGTGGGTTGACTAAGGAAAACCCCTTTGTAGCCACTCACACATAAATTTTGTAATTGGCTTGTTGGTTATCAATTTGGCAACCACAAATCTAGAGATTACTCCCCAAGACCTTTCCAAAGAAGTTGGGTCAACTTTTCTATAGTATCTTAGGAACATAGTGACCTCATGGTAAAGTGTCTAGAACATTTTCCGCTAGTTCAACTTCTTCATGAGGCCTTGAGAAAAAATAGTATTTCTTGGGTTTTATGTTGTGATTATGAATTTGCAATCAAAAGTAATGTTACAGTATCAAATCCGCAATTTTCAGAGTGAACATTCATATTCCATTGCATATTTCAAGGTAAGTAATTTATCATTTGTTTCAACTTTTAGAGGAGACCTATTTCATACCTCAATTAGGTTGATTACACACATTTGACACCTAGACCTATCTTACACTACTCACTTAATCGATTAGTTCAATTTTGACATTTACATTACACAACTATAATCAAATTACATTGCATGAAAGTGGCCTTGCTAGTGTACTTTCTTGATATGACTTGGGTTTAGTATTTGCATCCATTATTACACTTGGGTTTTGCTAATCTAACCTAGGTAATTTTGAAATTTATGCTTAGAAGCCCCTCTTTCTCTTATATTGAATGACTTAGGGAGAAAGGATTAGACTTATACCTAATTTTCATTATTTGACTCATTGATGTCATTTCTCTCCTGAATGGGTCGTAATGTTATAAGAAACTAAGCTTAGGTAGGAAGGACATGTAAAATTTAAGAGAAGCCTAAGTATTATGCAAATGGAATAGATGACTAGAGAAAGGGCATCCAAAGGAATATAAATTATCTTGGGTCCAAGGAAGTTACCTATGTACTCTTGATTAATAATAAGAATTGTAAAAAACATTAAAAATAACCTACTATTATTTCTAATAAGCATCTATGGTGCAACATTGACTATAAAAAGGAAAGAGATATGGGAAGATATTTGAAATTTTATAAATAGAACTTAGGGAACAAACAATATTTTTGGAGGTTATTTCAATGTTACGTTAAACAATCATGAGAAAACAGAAGGATCATCGGTGCAATATTAAGCCCAAGAAGACTTCAAGGACTAACTTCAAAACATGAACCTCATGGAAATTATAGCCAATAATAGAAACTATATATGACATAATCAAGGATTGGGATTCAACATAGAGAAAAAGATGGATAGGTTCTTTTCTAAGGGTAATTTGGGATCCTTCCATGGAAATCTATAAGCATTCATCTTGCCCAATGGAAGATTGGGTCACTTCCCAGTGAGTGGGCTTGGATATAAAGGAAGAGATAAAACCAAGGAGATGTCCATTTAAATTTGAAAGAATATGGTTGTTAAACCTTGATTTCATAGAATTAGTAGAATAATGGGGGAAGAAGGAAGTGGTGGTAAGTTCAATAAATTGTTTTAATACTAAGCTAAAAAGAATTAAGAAAAACATTCTCTAATGGAATCAAGTCCCATTTCAAAAAAAAATTAGAGAGAGAAAACATAGAAGAAGAATTATAGGCACTCGATCATAAATTTATTCTAAATGGGATGGATCAAGACCATTATATCAAAGAGAAATAGTTGTTATGAAAGTATGAGGAACTCTTATCGAAGGAAGAAACATACTGGAAACAAAAATCTCAAGAAGTATGGATGGAAAAGGGATATACAGACACAAAATTCTTCCGTCATAACACAAAAATTAGGAGAACAATCAATCAAATATACAACATAGTGAAAATAGATCCATAGACTAAGGCATAAAAGATTCCAAAGACATACTTAAATACTTTGAAAATCTTTTAAATGATTATGAAGGACTGGACCTTTTAGCACAACAAGAGATACTTAGCTTCCTCCCCAAAATCATTACAAATGATCAAAAAAAGATCTTAAAAAAAAAAATTCACCCTAGAAAAGGTTGGAGTTACACTTATATAACTTCATTCAGATAGAGAATCAAGCCTAGATGGATTCCTTGCAAGATTCTTTGTTGATCTATAAGTAAGATTGACAAATGAGTGTCAACACACTTAATCATCTTCACTATACATGTCGAGTATACAATGGAAGTTGAGCTTGAATTTCTTTATGTGCCGAGCAAACTACAGTTGCTGCCGAGCACAACTTATTACAGTAGGTGTCGAACAAAGAAAGAATTCAATAGGTGCCAAGTAATGCAAAAACTATAGTAGATGCTAAGCAATCCAGAATAGATGGTGTTAATCATTAGTATTACTTCATGTGTTGAGCAATGCAGGATCAGCATAAAATTTTGTGCAATCGCAAGCCAAGATGTAAAATGGTTATGCATGACTCATTGATAGGGTAAAAGGATAAGATCAAATCCTCACAATCACCTATGTGATCCTCATGCAACCAATCAGAAAATTGGAGATTGCATGCAGCCAATGGGTGAATTTCAAGGGTTTGAGTGGGAACATTTGAATGAAGGATGCATGACGGCCCACTAATCTTTATAAGGGAGTCTTGACACCATTGAACAATGTGAGAGTAAGAAAATAGAGAGGAATCATGTGAAGAAGGAAAAGTAGATCCTATCAAGGTCATTGCAGAACATTGGTGTCAAAGATTAAGAGGAAAGGACAGCATTTACACATCTAGTTGATTAGAACAGAACAAGGAACACAATTAGTAGATCAGATCTAGCAGAGATCAGTTAATAGTAAGAGCAGAACAAGTACCTGAGATCAACATCAGAGATTGTATTAGATCAGGTGTATTATTCTAATACTTTCTCACAATTGTATTAGGAACTTGGAAATCCCATGGACTTGGGTAGGTTTAATAGCCTTATGTAAATCCTTTAACAGGGTGGCATTCTAAGTTGAATGTTCTTAAAGTCCTCTAACAAGGCACACTCCTAACAGGGTGTAGAAATCCTTTAATAGGGTCACATTTAACAGTATGTTGTAGCCTTTAACAGGGCAGGCATTTAATAGGGCAAACCATCAAAAGTGGTTGAAATCAATTACTGCAGTAATTTTGTGGGTATCATCCCCACCCTAGTTTTACCTTCTTATTCCTGGAGGGTTTTTGGGTTACCAAAATCTCAAGTGTTATGTGGTGATGCATGTTTATTTCTCATGATTTTTTAATGTTTATATGCATGCATGTTAATTTTAGTTACATGTGATTAAGGGTTTAAAAGTGGTTAAAAGGCCAATACTTCTGATTCACCCCCCCCCCCCTCAAAAGAGAAAATCCAACAATTGGTATCAGAGCCAAGTTCTCTCAAGAAGAAGCCTAACAACTTGGAGGAAAAGATTTGAAGATGGAAGTTTTCAAACTTGGAAAGATCATTGAGAACCAAGTGATAGATGTGCATCTCGCTCTACACAAGGTAGAGGAAGCTCGAGAGGAATTAAGAAAATCCTTGAAAAGAAGGAAGGAAATAGCTATAGCCAAAAATGATATTCGCTACAAGGAGATTGACACCACACAAGTATTTGCCAAAGGAGATTCCAAAGAATTTGATGCAACAATAGCAGAACTGATGGAGAAAAATAGAGTTCAAATAGAAGAGATAAGAACTCTTAAGATAGAGCATGAATCATAGGCCATGATGCTATGTGAGATCACTAAGCAAAAGAAAAGAGCAGTTGAGGATAGAATCATGATGGAAGATGACAAAAGAAATCTTGCAAACAGATTTGAAGAAAAATGTACTGAATTAACAAGGATCTCAAACATGCAGATAGATACACTTGCCCAACTGATGAATCTTCATCATGAACTCAATGTGAAAGATATTGAGATCTCTACTTTGAGGATGCAGAATGAACAACTACATAATGAATTAAACAGAGAAAAAGAAATAGTAGAGAATCTCAACAATTCAAGTGAAGCTATCAAGTACTTTGAATAGTTACTGAAAGCCCCAAGATTAGCCATGATACATCAGGACTTGGATACAATAGCACTAAAGTCAAGTAATCATCAAAGAGTGTTGAGCAAAGAAGTGACAAAGGTAAGGATTCTAAACCCACTTGCCATTACTATAATAAAAAGGGGCATACTGCTAATGTTTGCAAGAGTAGAAGGATCAATAAGCCAAACACACCCAAAAGCAAGGGTTATTGTCACAACTGCAACATGTAAGGACATATGACACAAGACTGCAGGTCTAAAGTCACAAGGACACAAAGATTTGATGGACACTACCATAATTGCAAGAAGTATGGACACAGAGCCTTTGAGTGTAGATCAAAGCCTATGTGGACACCAAATCAGCATGTAAGGAGGGACAACTATGTACACCATTACAATTGGGATTACAATACAAGGCAAAGCTATCACTATTGTCAAGAGTATGGTCACATACCCCAGAATTGCATAAGAACACATTTCAAGGGGAACTATAAAAGATGGTTGAACCAAACCACTCGCTTCAGTTGCTTGAAAATTGGACATGTCAGCAGGAATTTTCTAAAAAAGGCCAAGGCACCCGAGACTGAAGTAAATAAGGGCAAAGAAAAGATTGATGTGGAACACATTAGAATAGACATAAGAAGACATGGCAGAAAAAGGATGGACCAAGTACATCCAATGGAAGGGTCACTTCACCCATGAGGTCAAGTGATCATTTCTCATCCAACTAATCACAAGATGAGCCTATGGGGCTGATACATATAAGGAAGTATCATACATCAGCCCTAAACTGTGATGAAGCACTACAAAGTATAAATTTGCATGAGATAAGATGTTAAGACAAAACTTGAATGATGATGTCGAGTTTCTTTGGTTGCTGAGTAAAACTATAATGGTGGCCGAGTTATTAACAAAGTCAATAGATGCAAAGTGTAAATAAGTTGCCGAGTGGATGTCGAGTTGAAAAACCTTTAGAAGCCGAGTGATAGGTGAAGGTACAAAAATGCATTAAATGCAAGGTTTTTAAGACATTTAAAAGGGGAAAACCGTTTCATTTTGAGTCATTCAAATGAAAAGCGATTACCAAAAGCACGATTGAGTGATTGTCGAGTATTCAACCAACAATTTGCAGCGATTTAGTGTCTACCCAGAAAATTTAAGCATTTAACTAGGTATTTCCTTTAGGTGCCAAGTTTTATAGTTTGTGAAATTTGTTTTAAATCATAAAACCCTAGTTCGGTAAAAAATGATGGCGTCTAGTTCAAAATTGACTCAAAGGAAAGAGAGCCATGAAATTCAACTTGTTAGTAACGAGGTTAAGAAACCCAAATTCAGGCCAATCTTAGAAGTTGCATATGAAAATGATCTCATTGGTGCCCCATCTGCCATCCCTAAAAAATTTGTTATGGTTCAAGATGTGCAAAAGTGTTTCAACTACAAAATAGGAGTCATAGGAGACTTGAAAATCTTTAATGCTTTTGACAAACTCTGTGATAATGGTATATTGAAGGATGAGTTTTCTATCATAGAGAAGAAGGGTTTAACCAAAGCCCTAGTTTTTCCAATCGTATTCAAAACTGAGTGGATACACATAATACTTAGTAGAATCCATGATGGATCATTCTAGTTAGAGCAAGGAAAAGTTATAATAACCAAGAAAATGGTTCATAGGGTTACAAGATTTCCAACCCTAGATCAGCCCAAGACATTGAGAAGTGACAAAAAGGAAACAATTAAGAAGAACACAGAAGCAAAGTGGAATAACAGAGGCATGACCATAGACACAATAACTGATCCACTTCTAGACTTTGATGTAAGGATCATATCACATAAGTTTTATCAATCTAGCAGGTTGAATAGTGTACCCTACATAGCAGTGGATGTGGCATATAAGCTTGTAAAGAAAGACCACACCTATGACCTTGCAGAGCTCATGTTGCAGTAGATTAATGAAAATCTTGGAGCTATTAGAAAGTCTAAGGGAGCACAATGAAAATTTGGGTCAGTGCTAGTTTGTATGTTCTTATATGTGATGAAGGAATTCCCTTCATTTGGAAAAGTCAACTGGAGTAAGAACAAAATAATTGTTGATCAAATAAATGATTTTATTGCACAAATGGGAGATAGCTTTGATGATCAAATGTCTATCTATTTTGATGATTTCAAGAATGCAATGAAGAAAAGAATGAGGATACCAGTTTCACTGGTAGAAAAGCATGTAAATGACATATGCTTTCTTGTTGATATTGACTATACTTATATCCAAGTAGTCCTTCCAAGAGCAAGATGGCTTAGACCATTGGGATATGAGCTTGATGTTGATCAAGATTCTGTAGCCATCACAACATTACTTGTAGAGGAAATGGACAAATATACAATGGCATTTGGAACTTATGACACTGTCAAATCAAGAGTTGTTATAGAATTCAAGACAGCCACAGCAGTGAAGAAGAAGGAGAAGCTAGTGAAGAAGATAAAGAAGAAATTTGTTGTTGAAGAAATAAGTGCAGTAGGCGAAGTAGAGGAGATTAGTGATGATGAAGAAGAAGGTGATGATGAGAAAGATGAAGATGAGCCAAAACAAGGGCCACTTGAATTGTCACAAGGCCAAGGTGAAGACAAAGATGAGAATGTCGAGGAAGGAGAAGCCAAGGAGGCACCCATCAAAGGCAAAGTCATCAAAAGGAAAGAAAAGACACCTCCTACTCCTCAACCTAAACCAAAGAAATTTTCCACGCCAACATCTAAGATGCCAACAACCAGAGCTACAACAAGGCCCTCCACACAAAAAGACAAAGAGGAAGCTACAAAGAAGAAGAAAACAATCAAGAAGGCATAGGAAGAGCCAAGGAAAAGGAAAAGATATGTGGCTCAACCTAATACTAATGAAGAAGATTAGTCTGAAAAGGTAAGTCATCCTCCTAAGTCTTCAATTGATATATTATGTGAAAAGATTAGGAATGGAGACTTAAGTGATATGAAAAAGATTGATTTCAATAAGTTTAGTAAAGAGGAACAGAATATCATAGAAGAATCAGTCTATGCATTAATGGCACAGTTCAAGTATACACCTCTTGAACTTGATGGACAATTGCCAAAGGAATTGTCTAAAATTGTAGAAGACAAATGACATTTCTATCTAATGATGGAGAAAGAGATGAGGGAATCAACCCTAGCAAGTATACTACTTGATTTGACAAAGGAACAAATAAGTAAAGTAGTCAAAAGGCATAACACTAGGTTTACACCTAAGTATAGGGAATTCTCCATTCTCCAAAACAAAATTGAAGAAGTTGTACAGAAATCCACCAGTTCATGGAAGAATTTGTATAAGAAAATTGAAGATGTATTTGAAGAAGAATACAAAGAAGAAGCTGCTACTAAACTAGAGGAAAGAAGGAAGAGGAGAGAAGAGAAGACAAAAGTAGAGAAAAAGGTTGAAGAGGATGAAAGCAAAGGTATTGATGAGCAGTAAAGTGTGCAAGACACACAACTACCACCTCCTAGCCCTCCTCACTCTACTATCACAAATGCAAAAATCATAAAGATTAAGGATGTTGTTGACACCTCTAGTCAAAACATCAATCCACTAATTGTAGAGGATCTCACTAAGATCCTTGACCAAAAAACTCTTCATGCATAGTTGTGTACAAGATCCTTGACTAAGTTTGGAATGACTGTATCTTGCTCCTGAATAACATAATTACCTAAACTAGTATGATAAAAATCTAAATGATGATCTTCAGCAGTATGATTTTCTACCCATTCGTCAAGGAGGATATCTAGAATATCATCCAGATGGGACTTATCTTCAAAATCACCAACATGGTCTTCTTTCTCAAAGGAAACTAAGTTTGCATTTATAGCACAAGGTACATAAGGCTCTATGTGATCTTTTGTGAGCAACTCTGACTTAATTATGACCTTAGTCCCATACCTAGTCCTAAACAACATATGTGACCAATTAGATGATAGACACCCCCCCAATCTTAGCAATAAAGTCTCTAGATAAGCACATGGTGAAGTATGGAGATAAATCTATCACATAAATATCTTGTTGAATGGCAAAATTAGGATAGGCATGAAGGGTAAGATTTGCATCTTTAATAAAACCCACAGTATTAACATTTGTTCCATCTAGCTAAAGAAATCCTTTCTCAAGAGGTTGATAATTAAGACCTAACTAATCTGCTACCCTTTTCGGCATGATCGAACTCGTAGCTCCACTATCAACTAAACAGTTATGAACTAGCTTATTGCTAATAATCAATGAAAGATAAAAAGGAGGAGGCTTAATACTCTTACTTGATTTTCTATTGACCTCCTTGGCACCATCTCCTTTTTCATCATTATGGTCAGCATTGGTCAGCACAGCTTCATGAGGTTTATTACCTGTCACCTTTGGAATCACTTCATCAAACAAAGCATTTCTTAGAGGATCAATCTGCCCCAGAATTGCCAAAGTATCCCACATAGACATAGTTATATTCATCTTCTTCATATTGTCCACTATGTTGAAAGGTACAGCAGCATGCAATTTTTTATGTATTTTAACAGCAACAGGCTCAGCTTGCTTGTGAATAGTATCTTTTGTGGCAAAAGCAGGAGTAGCAGCCTTAGCATTTGTAATAAATGATGGTTTAGTAGCATTAGTTACTTTATCTTTACTTGATATTTGCTCCATCTCTAGAGCCCTTTTTTTCACTCTAGTATTAGCTAATATTGGTGCATCATCATTTAGTGTGCAAATCTCCTCTTTTTGCCAATTGAGAAGACCAGTTTCAGGAGCACGTGTATCATCTTGCTACTCGGGTACATCAATATTGACATTCTGTTGTCTTGTTGTGATATTTTGTACCATCAAGGCTTGATTAATCATCCCATTCGTACAAGTGGATTAACTATGCGGTTCATTGCAGGGGTAACACCATTCAAAATCTTCTACTAGGTTATTTTTCATAGGAACAATGTACCTTACTGGATTAGTAGCATTAAGTGGTGTTGGGTTATAAGGCTTAAAAGGTGTTTGATTAATATTTTGCCTATAACTGGCTGCATTGGCTTGGTATGGTTGTCTATTTGCTTGAACTTGGCCTTGGTTATGTTGCTGATAAGGCTGATCCAAACGTTGACTTTGCTATTGAAAAGGTTGTTTGGCTTGAAATTGTTGTTTTTTTAGATTTATCAGTTCATTGCTAAAGGTCTGCATGAAATTCTCAATCTTAAGCTAACTACTCTTAATTTCTTGTAGCTCTTGTGATGGCCTGGTATAACTGTTTCTTGGCTATGAATAGTAGTCAAAGCATTTAGAGGTGGGACTATCAAATGCATATTTGACTGAATGTTTGGAAAAATAGGCATTGGGGGTCTAGGGGCTATTTTTCCTACTTGAATAAGACTGTTCTTAGCTCTAACAATGATATTATATGCTTGAGGCAGTGAAACACCTCCCATGGATTGGATCATTACAGAAATATCATTATTTAAACTTTTAAAGTAATATAGATATGCATGATCTGCTAAGGGTCTTACCAAAATAGGTATTCTTGTCCATGTCCTTTGGAATCTATTGTTGAAATCCATTGTTTGTTCTTGAGGAGCACGCTTTATGGTTGTGAGCTGCTCTACCAGAGACAAATGATCATATTTGTCTTCAAAATGCTTTGTCAACGCATCTCCAAGAACATCCCATGAGTCAATAGATCCAATGGCCAAACTTCTGAACCACTGAAGTGCTTTTCCTTTGAAAGAGGTCGTAAGCAACTTGACCACAACATCTTCCTCAGTGACATGATGAACATTACATAATGTTGCCACGTCTCTTATGTGCTCAAATGTTGTAGTTTGAGTTTCACTAGTGAACTCTAGTAAACTCTTCAAAGCAGCCAAGGGAATGTCATGGTGTTGTGCAAGGTTCAAGGGACTCCCTTGATCAAATGGCACAAACATAAAAGCTCTTTGTGCAGCCATTTGTTGCTGCGATGAATGAATTTGTTTCTGTTGTGCTAGATTTGCACTTGCTATTGACACAATAGAAATAGTTGAATTATTAGATTCAAAGTGCCCGATTCTACAAGTTGGGCTCGCTGAATGTCTGGTATCTCTTTTACCCGACTGATTTCTTCTTCTGTAAACTTGAATGCCAAGAACTAAAAATTGTGTCCTTTTGGTTGACTTTATCCTAGTAAGAGTTCTACCATGCCTTTTTGGAGTCTCCAACTGTAAATATTCAAAAGAACTGGA
Organism: Cupressus sempervirens; assembly: GCA_028749045.1. Classification (NCBI taxonomy): domain Eukaryota; kingdom Viridiplantae; phylum Streptophyta; class Pinopsida; order Cupressales; family Cupressaceae; genus Cupressus; species Cupressus sempervirens. Next base: position 332,273,567 of record CM053783.1, read on the forward strand.
ACTCCTGGTCTGAAATTTTCTCATAAACCTTGATTATACTGGTCTTTTGATAACAAAGTCGCCATATACACAAAAGCTTGCTTTTTCAGCTAGTAATACTTTTTTGTTTGTGTATCAAAATAGCAAGCAGCTTCAAAACTGATCAAATGGGTCCCACTAGGCGTGCCAAAATTGTTAACTCCAAAATTTGCACCCTAAAACTAAGCACTAAAGCACTTAAAAATTATGGATAACATGGGAACAATCACGAGTTTGTGGGTAAACTATAAAGGTGACTGAACCTCCGAATTCTAGGCCAGTTGCTATTTGATGTTATGTGATGCCTCACCTAAACTATTGAAAATTGTAAACTTATGATGAAAAGAGATAGAAAGTACGGAATGAAATTTTTCTTAAACCTAAGAGGTGATGCACCCAGACAAGATAAGGGATTTTGATATTTCAGCAACACAATGATAGGAATACTAACAACAATAAGATACAACTTTGATGAAAACCTCTGCATAATAGTGTTTCAGAAGAAGGCTCAAATGAATAACATCAAAAAGATATAAACCACAATTGATATTATTTCCATTAAGATGCACAACTTATGACCTATGCATGACAACTTTACTAACTCAAATAGATACAGAAATGAGACATAAACTTAAAGGTTCTTTAGAAGAACACAAAAAATAAACATCAATCGCCAATTTTGCACACAAAGAATGAGTCCCAAAGTAGATCTAGCTCACTATATTATTCCTTCAAAGGCCAAAAACATCAGCTCCCAATGATACAATCTAGAAAAGATAAATGCAGAGGACCATAAAAATGGCACAATAGCCTGCTCCTTCTCCAAAATTGAACCCCTTTACAATCAAAGTTCAAAGACTAAATATCTCAAATCCATGGGGTTGAATCCATCAAAGAAAGCCCTCAAAAAGCATGCAAAATCTATCCAAATGGATGACAAGTGAATGACGAACTGTGTCAAGTCATAGAAGAACCTATGACTCACTCATGATCACCTAGAAAACACTCTAGCTAACCACAAGGACTCCAATTTATTATTACAAAGCTCAATTTCAACCCATTATGAATCCACAAAAACACTCCTTAAATGACTCGAAAACCATCAGTTAGAACTCCAAGTCTAAAATGCTCGCTAAAACACTTGGCAACAGATTGCCAGCACTGTCAAATCACTCAAAGAGACTCCAGCTAACAACTTGAAACTAAAGTCTAACCCTTGACATCTAGGTAATTAGAGTACTCACCTAGTTAAGTTAATTTCAACATGAAATTAACTATTTCACATTGCATTTTAAATTTATTATTAAATAAATGACTTATAATTAGTCAATTAATTTAATAATAATTATAATTATTAATATGCAAATAGTGAAATATAAACAATAAAACTTAAGAAAAACCCTAATTTATATTGTGAAAAAACTAACAAAGCAAATAAAAAAGGTGACTTCAAAAAGTCACTCTATGTGGACCCAAAATTCCTTTAGAAAGGAATTAATTTGCAAAAGTTAGATTGCAAAACAAAACAAAAACTCCATCGCTCATTCTCGAGCCCTAAAATGAAAACACATAGGGTTTGAAACCCTGGCCACATTCTTCCTTCTTTTGGGCTTGCATGTTGAAGTCGACTCTGCATTCTTAATATGGAGGTGAGCATATTTAGTTGGGCGTTGTGCTTCATTGTTTGGGCTTGTATGCTAGCGATGACTCTGCATTTTGATGTTGCTGGGTTCTATAAGTTGTGCATCTTAATGGAGATAATATCAATTGTGGTTTATATCTTTTTGATGTTATTCATTTGAGCCTTCTTCTAAAACACTGTTATGCAGAGGTTTTCGTCAAAATTGTATCTTATTGTTGTCAGTATTCCTATCCTTGTGTTGCTGAAATATCAAAATCCCTTATCTTGTCTAGGTGCATCACCTCTTAGGTTTAAGAAAAATTTCATTTCGTATTTTCTATCCCTTTTCCTCATAAGTTTACAGTTTTCAATAGTTTAGGTGAGGCATCACATAACATAAAATAGGAACCAGCCTAGAATCTGGAAGTTCAGTCACCTTTATAGTTTACCCACAAACTCATGATTGTTCCCATGTTATCTAGACTTTCTAAGTGCTTTAGTGCTTAGTTTTAGGGTGCAAATTTTGGAGTTAACAAGTATCAAAAAGGGGGAGATAATATAGATAATATATTAAGGGGGAGCACAATTGCCAAATTTTGAAAGCATGACATAATAAGGCATAATCAACTCAAGGGGAGTCATAAGGTATATTGTTGATTACAATATCTTTTCAAAATTTTGTAAGTGAAGAATGTACACAAGGATTGGATCATGAATGATCAGTAAGTGTTTTTGACACTCATGTCAAAGGGGGAGATTGTTGATCTATAAGTAAGATTGACAAATGAGTGTCAACACACTTAATCATCTTCACTATACATGTCAAGTATACAATGGAAGCCGAGCTAGAATTTTTTTATGTGCCAAGAAAATTAAAGTTGCTTTCAAGCACAGCATATTATAGTAGGTGTAAAGCAAAGCAAGAATTCAACAGGTGTTGAGTAATGCAAAAACTACAGTAGATATCGAGCAATCCAGAATAGATGGTGTCGAGCATCACTATTACTTCATGTGTCGAGCAATGCAGGATCAGCAAAAAAATTTGTGCAATCGCAAGCCAAGATGTAAAATAGTTATGCATGACTCATTGACATGGTAAAAGGATAAGATCAAATCCTCACAATCACCTATGCAATCCTCATGCAACCAATCAAAAAATTGGAGATTGCATGCAGCCAATGGGTGAATTTCAAGGGTTTGAGTGGGAACATTTGAATGAAGGATGCATGACAGACCACTAATCTTTATAAGGGAGTCTTGATGCCATTGAACAATGTGAGAGTAAGAAAAGAGAGGGGAATCATGTGAAGAAGGAATAGCAGAGCCTATCAAGGTCCTTGCAGAACATTGGTGTCAAAGATTAAGAGGAAAGGACAACATTTACATATCCAGTTGATCATAACAGAACAAGGAACACAATCAGTAGATCAGATCTAGCAAAGATCAGTTAATAGTAAGAGTAGAACAAGTACCTAAGATCAACATCAGAGATTGCATTAGATCAGGTGTATTATTCTAATACTTTCTCACAATTGTATTAGGAACTTGGAAATCCCATGGACTTGGGTAGGTTTAGTAGCCTTATGTAAATCCTTTAACAGGGTGGCATTCTAAGTTGAATGTTCTTAAAGTCCTCTAACAAGGCACACTCCTAATAGGGTGTAGAAATCCTTTAATAGGGTCACATTTAATAGTGTGTTGTAGCCTTTAATAGGGCAAACCATCAAAAGTGGTTGAAATCAATTGCTGCAGTTATTTTGTGGGTATCATCCCCACCCCAGTTTTATCTTCTTATTCCTGGAGGGTTTCTGGGTTACCAAAATCTCAAGTGTTATGTGGTGATGCATGTTTGTTTCTCATGATTGTTTAATGTTTATATGCATGCATGTTAATTTTAGTTACATGTGATTAAGGGATTAAAAGTGTTTAAAAGGCCAATACTTCTGATTCACCCCCACCCCGCCCCTCTTAGAAGCATTCTTCCCATTAAGACATTCCAACATTCTTCCATAAGATTTGGCATTTTACTAGTGAAGAAATGACAAAAACATTAGAAAGTATGAAAAACTCAAGTAATATATTTTGTAAGAATTTGGCTTAGGCCAGAATTCACCCAAGAATTAAAGAACTCAACACAAGCACACAGTAGATCAAAATAGATAGAGTATGATTAGAATCGCAATATTCATTCAATATGCCAGCTTATCCAACTTGAGAGTAAACTAGGAGTGCTTTTATATAAAGGCTTCTCAGGAAGCACCTAGAATGCCTCTAGAAACAACTAGGAGATAAGACAACTAAGCACCTTATCCAACATTCTAGATGAATGGATAAGAATGACAAAGTGTCATATGTGTGTAGAAGATTCATGTGTTGCAGACAACATGTGCTTAAAAGAGGTGTGGACCCTTGTGATGTCATCATGACAACTCACAATAGTGCACATAGTCCTTGGTGACTAATAAATAAATATTAATATAATGCATTAACCTAAGTAAACTTAAGTAAGTGTAATAAGTAAATACTTATTTACACCAACATATATGATTGATTGAAATTAATAACAATTATTTTTCTTTGATACCCAAGAAAGACAAAGTGGAAATCCTAAAGGACTTCAGACCTATATCATTAAGTAACACATAGTATAAATTAGCTTAGAAACATTTATTTAATAGGATTAAGTTCCTACTTTCCAAAGAATAAATAGGATTTGTTCCAAGAATATCAATCTTTGATGGAGTTGTTATATTTAAAGAACAAATACACTCAATACAAAATAATATAGATCTGAGAATATTTTAAAATTAGATATCAAAAAGGGTTATGATAAGGTCAACTGGAGTTTTTACATAAATTCTTGGAGATGTTTGGCTTTTCCAAACAATGGGTCAAGTTAAATTTACATTGTATATATAACCCCAAATTTTTGGTTTTAGTTAATGGGTCCCCTAAGGGGTACTTCAACACATCTTGAGGACTTGGACAAGGGGATCCACTATGACCATTCCTTTATAGCATAATGGCTAAAGAAATGGGCAGATCTTTTAAGGCTCAAAATCAAAGCCTATTATGAGGAATCAAGAGCATAGAAGGACTACTCAATACTACACATCAGTAGTTTGTGGATGACACCATCCTATTAGATATAAGTGTTGGACAAAAAGTTCGACAACTATAATTAAATCCTAAATAGGTACGAGATAAAGCCTTGGGGTTGAAAGTTGATAAAGAGAAATAAGAAATATTATTTTTCCATATTGATCCTAGAGAAGTGATTTCCATTTCTAACATTTTGGGCTTTAAAAAGCCACTCTCAATAAATTACTTAGGCATACCTCTAGATAAAGGCATAAGAACTAACAAACTATAGAAGCCTCTTATAGATAAATTGGAAAGGAGAAGGAATAGCTAGAAAGATAAATGGCTCAAAGTTCCATGAAAATCTAGAATGCTTGAATTAGTATTGGAAGCTCTACCAATCTACCAAATGTCTTGTTTATCTTTGTCTCATGAAGTAATGACCTAGAAAAAAGGATACATAGTTTCTTTTGGTAAGGCACATCTAAAAAGAAGAAAATGGAGTTAAAGAGTTTTGTAGAGTATGACTCAAGAACCTGAAGATTCAGAATAAAACCCTTGGAGCCAAATTTGTATGGAGACTATAGAAGGAATCAATTAATGGGATAAAATTCTCAACAATAAATATTTAAATAGTTCCCTAGAGAGCATGTTCAAAATAGCTAGTCTTCCAAGAGGATCTCAAATTTGGAATTTTATGATAGAATGCAAGGAGTTGATAAGTGACATGGTGAAGTTTTGGATAGATTATTTGGGAGGTTATCCGACCTTAAAACACAATCTCGATTTGGTCCACATCAGAAGGTATTTGGAAGAAAATTGGGGTCAACAAGTAAAGGATTATTTAGCATTCCTTGAGAGAGATACTTCATTAGGTTTGAAGTGGAAGTCATTTGACAATATTCTGGTACCTAGATAGGAAATTGAAGGATTAAATAGGGTATTATGAATTATAAATATTTCTCAAAAAGTAGGGGTAGATAAACTTATTTGGAAGAGATCTAAATCTAGAAATTGCAATACCAAATATGGAGATGAAACCTTGGTTAGACAACTCCAATTAGTTAAATGAGGTCTACCCCAATACATCTAGTATAAAAAGTGTGCCTACCTAAGGAAAACATGTTCTTATGGAATGCTATGCAAGATAGAATTATCATTGTTTAATGGTTCATAAGGATAGATTTGAAGGTCCTTTGAATTGTGTATTGTGTGAAGCCAATGAGGAATATGTTGATCACTTATTATAAGAATGTCCCTTCTCCTCATCATTTAATAAATGATTGACATGAAAGATAGAATTTTCATATGCATTACCCAAAAACCTTAAGGACATCCTAAAAGGTTGGCCTAAGTTAGAATATAACTTTATATAGATACCTATGGAAACTAGCTCCCTCCATCTTGGCCTAGGAAACTTGGAAGGAGAGAAGCCAATGCATTTTCTTGGATAAAAAGATGGAGCTACAAAGCTTGTTGAACAAAATTAAATCATCCATTGTAAAGACAGTGTATAGTAGACTAAATACTGGGAATCTAAAGGAGGTTAGGTTCACTACATGGGATAAGAATATGAGTAAGAATTGGTTTTGATTTAACATACCCCCTAATTTTTATGACAAAACTAAGGACAAGAATGAGAGGAGGACTCGATGTCAATGGTTTAAATTAGGAGAGGGATGGTTTTAACTCAATTTTGGTGGTACATCAAGGGTTAACCAAGGGGTACCAAGATAGGGGGTGTCATTCAAAATTCTAATGGGGAAGTATGTGTTAAATTTGCTAAGCCCCACTACTTATATAACAACAATATGGTTGAAATCAATGATCTTGTAGAAGGTTTTCTAATGTGTCACAAAATACAACTTAAGAAAGTTGTCATCAAAGAAAATTCTTTGCTAGTGATCATTGCCTTGAGAACTAGCTATTCACAAATTGGAAATTGCAATTCAAATTGGGAAGGGTAGTTGGGTCACTAAAGTACTTTGAGGAAATTACCATCAATCGCATATATTGGGAAGGAAAAAAAGTATCAAACAAATTGAATAATCTAGGAGCAGATGAAGCACAAATTGAAACTATATATACCCTTTACAACATGGCATATACCTCTAGTTGTCCTTTCCTTTACTTCTCATCTAGGAAAATAAAAAAACATCTACATCTACATAAATTTCATGGTTGTCTATTGGCACTTATACTTTAGTTATTATTTCAAATGACTTGAGACCTATACCAAGGTCTAGGTCCATGTGATTAATAAATACTTGACTAATTAGCAATTAGGATTCATAATAGACTAGTGACAACTTAGAGGGATTGCTTTTATTTTTATGAGACCGTAGATAGGTTTGTATTTTTTGGCTTTTGACTAAGACATAATTATACAAGCAAAGAAGTATATGATTTGGAAAACATTTTCTTTATAGATATATTCTGATAAACATGATAGTTTCAAAATAGCTCAAAAATTATAACTCTTGATAGTTTTTTTAGAGAGATGTATTTAAGATATTGTACCATCTTGAATTAGAAGAACTCCAATTTAATGAAAATTTAGAACCTATTTAAGGTGAGGTTGTCATTCATTTGTACCTTTCCTTCTTTCTTCCCTTTTCTTTCCTTCCTCCTAGGTGGAATGGGGGTAAGACCTAATACATCCTCTTTAAAACTCATATTTTCATGGCATAAGGATAAAGGTATGATCTATCCACCTAGGTCATCCCTTCCCTTCATTTTATTACTTGGAATCTACTATTCACATTGAAAAGACTATATTTCAAATTTTGTGCCTAATTTTTGGGATCCCAGACCTGTTTTGAGACCCCAAGGGTTCTGGAACCTAGTTGACAGGGATGTAATGCATCCCTACTAAGTCAATTAGGGATGCAATGTATACCTATTTGGACCCTACTTTGGCTCCCTTTCCTAGGTCCTCATTTGAGGTATTTTCAAGGTGTTAATTCCTAGGCAAGTTGGCCTTAATCAATTCAAAACCCTTTATAAACCCTTCCATTTCCTCATTTTCACATAATGCATTCACAAGTTCAAGTAGTCATGTTCAAGCTCTAAAGTTCTCAAGCATCCTTTAAGCATTTAAAACATTCATACAATCTCCATATTGAAGATCAAGAATTCATGTGTTCAAGCTATTCAAGGAGTTTATACTATATATTCTATTACATTTCCAACATTTAAGATATCCCTTAATAAATTTAAGACCCTTTTCTACATCGTCTACATTCATCCTCTCAAGAATTGCATTCATCTACATGCACTCATAAGGTAGATTTCAAGCACATTCATTCATGAAGGTTTTGGTTTTAGTTTGATTTCCTTTCTAGGGTCTTTGAAGTTGAGTCAAAGCTTTTGCATCTACATACTTTATTACATTCCAAATTCAAGAGCATATTCATAGATTTGCATTGCTTCATATTAGATCTATCAGTACTACTTGATAGCATTCTAGCTTTATTTTAATTCAAGGGTAATTTCTAAACTAGGGCTTGACCAAGGCAACCCCCACCCCCTCCCCCCCCCCAAAACAACAAACAATAAACCATTTATTTTGTAGATTTTGGATCTCAGATTGTCAAATAGGTTGCATATTTGGATACCCTTTTTGGCTTTCTTCAGAATTGTGAAATTAGAAACAACGTCACACTCATTATTTCAAAGGCGATTGGGTCATCCCTAATCATTTAGTTCAGCCTTGAAAAATCACCAAACAATTTCTAGGCTTTATCTGTCTTGCATTTTTTGGCTTGTACAACAAAATTTAGGCCTTTTGGAAATCATTGACAACTTGTTTTCAATTTTTTATTTCACAAGGTATATTATCTTTCCCTTTTCCATTTCATATATATATATATATATATTGCATATTTACTTGCTTAAAGCCTCTTAAGGTGAAGATGAGAGGGACATAAATCCAAGTTATTCGTCTCGATTATGCATTAATACTTTCTTTTGAATTGTCAAATCTAATTCAAAAGGGGTGGATCTTGGTATTCTCCCTTCATTGTGTGTGGGGTGGAGTGCTTCCATTTGCCAACCCTAGAGATATCAATTCCAAGTGTTAGAGAGAAATTGAACTGGTCCACAAAGAATCATTGTTGTTGGAAAAAAAGATCATATAGAGAATGTCTAACTACCATACAAGGAATTCATTATTGTAATAAAAGAATTGATTGTAAGAGAATGGTTAGGAAACTATTAGGAAAGAGGTCATCATTGTATGCATCCTAAAATGGTCGCCTAGACTATGGGCCCCCATTATTCAATTTATCAATTTATCAAATTTCCTAAATCAATGGTGTGTAATATTTTATTAAATCAATTCAAATCAATTTTCTTGATCAAATTCAATTTGTTTTATTTCTAAGGTTGATCATTTTATCCTAAGTCTTATTTAATTAAAAGAACTTGCTCTCTTTTAATTAAATAAAATAAGTCCTCGTTTAATTAAAAGAAAACCTCTCTTTTAATTAAATAGTTCATCCACATTTAATTAATTAAAAGAAAAATCTCTCTTTTAATTTAATTAATTATTTCCTATTTAATTAAAAGAACTTGCTCTCTTTTAATTAAATAAAATAAGTCCCCATTTAATTAAAAGAAAACCTCTCTTTTAATTAAATAGTTCATCCACATTTAATTAATTAAGAGAAAAACCTCTCTTTTAATTTAATTAAATATTTCCTATTTAATTAAAAGAACTTGCTCTCTTTTAATTAAATAAAATAAGTCCCCGTTTAATTAAAAGAAAACCTCTCTTTTAATTAAATAGTTCATCCACATTTAATTAATGAAGAGAAAAACCTCTCTTTTAATTTAATTAAATATTTCCTATTTAATTAAAAGAACTTGCTCTCTTTTAATTAAATAAAATAAGTCTCCATTTAATTAAAAGAAAACCTCTCTTTTAATTAAATAATTCATCTACATTTAATTAATTAAGAGAAAAACTCCTCTTTTAATTTGATTAAATATTTCCTATTTAATTAAAAGAACTTGCTCCCTTTTAATTAAATAAAATATCCCACTTAAATCTCTTTTTGATGAAAAAGGAGTTAAAACAAATAAAAAATTAAATAAATCTTTTATCTACACTTAATATGGGACTTATCTTCATCCTTTCTTGACTTTCTTCTCAACCACTCCACTTTTCTCATTGGTGGATCTTTAGTTCACATGGATCATTATTTCTCCACCCTTGATTAAATCTTTTTCCTCTCAATCTAGATCGTCCAATCTTCTTTATAAGGGAGAGTCCTCTCCTCATTTTTGAGACACCCATTATTATGTTGTTTTTATGTTGCAGGTTTGGAGAGTGATTTTTGAAGAAGGAGTTTTGAATATTAAAGCTTTTGTGGAGAACTTCTATCTTCTTGTCTCATTCTCTCTTGCATGCATGGCTTCCATCATCATGATCCATACTTTGATTTTTATGTTAGCTTGGATCTTGCATTGATAGATTAGATCTTGCTTTCATAGATTAGATTTGCATTGTTATTTCTTTTCGTATATTAGATTTCATTTCTTGCATTGTTTTGCATTGTTATCATTTAGATTAGTTTTTTTTTTCATTTCCATTTGCATGCATATTAGATCATTGAATCTCTTGTTTTGTGGTGTACGTGTATGGGCACAAACTAGGTCAAACTGAGGGCCTCCATTACAAACCCCTACACTCCATTAATAGGGAACTATGAGTCGCCATTTGAGACCTCATTTTTGAGAAATCTTGAATATAATGACTCATAGAAGTGTGCTAACATTTTAGGCATACATTTTTGGCACCCATCGTGGGGCAACCCACCTTTGCTTGCTAGATTTTATGCAGATCTATTTGCAGACTCAAGAGAAAAAAAAAACTCTAGATTTGAAATATTTGATCATATCTTTCAAATGGCTAGATATTTTAATCTAATTTTTTTTTCCAAGGTTCTAATATATCAGGGAAGCTTTGGTCCAGTTTTTAGATTTTTTTTGAAATAGTTTCAATTTTTTATGATTTTTCCTTGATTTTTCATAAAAAATCATTTTCGGGAGTAAATTAGCATATTTTTTGAAAAAATTTATAGTTTCAGAAAGCTCTCTGAATTTTAAACAAAGTTGGTTCTTTGTGTTTCAATTTTAGAGTTCATATCAGGGGTCAATAATTCGAGACTCAAAGAAACCCTAGATTTGAAAGATTTGATCATATCTTTCAATCGGCTAGGTATTTTGATTTGAAATTTTGTTTGTAAGGTTTTGATGCATCAGAGAAGCTTAGATCCAATTTTTAGATTTTTTTGAATTATTTTTGATATTTTATGATTTTTCTTGAAAAATTATTTTTGGGAGTAAATTAACATTTTTTTTTGAAAAATTACAGTTTTGGAAAGATCTCAAAATTTTAAACAAAGTTAGTTTTTTTTGTTTTGATTTTAGAGGTCATATTAGGGGTCAATAATTCAATTTGCAAAAATTGTTCTATTTTAACAAAATGACTCCCTATGGCACAAATTAAAAGATCTTTTCAAAATTCTAACATTTTTGGAAAGCTCTCTGATTTTTGATAGGGGTCACTTTTCTGTATTTTGAGTTTTGGATCCAAGTTCATATCATATAGATTCGATCTTTATGACTAAGTCAAAAATCAATTTTAAAAAATGGCATTTAATGAATAGCTTGCATTTAATTTTTACAATGAATCAATGCATGATGTGAGCTTTCATTTGGGTTACTTGTTGATTATTATCACTCATAAAAATTAGATTTTTAGATTTAACTCTACTTTTGCATGAGTTGAGATATATTGCATATCTTGTGTTTGCTTATTTTGTTTGTTGCTTTGTTCGTTGCGAGCGAGCGTTCAAACGTAAACAAAAGGTACAACAAAGAAAAGATGCATTGCAAGGATTACCAGGTATTTTGTTTTATCTCTAAAACATTTAGATTTGGGATTAAAATTAAACCTCTCATGTGTTTGGCTTGAGTGTTTTACATGCTTTCATAAAACACATTTCAATTGATATTTTTAATGGGAAATGAATGAACATAGATTTGCTTTCATACAAGTTTTTGTAAGTGAATGCTTGTGTTTAAATCTTAAGTAATTCTTGGTTCCAATATCAAATATCTCGTTAAGTGATTGAGGGCATGGATTCATTCCTTGTTTACATAGGGAGTTGAATGCACCACTTTGTGGACTCACTCTATGTTTACTTGGCAAGTTAAATATTCCATTATTCAACCCTTTTTCATTTGTGAGTAGTATTGATTAGCAGTCTTAGATTACTTGTGATTGATCTAGATTGCTATCTTGGGTTATTGGACTCGCTAATCTGCCGACCCCTCATTTTCGCCCCGTGGTTGCAAGATCAGCGCCACATTAAGGGGGAGGGGTCTACAGGAAAGAAGCGTTAATTGCTCCACTAGGCAACCCTTTTGTGCTTTTTGGAACTCACTTGTTTTCTAAGGTGTGGACTCACTTTCAGTTGGTGTGAAGAGTTAAATGTTCCACTTTTGGACTCACTTTGAGTTTGGGTGAAGGGTTAAATGTTCCACTTTTGGACTCGCTTCACATTCTCTTGAAGGGTTAAATGTTCCACTTTTGGACTTGCTTCACATTATCTTAAAGGGTTAAATGTTCCACTTTTGGACTCACTTCACATTTATTTGAAGAGTTAAATGTTCCACCTTTAGTGCTCTAAATACTTTTGATAGTGAATTACTTAGTTTTTATTTCTAGGAGGCCTGCTTGGGGATTTCATCACCCTTTGGGATGACCTCAACTCCTATGTTCCGGCGGAGTATAAATATCAGGAGGTGAATCCAAAGACACCTCTTTTGGGAATTGAGTTTGATATCACGCTTGGCTAAGCCTCAAAGAACTTTATACCTTTGAGAAGTGGAGGAGATTTGGGTTACCATCTCCCCTCAGCTGTGTGATTTTGGATTCTTCTCATCTACAGATTTGGGCCTCACGTACCTTGTGTATATTGAGGACTCCTTTTAGAAAGCCACATATATCCTTGTAGACAACTTGATAAGGTGTTGTTGTGTTCTAAGTGCCTGCTAAAACATTGTCAAGAACATACACAAGTAGAACCTTTAAGGAGTAGAAATACTAAGTCACTATACTTGTTTATGCGCAAGGTTGCTTTGCCCCTTGCTCATTGTTTGAAGATTGTTTGCTTGAAATCCCTATTTGCTATCTTGTGTTCTTGGTTCATGATAAATAATCTATTGATACATCTAGTTGGATATTTAAAATGAACAAAATCTGAGTTCTTGAGTTGAGACTTTATGATCGAATAACTTTGTTATCCCATTATTTCTAGTCTCCCTAGGTTGGTCCTATTTGGATTAGGCTACTTACCCCATTGTTAGAAGCCTTTTTGCACCTTAGGTTATTGTGCTTTGACCTCTTGAATTAGTAGTCATTGATTTCACAAGAGATCTTATTTGGAGTTGGTGAGTTAGAAGCCATCCTTGTTGAGAAAGATATACACTTGGATCCTTTGATATTACACTTGGAGAGTCTTAGTAATCTCTTGTCCATTCACTTTCATAAAAAAATCAATTTTAATTATTTATAATTTGGATAAATCATTCTCCTAGTCCATATGTGCTAGGGTATTCACCCAAATTTGTGAGCACCTCTGTGGAAGTGTTGGTTTATGCCTATTGCAAAATTCTATCTTATCACATATCTGTTGGACAAGTTAGTGCTTATACTATCCTAGTTTGGTACCAATGTTTCTTAGGGTTATCCTATCAATTAGTACCTTTTCTTTCATGCCGGTTACAACAAGATATCAAGTAGATCAAGGAAAGCAACCTCAAGTTGTCTTTAAATTAATTACCTTTAGTTCAAACTCATAGAAGACATAAGGGAAAGGAACCTGTGTCTATTCAGTCACCTAAGAGTATTCCAAAAAATTTGTGTGACCCTAGTGGTGATCTTATTGAGTTGAGTACACCCTTAGCATCACCTCATTCAGCTATGGATATGAGTTTTACAAGAGCTCCATACAAGAAGAATCAAAGTAGTGAGTATAATGTTGACCTTTTGAGTGGTGATCCCACTCGTGGAAGTAGACCAACTTCACTCCTTATTGAGGACAAGTATTTGGATGCACATCAAAGGGAAGAGAAAAGTAAACATTATGCATATCAAGAAGATGAAGCCCAACATGATGATCAAATTGGTGAGCCTTCTAGTGCTCACGTGAATGCAACATTTACTGGTAACCGGTTTAGACAATCAAGACCATGTACACCACTCATGACACCTTTAGGTTATGCAAGTGGAAGACTCAAAGCAATTGATCGTGAAAGAAAAGCCCTTCTAGAAGAACAAGCTAAGAAGGAAGAACAATTTCAACGCCTAGAGGAAGAAAGGCAAGTTATTATTGAGATGGAAAGAAAATCTCGTCCAGAATAAAAAGACTTCACAACTTGACAATCAATTCAACAATGTGCACATTGGTGGTGGAAACAAATCTCCCCCATCTACCCCTCCCAAGACTCCACAAAGTGGGAGATATTCAAAAACATCTTCACAATCTCCTACTCCTAGAGGAAGGCAAACTTCAAGACATGATTATTATAGGAGACCAACATCTCCTAGAGTTTCAAGAAAACCTTCACAACAAGCTCATCATGGTTCACAATATGGAGGTGGTAGCTCCAAATTTGAATATAATTCTGATGATTTCATGGCTATAACACAAGATCCACATTTTCAGCAACGTATGGAAGCATATATGGACCAAAATAGAGATGCATTCTTTCAACATTTAATCAACAAGGGTGCTAAGGTCCCTTACAACTTTGACGTGGATAAAAAGATTCAAAAGCATGATCCTTCCATGAAAGAAGAAATTTATGAATTGAAGAAACAAATGAAGCAAATATCGGCACCCAAGAGTTCTTTTTCATTTGATTCAATTTGCCAAATCCTTTTGATAAGAGTGTTGACATGAAAGATTTTCCTAGAAAAGTTGAGATCCCCCAATATGATAAATATGATGGAAATGGGGATCCAAATGATCATGTGCGTCAGTTCTATACTATGATTTTTGAGTTTCATCATGAAGACTCATATCTTATGAGATTATTTCCAAGGAGTCTTAACGCTCAAGCCATGGAATGGTTTACCAATATAACTCCTCTTGTTAAGACATTCCCTGAGTTAATTCAAATATTTGTTCAACACTTTTCATACAATCTTTCACAATCTGTCTCACTACTAAACATATGTCACACAAAGCAAAATCAAGGAGAACCCTTTGTTACTTTCTTGCAAAGATGGAGACGACAATGCTCTCGTTATTCTAGGACTATCCCTAAGAAAGAAAAGATTGAAGTCCTCATCAGTAATATGGTTTCTGAGATGAAGTATGAAGTTAAGAAGATGGTTTTTGAATCCTTTGATACCATGATTGAAGCTGCATTTAGAATTGAGGATGTTTTGAGAGAGTAAGGTATTTTGACAAAAAATGGAAACAACAACAATAATGGTCATAATAACAACAACAACAAGGATAAAGGAAAGAACATAAATTGGAATAAGAACAAACAAGTGGTCAATGATGGAGTTGTGGATTCCTCAAACCCTAAAGACCAAGCTTTTCTCCATTTGGCTAGTGCTAATCAACAGAGTAACAAACCAAGATATCAAGAAAGGTCTAAAGGAGAGAAACATAACTTTACACAATTAGGTGAGACATATGAAGAGATATTCACAAAGCTCCTTGCACATGATCTTGTGCACCCTTATGATGCTGCAAAGTTCTACATACTTGAAGTTAAGCCATGGTGGTGGGATGAGAAGGCTTATTGCAAGCTTCACAATGGCATTAGACACAATATTGAAAAATGTGGGAGATTCAAGCATGTTGTTCAAGATCTTATTGAGAATGGAAAGCTTTATTGATGGACTAAATACCAATGCTGATCACATAACATTCAAAGAGCCTTTGCCCAAGTATGAGAAAGGGGAAGCTTCCCAAACTAAGAATGGCAGGGCTGCAATCAATTATACTTATAAAAATGCAGAAAATGTTGTCAATATGCTTGAGGTTGTAGAAGAAAGTGTCAACATGATGGAAGATAAAGATCCCAATGGTTATCATTTAAATTTGAACTCTCCTATCTTTGGAAAAAAACCTATTTTGGTACTAAGGGGTGCTCACTCTAGAGAGTCATCTCAAGGTCCCCTTGTCATTAGAGGACCCAATTCAAACCAGTCAAGTAAACTTAAGCAAGTGTCTTCCCAAAGTCTCAATGTTGTTACGCAAAGTCAAGGTCCCCTTGTTATCAAAGGACCTAGTTCAAACCAACCAAGTAAGCCAAAACAAGTGCACTACAAGAATGTTCCTTCAAAACTAGTGGTTAATCCCAAGTCAAATTATAATATTGTTGATCAATTGCAAAGAACTCCTGCTCAGATTTCAATCTTTGAGCTTTTAGAGTTGTCTCCGAGACACAAGCAGATCCTTGAGGATGCTTTGTGCATGGTGAACGTCCCCAATAATTTAGACATTGATCAATTCCAGAACATGGTTAATCATATTGCAAGCCCTCATTATCTTTCCTTTTCAGAGGAAGATGATAAATCTTTGAGCCATCCACACAATCTTGCCCTTCATATTGAGGTTATGATACATAGGACCCATGTTAGGCATGTGTTGATAGATGGGGGTGTTGGGCTTAATATTTGTTCTTTGAGTCTTTTTTAGACATTGGGTTATTCTGAACATTTTATTGATAGCAAAAGAAAGATTACTATCAAAGCTTATGATGAGGCAGAGAGAAGTTCAAAGGGGTTGGCTGTCCTTCCTGTTAGGATTGGCCCTGTGGAAAAAGATGTTTTATTCCAAATAGTTGATGCTAGACCCCTTGCATACAACATTTTGCTTGGTAGACCATGGATTCATGATATGCAAGCAGTACCATCTACTTTTCATCAGTGTGTTAAGTTTCCTTATAATGGAACAAAGATATGTATTCCTGGGGATAACACTTTATCTATCAACTCGATTTCAGCAAGTGCTCATGTTCCCCTTAATAGACAAGTAGATAATTTTAATGCAGTTTTAGCTGATTGCAAGAACAAGTTTAAGTCCATAGACCTTGGCATGGGGGGATATCAACTTAACTCCCTCACTACATTACCAGTTTCACCTAGGTCTTATGGTAAACCTTCACAAGAGATGAAACCTTCCTCTTCAGCTATGACATTATTTGACACATTTGTACAGTCATTAGTGCCTATTCAAGATGAGAAAGAAGATGTGGTTGTTAAAGATTGGATTTATAGAGAAGAGAAGTATATGCACAATGAATATTTCACTCCTTCACCTAATGCTTATGGAAGAGGGTATTCTTTTGTTAAGAAAATGGGTTATCCTGGACATGGTCCTCTTAGTAATAGATTGGATGCTAGAGCTGAACCCCTTGATCATCAACTTTTTTGATGCAAGTCTAAGAAGTCAGTCGGCCTAGGGTATGTGGATCATAGTAAGAATCTTTCTTCTATCCTCGATAAGTCAGATAGTGAAGAAGAACAAGAATACATACCTAATTCAGAAAACCAACAAGATATGTGTGAAGATTGGGTCCCTTCTACTAATCTCCTTTGGGGAGATTTAGATAATCTAGTATCTCATGAGACAGTTGCCAATTTAGAACAAGAAAGTGTGACTCTTGATAGTAATGAAGCTTCCACATCTAGACATCTCAAGCATTCATGGTGTAAGCATCCTAGTCGAGATTTTGAAATAGATTCCAACGAGTATGAATGGGATTCTTTCTCAGAATCTTCCACAGTTGATATGGATGTTGATGTTGTTCATACATATAGTTCTCAACCTGAGTTATTTAATGAGTCACGTGTAGGACTAGAGGATTTGAACTCACATGTTGCCTTAGTGGACGATTCTTCACTTTTGAGGATGAATCTTGATTTGGGTAGTTTAGGAAGTTACTTGATAGACTTTGAATCTTCAATTACTAGAGATATCATCCATATTCACAATCTTGAACCTGTCATTGATTTATCCCTTGTTCATCCTGACCTAATTGATTGGTCCCAACGCAACCAAGAACTTGAAATCTTAACATTTCAAAATGACTATGAAATAGCTTGTTATTTGAATGCCATTGAACCTGTAGTCTCTTCCACCAGTGAACCGACTGCTAGTATGACAGAGCTAGATATCAAGTACATTAGTCACAAAATAAAGAGAAAAGAAAAGAAAAAGAAAAGGAGTTCGGATGGCAAAAACCACTATGTGGCGATGTTAGAACCAAAAAAAGTAAAAAGAAAGGACGTATCCAAGGGTGAAAACCTCTTTGAGGCACCTAAGGATGAGGTACTTGATTCTCTTCCTATTTATTTTCAAGATAGATCTTCAGTACTTATTGAACCAACACAAGTAGTCAATTTGGGTGCGGATGAAGCTTCGCAAATGGTACATTTGGCTCAGTCTTTGTCATCACAAGAAAAAGAAGCCTATACTAAATTCTTACAAGAAAAGAAGATTAATTTTGCATGGACTTATTTAGATATGCCAGGGTTGGACACTAATCTTATTATACATCACTTATCCATAGCTCCAAGTGTTAAACCAGTTAAGCAAAAATTGAGAAAAATGCATCCTCACATAGCTCTCTTAGTCAAGGCAAAATTAAAAAAACTTCTTGGTGCAAAATTCATAAGAGCTATTGCCTATGCTGAATGGATATCAAACATTGTACCAGTTTCAAAACATGACAAAACCATTTGAGTTTGCACAAATTTTAGAGATGTTAATAAAGCATGCCCAAATGATGATTTTCCACTTCCTAATATAGACATGATAGTGGATATGACCGCGGGTTATGAGATTTTTTCCTTAATGGATGGTTTTTCTAGATATAACCAAATTAAGATAGCTCCTGAAGACCAAGAAAAGACTGCATTTACTTGTGCATGGGGTACCTATTGTTGGAATGTTGTGCCTTTTGGATTTAAAAATGCAGGAGCTACCTATCAACGAGCTATGACAACTATTTTTCATGATATGATGCATAAAAACATGGAAGATTATGTGGATGAAACCTTGGCCAAGTCTAAGAAAAGAGATACACACTTAGATGATTTAGAAGTCATTCTAGATCATATGGAACAATTTCAACTAAGGTTAAATCCTAAAAAGTGTGCATTTGGAGTCACCTTTGGCAAATTACTAGGATTCATTATTTCAGCAAAAGGGATAGAGGTGGATCCTGAAAAGGTTCAAGCAATTGTGGATATGCCACTTCCTAAAAACATTAGTCAAATGAGGAGTCTTCAAGGATGTCTTCCATCTATAAGGAGGTTTATTTCACAGTTGGCAGATAGAGCTCAACCTTTCAACAAAAACTTACATAAAGAAGTCAAATGTATATGGAATGATGAATGTCAATAGAGCATGGACCAGATCAAGAAATACTTGGCAAATCCTCCTATTTTAATGCCTCCTATCCTAGGGAAACCACTTATCCTATAAATTTCAGCAATAGAATCTGCCTTGGGGGCATTATTAGCTCAACTTGATGAACATGGGAAAGAAAGAGCAATATATTACATTAGCCATACTCTTGTTTCTTATGAGGTTAATTACACCAGTATTGAGAAAGCTTGCCTCGCAGTTGTGTTTGCTTCCCAAAAGTTGTGACATTATATGCTTGCACACACTATACACCTCATAGCAAAAATAGATCCACTCAAGTACTTACTATGTAAGGCTGCCCTCACAGGTAGACTTGCTAAATGGATGATGATCCTTTCAGAGTTTGACATAGAGTACATTGAGCGTAAAGCAATCAAAGGACAAGCCATAGCAGATCAATTGGCTAATTTCCCACTACAAGATGATGCACCTATTCAATTTGATTTCCCAGATGAGCACCTCATGTATATGACTGAAAGAACATGGAAGATGTTCTTTGATGGGCCCTTTATGCAAAGTGGTTTAGGAGCTAGTGTGTTGTTTGTTTCTCCTCATGGGTACACAATTCCTAAATCTTACAAGCTATTATTTCCATGTACAAACAATATTGCTGAATATGAAGCTTTAACAAATGGACTTAAAATGGCCATAGAATGGAGAATTACAAAGTTACACATCTATGGAGATTCACAGCTGATAATCAACCAAGTCAATGACGATTGTCTAACAAAAAATGATAACTTGGTACCTTACAAGAAAATGGTTGATTCCTTGAGACTCTACTTCACATTCGTCTCATTTCAGCAAATCCATTGAAAAAAAAATAAGGCAATTGATGCTATGGCTACACTTTCTTCACTTCTTCAATTAGAGTAGCATGAATCAAGATTTGAATTCTTGGTGGAAGAGCTACATCACCCTATCTATGATTCCCAAGAAATTCATGTTATTTGTACCCTTGTTGGTCATGAGCCATCTCGTTATGGTGCCATTTACTCATACATTCATGATGGAATTATACTTAAAATCTTTAATCAATCTAAACGTAGAAACCTTATTCGAAATGCCTCTTGTCATTCCCTTATCTCTGGTGATTTGTATAGGAAGGGTCTAGACGGAACACTTCTTAGATGCTTATAAAAGGATGAATCTAATCAAGTGTTAGTTGACATCCATGAGGGTATCTATGGGGGACATTCTAATGGTCTTTCTATGGCTCGAAGATTGCTTAGGGCGGGATACTATTGGCCCACAATGCAGATTGATGCAGTAGCTTTTGCAAAGTCGTGTGAAAAATGTCAAAAACATGGTAACTTGATACATACTCCAAGTAGGGAGCTCATTCCTTCTATTTCTCATTGGCTATTTCAGTGTTGGGCCTTTGATCTTGTTGGGAAAATTCATCCCAACTCATGATCTGGCCACAAGTTTATTATTACTGCCACTGATTATTTCACTAAATGGGTAGAAGTTGTCCCACTTTCTGTTGCCTCGGGTAAGGCAGTTTCTCTATTTATTTTGAATCATATTATCTGTAGATATGGAGCGCCTTCTGAGATTATCACTGATAATGGAGGTCGGTTTAAAAATAAGGACCCTAAGCAACTCTGTAAGAAGTTCAAGATAAAACAACATTGGTCCTCTATTTATTTCCCGCAAGGAAATGGTCAAGGAGAAGCATCAAACAAAACCATTCTTAAAATCTTGCATAGAACAGTTCATAAGAATGGTAGAGATTGGCATTTACAAATAAATCCATCTTTGTGGGCCTATAGAACGAGTATTCGCACTCCTACTAGGACTACTCCTTTTTCCCTTACATATGGTGCTGAAGCAGTGTTACCTTTAGAGGTTGAGATTCCTTCACTTAGAGTTTCTCTCAAAGGTCTAGTTTCAGATGAAGACTACCGTGCCATGAGACTTCAAGAGTTAGAACTTCTAGATGAGAAATGACAAGCATCATTTGACCATATGAGGGTCTATCAAAAGCGTATGTCAAAAGCATTTAACAAAAAGGTTCACTCTAGAGAGTTCCAAGTGGGAGATCTTGTCCTATGTGTGAATCATAAGAATCAATAGAATAGAGATCAAAAGGGTAAGTTTGAACCTAATTGGCTTGGACCTTACATTATCACAGCAACTTTTGGTTCTAGTGCTTATTTACTATTTACAGCAGCGGGAGAGCAGCTCCTTGATCCTATAAATGTCTTGCACTTGAAGAAGTTCTATCCATAATGCCCATTCTATCTAGGGGAATCTTTGTATATATTTATTGATCCTGAAAAATTAAAATAAAAATTGATATATTTAAAAAATCCAAAAAAATGATATATTGTAAAAAAGTCTAAATATTGAACAATTTCCTGAAAAAAATGATCTTCTTAGTGACAACCTAGCAATAGGCACTTTGATGTATCTCCAAAAAAATTATATATTCCAAAAATTCAAAAAAAAAAAAAAAAAGTGCCTTGGTGAAAACCTGGAAACAGGCGCCTTGGTAGCAAAAATACACAAAAATAATAAAAAGTCCTGCAAAAAAAAAAGAACCCAAGTGGTGAAAACCTGGAAACGGGCGCTACTTGAGGCCTTTGCACCCCTATTTCTTAGCGCATGTCCTCGACACTTAGCCTTTCTTCATCATGCCTTGTCCTTGTTGCCTTGGTTTGGAATTGGTCTTTGTCTAGGGGGCATAACTATGTTAGCTTTGGTCTCTTGGATGTGTTAGTCTTTAGGACACCTCGCAAATAGTGTTTTTCAACACCACCCCAATTGTATTTTTCAATACAACATTTGACATCAAGTTTTTTTCAACACTTATTGGTTTGGTCTTACCCAGTATCATCATGTGATCTTCCCTTCCTGCAAGCATTTGATCCTTATCCTCCAAACTCAGTATCAGTTAACACACTTAAATTTTAAACGCAACAATTAATGCTTGACTTATGTTATGATTTTTTCTTTGTGTGCTGACTATTATTGATTTTTGTTGAGTGTCCTTGTTTGATAAGTCTCTCCATGATGCATCGCTAGAGGACTTGGGGCATGGGACATGTTTTTATTTATTTTTTGCTTGCGGGTGTGGTCTTGAAACTCTAGAGTGTCTCTTGTTGTCCCCTTGAAACGCTTAGGAGATTTGAGGTATCATCCTTGATTATTTTTGCACAACCATTATTATGGTCATCTTGGCATCTATGCCTTGATGCAAGCATGGTTTTGCTACATTAAATTGGGTAACCTAACATCAAAGTCATCTTGACCTTTATGTCTTTGATGCTTATGTTAGAATCTTTCCACATTCCAATCCAATATAAATTACATTCATATCTTCATAGTTGCACTTGTGACTAGTGATGATTGTGTGATTTTCGATGTTCGTTAATAATGGCCCAATGATGAAAATAAGTTCTTTTACATTCTTTAATGAACGATGAACACAAAAATCCTATGTTACAGTTTCTCTTTTGCAAGTACACATTTGCATTTTCATGTAGCTTGCATTATTAGACTTCATTTTAGTTTGTATTTTTAGGCTGCATTATGAGTTTGAGAGGGTTCTCCTTTCATCTTTATTGTGGACTTTTAATCAACTATGGTCATGTTTTGATCTTCATTTTCTTATCTTCTTTCGTGATCTCAATCGAAATTTCTATCTTAAATAGTTGACTGATTTTGGGGCATTTTCTTTTCTTCTTTCTGTTTCTTTCCATATCTTCCAAACTTCTATCTTCCATTTTCTTTTTCCCCACTTCTTTTCTTCTAAATCACCTTTGGGGCATAATATTTCATGCTTGATGATCTACCTTGGTTCTATGATTATTATATCTTTCATCTTACATCAAGAACCTTATCTTTTGTTTGATTTGATCAAATTTAGCAATTTATTGTTTCTCCTCTATCTCATTTCGATTTCGATCACGAGGGTGCAGTAATTATCAAATTCAATCTTTGATTCAATTTTATCAATTTTATCCTTGACTTTTTCAAGTCAAAATTTATTTGTATTCTTTGTCCTGTTGTGTTCCCGATTCTACCACACATCTGGGTTTTTTTGTGATCCCAAATCAACCTCACACTTCAATTTCTTTCTTTGACTACATGTGTTCCCAAATTGATCACACATTAGTCAAAGAGGGGCAAATGTATGCACCCTAAAATGGTCACCTAGACTATGGGCCCCCATTATTCAATTTATCAATTTATCAAATTTCCTAAATCAATGGTGTGTAATATTTTATTAAATCAATTCAAATCAATTTCCTTGATCAAATTCAATTTGTTTTATTTCTAGGGTTGATCATTTTATCCTAAGTCTTGTTTAATTAAAAGAACTTGCTCTCTTTTAATTAAATAAAATAAGTCCCTGTTTAATTAAAAGAAAACCTCTCTTTTAATTAAATAGTTCATCCACATTTAATTAATTAAGAGAAAAACCTCTCTTTTAATTTAATTAAATATTTTATATTTAATTAAAAGAACTTGCTCTCTTTTAATTAAATAAAATAAGTCCCCATTTAATTAAAAGAAAACCTCTCTTTTAATTAAATAGTTCATCAACATTTAATTAATTAAGAGAAAAACCTCTCTTTTAATTTAATTAAATATTTCTTATTTAATTAAAAGAACTTGCTCTCTTTTAATTAAATAATTCATCTACATTTAATTAATTAAGAGAAAAACCCCTCTTTTAATTCGATTAAATATTTCCTATTTAATTAAAAGAACTTGCTCCCTTTTAATTAAATAAAATATCCCACTTAAATCTCTTTTTGATGAAAAAGGAGTTAAAACAAATAAAAAATTAAATAAATCTTTTATTTACACTTAATATGGGACTTATCTTCATCCTTTCTCCACTTTCTTCTCAACCACTCCACTTTTCTCATTAGTGGATCTTTAGTTCACATGGATCATTATTTCTCCACCCTTGATTAAATTTTTTTCCTCTCAATCTAGATCGTCCAATCTTCTTTATAAGGGAGAGTCCTCTCCTCATCTTTGAGACACCCATTATTATACTATTGTTATGTTGCAGGTTTGGAGAGTGATTTTTGAAGGAGTTTTGAATATTAAAGCTTTTGTGGAGAACTTCTATCTTCTTGTCTCATTCTCTCTTGCATGCATGGCTTCCGTCATCATGATCCATACTTTGATTTTCATGTTAGCTTAGATCTTGCATTGATAGATTAGATCTGCATTGTTATTTCTTTTCATAGATCAGATTTTATTTCTTGCATTGTTATCATTTAGATTAGTTTTTTTTTTCATTTCCATTTGCATGCATATTAGATCATTGAATCTCTTGTTTCGTGGTGTACTTGTATGGGCACAAACTAGGTCAGACTGAGGGCCTCCATTACAAACCCCTACACTCCATGAATAGGGAGCTATGAGTCACCATTCGAGACCTCATTTTTGAGAAATCTTGAATATAATGACTCATAGAAGTGTGCTCACATTTTAGGCATACAATCATTAGAGTCCACCTAATCTAACAAATTGTTATACAACTTATAGAACTATTAACTAAAAAAAATGTTATAACTTTTTGGAATTAATAATCTTTATTACATAAATCATATGTAACCATTAATAATCATCTTTGAAGGATTTTATCTGTGATGTAACAGAAAAGTTGATATGTATACATCTTTATTTGTTTATTTATCAAGTGGCATTAAGATTATTATTTATGCATATTGTTGTCAAGGACAATTGTAGAATATTTGTACCTTTTTTTCTTTTTGATGTTTATATTTTCAGATTTAATGTCTTTTGTACATGGTATAACATATGATTTAGTTTTTTTGGTGAGTTTGATAACCTTGACCTTAAATTCAACAATATGTTTAAAAAAAATCCAACTCTATTTCCATTAATCTTTACTTATGCTAGGCAAGATTGAAACTACAATTATGTTCCCTAGATGATATCATGGATACACTCACACACATGCCCTATTTTCAAAAGTGAAAATATTGCATTCCCAAGACAATTGTATTAGGATGTAGCCATTATCCATCATCAACATGGGTGCTAAAAGTTGGAATTATGTTCTTGGGGTTGTGTATATAAAGACACCATTCTAGGAAGCTTGAACAAAATTGCATAACACAATAATAGAAATAATTAGAGAGAATTTATCCTTTAGTAGTTAATTAGTAACCAATCATCCTTTGTTAGCATCAAGCATCAACAATCCACATTCATTGCCAAAGTATACTCCAAGTACATTTGCTAACATAAGCATTTATTGAATTATGTTCAAAAGATGAATCAATAATTACCTTAGTGGTTTTAGAATTTAAAAGACATCAATATCCATTTACATTCATTAATATGTTTACTTTATTCTATTGACTCAATCTTGTGGATTGAATAGGGCACAAGACATCATTGAACTTCAACCCTTATGTAGCAAGAAACAAGGCTCCTTGGTACTATCAATTGTTTTTCTTGCCCTATATATCAACTAGGATTTTACAAGTCCAAAATTTCATGGATGACAGTGGTTCTTTATATGTTAATTTTTTCCTATAATAATTGTCAATAAATACTATCAAGTCCATATAATGTGGAGTCCCTATTATAATATCAAAAGGGTAATTTTTCCCAATATATTTACACACATTACTTGTAGAACACAAAAAAATGTTTATTAATTCAAGCAACATAATTCAAATATTTCTAAGGCATCCAAGGGTTTTAGCTTAGTTGATTGAAGCAATGAGTTCTCATTGTGGACACTCTAGTTCAAATCCCAATAGGGACATCTTTGTGGAATCCTACATTGTGACTCTTGGTCTTCTATCGATTGTATTTGTGTCATTGTAAGAAGTGGATTCTAAGTTGTGACTCTTGGTCTTCCAAGTATTGTTTCTAATGTGATTGCTCAAAATGAGCTTGAATAAGTTGTAATTGTTGCTCTTAAGGAGCACTCAATATGTAAATGATTTTATTATAATATTTCTAAAGACTTTACAATTGAACATATTCATTCAATTTATGGCGACCCAATTTCCATGCAAGAAATGAGTTAAGTGGCATTAAATTATTTATTTATTTAACTATTTTGATAGGAAGTTAGCTAAATTAATTAATTTGATTGGATAACTCATATAATGAAATTTAGATTTCAAATAAATTTAATTGTGGGTATTTTTTTATTTTTCTATTAATTCGGCCATAAAAAATTATTTAATGAACTTAATTGTGATAAAAGTAATAGCTTTTGGATAATAATCATTTTAATGGATTAAACATAAGTAAAGGTGCAAAATAATGTATGCATAATTTTAGTTATATTTGTAATGGGCCTAGTGCTTCCTTGTGTGACTATTTCGTCCAAGGTGAGAATTGTAGTACTTCCATGAAAACTTTGTTGGCCAAAGAAATTTAAAGAGTTATCCTAGAGCTTGCTTGGACATCCCAATACCATTTTCAATACCAAAATTTCAAATTCCAAGCACAAACTCTCCTTTTTTGTATTTATTTTCCCAATAGCTCTCTTATACCTCATATTTTTTAGTTTTATAGTTCAGGTATATTGATACATTATCTTAGGTGTTGCTTCTAAATTCGATTGCATGAGTGTTGCTTCTAAATTTGATTGTGCGAGTAGTTTTTTCCATCAATGTTTCAAATCACACTTTGTGATCCATTAGAAGGATCAACAAAGAAAATTAAGGGAGAAAATAAGGCAAGTTGCAAACTTTAACTCTCTTAAAAAGGGGAAAGGATAAAGTGGGGAGAGAAATAAGAAGGGTGAATCAAGAGTCAAAGGGATAATCATAAGGATAAAAATAAAGACCAACACATATAAAATTGGACCTCTCTACGAAGAAAAATATCATAAATTTAAAAGACACGTACACATATAACCTTAAGAGAAAAGAAAAGAACCAACTCTTAAGCAAAAAGGAGAAGAGAAAAGAGAGAGACTGAACATGTACATTCCCTTTTGCTATTTTTTTTACCTTTTATATGTGTATTTATTTACTTATATATTTTTTTTTGCTTGTCTTTGTTTTTCCTTTTTGCTTAGTGTAGGTTCTTTCTCTTTTGGTTATGTGTGTCTATCTTTAAGGGTCCATAGAGATTTATATTGGTCTTTAATTTTATTCTTATGATCTTCTCTTGGACTCTTGGTTAACCCTGCTTATTTTTCTCCTCCCTTCAACCTTCACCTTTTTAAGAGAGTTTAAGATTGCATCTTATCTCATTTTCTCATTTTATTTTATCTATCCATCCTCATGATGGATCACACTTTGTGATCCAAAACATTGATGGAAAAATATACCCACACAATCAAATCTAGAAGTAGCATTTCAAATAATACTTTTGGATTATGGAAATCTATTCACTATAATTGACATATTGATTAGCACTTATTTTAATTATTTTACTAAAGACTTAAAAAGCCAATTTGTTTTCATTAAAGTAAGTATTATTTGAAATAAAACAAGATCAAATTTCTCTCCCTTTAGCCTTGGACATTATTTATTTGGCCCAAATTAGTTGTATCACATATCAATGACTTGAATGTGTATTCATACACATTCCAACCTCATTATTGTCACCTTGCTCATTCATATCAATATGCAAATAATTTCCTTATTATTTCTTGTACGTGCTAATTTTTGGCTTTGATCATTTCAATCTCAAGATAACCTTCAAATTCTCCATACTATTTTGGCTAGAATGGTTATGCTAGCAAGTCAAAAACAAGGAGAAAATGGTTTTGATCATTTCAATCTCAGTTAGCCTTCAAATTCTCCATAGTATCATGGCTAGAATGATTATGTTGGCAAGTCAAAAACAAGAAGAAAACGCAATATATTTGAGAAGTTATCATTCATCATCCATTTCTAGAAAAATTGTTTATTTGGAACACCAGAATTTGGATGTGTATCACAATATCAAAATTTTCAAATAAATTTCATTAAAAAAAATTAAAATAGATTTAAAAATATAAGGTTATTTTAGAGTATAAGAGAGTTCTCTTTTTTGTACTTTTTTCCAATTTTATCATTAAAGCATGTTTTCTAGGTTGAAGTATATTCCTAAAGAGGTCATTATAATGTAGTTATAGTTAAAAATTGATCACATCAATGTTGTAGCAAGTAGCACATTGGTACAAGTGTACCCACTCTTTTGCTACATTCAAAACCTAAGCGGTTCAAGTTTACCAACAAAGCATCACTAAGTTCACCATAGGTGTTATTCTTTGAAAGTGAGTGAACTATTTATTTGAGCATGGTCTAATGGTTTGAAAATAATTGAGATTGTTTGGTTCTAAATGAGAACAAGGTTTTCACTATAAGTAAAACTTTCCTATCACGGTCACTTATCAACCTATGCTTAATAAACTAAATATGTGTTCCCAAGTTTCCTTTCACCCAATCCTTTAAGGCCTGAAGACAGGTGTGCCCTCAAATACATGTATGGAAAGGTGACACTCAATGGAAAGCTTTGTGATATAATTCTTGACGAGTTTCAAATTTCCTAGGGTGTCGAAGAAAAATGGTTTTCTTTGCCTTTATGCATTCAAAGAAGAATCACCCAAAAATTAAGAAATAAAATAGTAATTTCTTCTAAAGATAAACCAAACCCTTCTCAATTGTAATTTGTTTAATAATTGCAACTTTAGTTTTGGTTAACACTAAATTATAAAAGTTCTTCAACCAAATTTTTGGTGGCAAGATTTTGATGCAAACGCACCCAATCTTCAACTCCTAGTCATATGTATTATATTTTGTTAGTCACATGTATGTATGTTATGTCAGTCACGTGGGTGCTTATGGGTATGAGTGCAAACAGAATAAGACTCCCTTTACACAAAGCAAAGACCCTGAATAACTTTGTTTTGTGCAATATAATTATTGTTTTTATTAGGTCAAAAAAAAGATTTGGCTATCTTTCTTATAAATTGCACCATTGACTAAATTTCAAAACACTGAAACACAATGATATTTTTTGAGATTTTTAGCATTTGATTTTCATGATCTGTATATTTTGTGATCAGAAACAGCAAAAAAAATTTAAAACATTTTGATGTTTTTTAATGAATCTGAAAAAAATCATGTTTGACCTTTTTTTTTTGTCTTTGATACATTTTGTCTGGAGGTTAGCCAGTGCCAAAAAAAAATGAAAAAAGAAGGAAACGACTTTTGTTGCATATTCAAATTAAGTCATTGAGGATGTGGAGCCCTTTGCTTTTCAGGTGAAAGGATATGCTTGAGGATGTGGAGCCCTTTCATTTTCAGATGAAAGGATATGCCCGAGGATGTGGAGCCCTTCCATTTTCAGGTAAAAGGATACACACGTAAGAAAAGGCTGAACAAAAGCATTATCAAAATTTATTTTGTGATCAACATTTTTATTTTATTTTTTTTGTTAAGGGATATAACGAGTTTTTCATTAAATTTTCGTCAAATATCAGGTATTAGTCAGTTTTAGCTTCCTTACTTTTGTTGAGTCCAAATTTCTGATCTATGGGTCTGCATCAAGTATTAATACAACGGACCAAATCTCAGGGATAGACTACAAATTGAACAGATTTTCTAGATTATCATACTGTACATACAAATGGCAACTCACCATCGGCTGTGTCTTCTCAGATATTTGATGACTGAAATTCCTTACGAAAATAGACTGACCATCTCAAACCTCTCTAATGTCAGCAGATTTTGCCGCTGTTGGTCTGGCCTTCATTTTTCCACCTTAATGAGAAAACCTGTTGTTGTAGTGTTCATCTACAGAATTGGATTTCAGATTTTATGATTGTCATCTGAATGTTGGAGTCACCCATATATGCGTGACCAAAATGGTATCTAATTTTGATTGTGCCTAACCTCGTTGTTCTGTATATTGTCATATGAGCATTCAAATAGTTGAACAGTTCAAAAAAGTCTGATTTGTGACAAGGTTTAAGGCAAATTAGTGAATTCTTTAGACTAGTCCAATTACCCCAACACACAATTTGTTTTTACTTGGGTTCAAATGACAAACGAAGTGTTATTAACTGAGAAAACGCACCTGGGATGATTCATAGTGTTTAAAACTTTGAAGTGTCCCTAGGCTTTCTTCTCCTTGACAAGGCCCATTTTGAAGCTTCGCGTTCATTTCCTTCTCTGTTAAAACCAAAAGTTATGCGTTTGTTTCTAACACGGGTAAATCCCAGTTCTCGTCATTTCATACAAGAGACTCAAGAACTTTTCTCGACTCACCAGATCTACAAAGGCAACAAGGAATACTGTGCAAGTTCTAAAATCCAGTGCATTTTCTTTCATTAAATTTTATATTCCCAAGCCTTACGCTCTATGCCCTTATTCATATACCCATGGATTAGCATTGAATACGTTAACAGTAACCTCACAGCCATCCTTTTTCATGTTATTATATAAATTAAAGGCTTCTTTTGATTTTTTCTCTCTTTTGAGAAAACAACCAGAGATGTAAAGATATGAACAGTAGGTGAATACATAGCTGCATCATACTCTCCAACGTTTCTAGTGATTCATTCAATTGACCCAATTTTTCCAATCCAGGTATAAATCTGCCTGTCGGTAAACAGATTTGTTACTGTGATGTTACTATTGAAACTAACCTTGTTCACCTTATGAACAATGAGAACCGTGCCAACAGTTGGAGAGATTGCAACCGATCAGTAACAAATTACAACCTTCCTCTGAGTTTGAGAGGGGCAGCTCTCTCATATGATGGATGTATTTGATTTTTTAAACATAAATGAATTAAAACTTGAAAGATAGAGAGAAAGCTATTGATGACGAATCCACCACACGATTTCATAACTTTCTTGGACTAATTTAAACAACTAATAACAAAAATCAAGATCTCCGCTTGAGAATTACCACTAGCACAATGCTGATCCAAAGATTTATAAACATTTGCATACTACCATGAAAATGCTTACTGCAAAGAGAATCAACATTTTTAACAATTTAGATTCGAAAGAAGAGAACTAAAATTGCACGTTCCTTTATTTTCTTGCACCAAGACCCTAAGAAGAATTTTCAATTACAAAGACAAAATTTGTACACATTTTTCAAATATTATCTTCTGATCAAAATTTTAGCATAGTGTTCCTTTTTTCTAAAGTCCAAAAAGTCCCTTTACAAAGCCAAAATGATTCCTTATATAGACATGGAGATTAAAAACTACACCTTCGTGATTAATAACTACCTCCAAAATACATGATTTGGGTGAGGTTAATTAACTTCTACAGAATTAACCTATATAATGGCTTCCATGATCATAATCTCTATCATGACATTTTACCAAACATGTCACATGCATCTCCACCTTCAGTCCATAGAAGCCATATTGACATTTGATCGAGTGATTGATATGCTAAATCTATAAAGTTTTTCTCATGGACCACTCTCTTCTCATAGAATGTTTTGAAATCTCTTCCAACCATTATACCATTTTCATCCCATCTATCAAGATGGTGATTGCACATTTGTTTCAAGACAAGAATGATTCTGCAGTTAGCAAGCATGTGTTTCTATTGTCAAATTTCACAGAGTTATTTCAGAAGAGTCATAAAGAAAATTATCAAACCCAAAGAAATAGATTCCTAATAAGCCTCTACAACTTGAATTTTTGAAGCATTTCTATGGTGGCAAGAGGCTAGATCCTATAATGGTCCATCCATGCTTGTTGCAATTTTTTCTAAAAATCGAAGAAGATGATGGAAAAGATTATGGGTTTCTTTCTCATGATTATGATTCTTTATTTGAAGAAGGTTCAATATATAAAGATAAAGAAGGCATTGCTGAAAAATGTGTTTCATCTAAATCATGGATGAAGAATGATAAAAATATCTCTCGTGTACCTATGTCTCAACAAAATCAGATTTTCATTGATCCTAAGCAAGCTAGCTTCTTGAAGAGTTCCTATGGTGGGCGAAAACTAGAGCCAGAAAAGATTGATCCATCTTTGCTCCAAACTTTGTGAAAGATAGATGAAGAAGATGGTAAAGATAATCAATTTTTCTCTTATAAGTCAAAATCATTTTCAAAAAGAAGTTCCACATGTGAGTATAAGGAAGACTTTGATCAGAAAAATGATTCATGTGAATTGAGGATGGCTAATGGTGGTCAGAAAAGTAGACCAATGCCTGCCCCTATTGCTCACCAAAATCATGCTTCCATTGATCCTAATCAGGTTGAATTTTTAAAAAGCTTCTATGGCAATGCACGCCTAGATCCTGACAAAGTACATCCTTCTTTACTTCAAACATCGCAAGAACTTGAGAAAAAAGACCCATGCAAGAATAATTTTCTTGGTAGCAGAACATCTGCCTATCCAAATGTTAGAAAGGACTCATCTAAATTTTCCTGCATGAAAGAAGACGGGGATTTTATGTCTAATCAAGGAGATGGTCAACAAATGGAGTCTATAAGAGAAGAAGGGTCTACTAATGTATCAAGGCATCGCTGTGAAAATTTCAAAACCCAGAAGAAAGTATTCAGTCATCTCTATCTTAATGAGAAAGAAAAGGAAATATCAAAATCTCAAGAAACTACACAACATATGATTGAAGATGATGGAAATGTGGATCAAGGTGAATTTCATGCTGTTTTTATTCCTACTTGGTGCCTAGATGCTTCAGATAATGACTTCCTATGTGGAGAGGATATTCTCGTTCACCCTTCCATGATCATTCAAGGTGATGAATCTATTGACAACATCAATACTTCAAATGTTATGGCACAATCTGAAACCACTACCATAGATAGAGACAAAAGCACCAATGAACCTCTACAAATATCTACTTTCCCTAGGAAATGGATACCTTTACATTTGATGAGATTAATGAACTTGTGATTAAAAGATTGGTTGATGAAAAAGCTAAAAACTAGCTGTAAGGAGAAGAAGATGAACCATCTAGCCTTCATTCTTTATCATGCATGCCAACTTTCATATTTCATGAAAGATGTCTTAGAGAGGAATCAACGATTCAAAAGGACATAGATATCATTGAATGCATTGAAAATGAAAGCTATATGGATATGAAGACAAGTTCCTCTAATCCAATGGAAGCGCAATTAAAATCCTGTGGATCATTCAAAGTTCAAGGAAATCCTCTTTTTGAATTGTTTCATTAAATAGGAAATCCTGGGCCAAAGAACTTCTATGAGAAGAATAATTATGATAAAAGAAGTACTGAGTTAGCAGGGGCTCTCAGGGAAGAATTTGATGAAGTAAACTCTTACGATTTTTATCCCAAGCTTGTGCTCAAAAGCCTTGGATGGTAATTTCATCTATGAAGAAAACATTTACTTTAATCCTTAATTCTTAGAGGAAGGCATTTTTATTCATGATTCTCAAGTTGGTACTCAAAGACAAGGTCCAATGGCTATAACTCCACAAGTTGCTTTACGTCACAGATTATATGAAGGCAATCCAATACAAGGTTTGATATCTCCTAGTCTTAACCATCATAAAGCCCTTTAGATAGAGAATTTTGATATTAATGGGAAGGAACTTGAAGTTATGACATGTAATATTGAAAATGGTATCAATGTAACTCAGAAGTACCTAAAGATTCAAGATGACCTTTTAGAAGATGAGGGAGAAGAAATGGATCATGGGAAGATTCAATCTAACATGGATGTGCATCTAGGTTGGAATAATTTTATAGAATATTCAACCATGATCATGTCAATGGAAAAGTAAGAGTGTCTGGTATTGGAAATGAATTTAGGACTTCATGATGACCAACTACTAGAAACTCAAGTAGAGGGTTTGCCAAGTGGAGGGGAAGATCGGAGATGCATTTAGAAACTTGAGAATCTTATACTTCAACTCTTTGAAAATGAAGTCATCAATGACATGCAACAGGAAGCAGAGTTGATTTTGAAGTTTGAGATTTTTTATGAAGCCTGGTTATTTGGATACGTTCCTTTATCCAGAGATGTGGGGTATGCTAGGAATCTCGAAATTAGAATTCAAGGAGCACACTTATATTTGAGGCTATGGAAACTTGAGAGTTGTCACATGTTAACACGCCATGGTATTTATTTTCCCCAACCAAGAGTTTTTGTTGTGTTGTTTTGTTGTGCTTGGTCTTCCTTTCAGTTCTCCTATTTTTTGTGTCAGTTTCCCCCTTTGCAAAGTGGTTCTTAACGTGACTCTATAGCCCAATGGATAAGGCACTATTCTGATTTTTCTAGATTCGAGCTTCGTCCTTGTCAGTCCTCATCCCCAGATAGAGTCAGATGTTGGCTTGATGTCAAAAATTGCTCCGAATTTTCAAAATCCTCGTCATGTCAAACTATGGTTATTCCTTGGACACAACTCTTTATAAAGGTTAAAATGATTGCTTCTCCTCAAACTTTTTAAAGCATTTTTGCCTTTCAAATATCTTTGGTTCGTTCCTATCTCTGTCCAACACTTTGAATTTTTGAAATCCAGTTCCTGAGTCTCAAGTTATCAAAGGTTAATGAAGCATCCCAAAACACACATTTCATCTTAAAATCTTAACCTCTCCATTAAAAAAAAGGTTAAGTTCCCATAACACGTGTTTTCAAATAAATCATTAACCATTAACCTCATTTAAAAATGTTAAGGTCATTTCAAATCTTAACCTCTCCATCTAAAAGGTTAAGATAAGTTTTCAAAATCCATGTTTTCAAATAAATCATTAACCATTAACCTCATCTAAAAAGGTTAAGATTTAGACTCCAAAACACGTGTTTCAATTTGAAATCTTAACCTCTCCACTTTAAAAAAAAAAGGTTAAGATAAATTTCCAAACTTACCTCTCATCCAAAAAGGTTAGAGGTTCAGAACATGCATTGTCAAAACAGTTATTAACCTCATTTTTCTGAATGTTAAAAGATAAGAATCGAAAGGCGAGTCATCTCAAAGGCCTCTCTATGATAGAAAAATATGTATTAGTCATAAAGGAATGGAATCAATTGTTTTAAGGTATATGATGGAGAGTTCGAAATATGAAGACAAACCTAGTGACATCACATTTCTAACTTGCAGAGAAAAATGGCACATCATCATGGATTGATGCAACCCAAAGATACAATGTTGCGAGTATAAGCCAGGGATATAATCTTTGAGGTTTTCAAGAAGAAATCTGAGATCACATTCACTCAAACTATGGCCCGGAGCATGATCAAAGGGGATTATAAATGTGTTATCATAAACATCCTAGCTTTCATAATACCAAGCCATTGGTTATTGATGTAAAGAATGTTGACAGTGCAAATCTTCATAGTGAGAATAGCTACCACCCAGCCTGCGAGGATACTACATGGTTTTAGAGAACTGATGAAGTTTGTTCCAAAGAACTTATATAATGGAAGTGCCTCTGCACGTGAACTGCTTGACAGAATATTTGGCCTACTTTAGACACTAGTCGGATCATGAGATGATGCACACAGAGCCATAGATATGGTAAAATGCAGAGAGCTTGGTGGAGTAATTTGAAATCTTAGAGGAGCATGCACAAGTATCCACCCCATCCCCAGTCATGGTACATAAGAGAGATGGATTTGTGAATAAAATTGAACATGTTGTGGAAGAGAGACCGATGATCCAAATCTACAGTGACATCTATATAAGCTGGCATGGTAAAAGCAGCAATTCCTTTGAACGCTTGCACCCGGTGGAGAAACTCCCAACACACTTGCTCATCGCACTTCAACCCGAGCATAGAAAAACTACGCCACCCATTCAAAGCATAGACAAGGTGTGTGACCTGTTTGCAAAACTATCCCTCATTTCTACTACCCACGGCATTTAATGGAAGCATAGACAAAGCACGTGAACTGTTTGGAAGAATTCCTTCAGAGCACATGAGAATTGTATGAAGAAACAAGCCATCTCAAGCATTAGGCAGTCAATACATATAGCTCAACTGCGGATTACACACAAATTCCAAGATTGTTCAGGGAATTTATGTTGAAAGCTAGAACTGTTCTTCATTAAGAGGTCTCAGAGGGATGGAATGCATTTTCTTATGTATTAAAAGCCAAGGCACATGATTTATTTGACCAAATCCCTCAAAGCCCGAGTCATAAGATTTCAAGAAGACCTGTCAAAGCTAGGCCTTCAAATAAGATTGCGAAGCCCATGGACATGCATTGTCAGGATTATAGACAGAGCATGCTAGCCACTCGATGATACCCATTGGATCTGAGGACAAGAAAAATGCAATTTATTCCATGCGATAAAAATGTCTAATGATGAAGTGCACCAAAGCAATAAACTCTTTGATAAAACTCGCACATACTGTTTGACTAAATGCCTCTATTTGGCTCTCCCTCATCACGGCATCCATAGATGGTTTTCAATGTTGCCATTGCATTTTGGGTTCGATGATTTTTCTTTGTGACTCTTCTGAAATAACTCTGTGAAATTTGATAACAGAAAGACATGCTTGCTAGCTGTAGAATCATTCTTGTCTTGAAACAAATGTGCAATCACCATCTCGATAAAGGATGAAAATGGTATAATGTTTGTAAGAGAATTCAAAACATTCTATGAGAAGAGAGTGGCCCGTGAGAAAAACTTTACAAATTTAGCATATCAATCCCTCAATCAAATGTCAATATGGCTTCTATGGACTGAAGGTGGAGATGCATATTAAGTGTTTGGTAAAATGTCATAATAGAGATGATTAGCATGGAAGTCATTATATAGGTTAGTTATGTAGAAGTTATGTGGAAGCCACAAAATAGTTCTTAACCTCCATTTCTATATAAGAAATCGTTTTGGCTTTGTAAAGTGACTTTTTGGACTTTAGAAAAAGGGAAAACTAAGCTAAAATTTTGATCAGAAGATAATATTTGAAAAGTGTGTACAAGTTTTATCTTTGTAACCGAGAATTCTTCTTAGGTTCTTGGTGAAAAAAAATAAAGGAACCTACAATTTGAGTTCTCTTTTTTGAATCTAAATTGTTAAAAATGTTGATTCTCTTTGCAGTAAGCATTTTCATGGTATTATGTAAATGTTTATGAATCTTTGGATCAGCATTGTGCTAGTGGTAATAAACATAGATCTTGATTTTTGTTATTGGCGGTTTAAGTTAATCCAAAAAAGTCATTAAGTCGTGTGGTGCATTAGCTTTCTCTCTATCTTTCAAGTTTTAATTCATTTATGTTTAAAAAATCAAATACATCCATCATACGAGGGAGCTGCCCCTCTCAAATGCAAAGGAAGGTTGTAATCTGGTACTGATCGGTTGCAATCTCTCCACCTGTTGACACAGTTGTCACTGTTCACAGGGCGAACAAAGTCAATTTCAATAGTAAGATCACAGTGACAAATCTGTTTACCAACACTACCATATACGTATTCATTACACATACAACTGTTATTTTTCATTTCATCCACCAGCTCTAGGGCCTCTGAGATTTTGCTTTCGCTGCAATAACTATTTAATAAATTGAATTAGATAATCTGATTTCTGAAATGACCCCTCCTCTGCAGATCACCAACATATTTACAAGCCTCTTTCAATTGGCTGTCCTCACAGAAAAATCTAAGAAATGACCCGCAATGGGATTTATCTGGCATAAACCCTGCACGTAGCATTCTCTTGAAACTTTTTGATTGCTCTTCTGGTATATCTCTTCCTTTCTTTCCACAAAGAGATGTGATATGAAATTTATATGTACTTAAATTAGGCTTGCATTTATCAGCTTTCATCTCTTCAAATTTCTTTAAAGCGAGATTTGGCAAGCCTGCTCTTCAACTGGATCAGTATGACGGTCCATGCGTCATCTGTAACAGAACAATTTTCTCTCTACAAGGCTTCTAAAAGACTTATCGTATACTTAAAAAGTCTTTTGCTCTGAATCGAATGCCGGCTTGGTTATCATTTTAATTTTTCCCTAAATCCAAACATAATCTTTCAGATGATAATTTTATATCTTTAGAATTTGTTATATTCTTTCATTTGATATTAGCTAATCAAAGCACTGCTGTTCATATTCATTATTATTATTAAGATTGGGCCAATATTAGACAACTCCAATATTTCAATATCTTGGTTTACAATTATTTTGATATAACAATTATATAGTTAAAAATTTACATTATATTAAACTTTGATTAATATATAATGGAGATCTTAAATCCTTAAATTTGGTGAATGTATTTTCTAAGAATATTTCAACAATTATTTATTTTCAAATGTTCAGAAAAAGTGTTTTCACCAAGTGTTTCGAGTTTTCCAACTATGCTGGCACATATATATATATACCTTAAAACTTATTATGGTTTCCTCAAACTTTCCCTTGAAAAGATAATCTGCACAAATTTGTCCGGCATCAATGTAGTCTTTGCAATGTGGAGTGGTACTTTTAAAACTGCTTATTATTTGTAAAAGGGAGTGAACCCAGTTGTTGAACTCACTACGTTGGCTGGTTTACAGTGCTCACTTGCAGTTACATCAATGACAGTTTGATATGGTAATTGGGATAACATTTAACGAACCAAATTGGCGTAAACATCGATTTGCCAAAGCTGTGCATCTCCAACAGAAAGAGAACATAAAAGAGTATTGAAGCAATCTGATCCAGAAATGGCATTCACGTTATGCAGATTTGCCTTGTAATTGCATAATTTTCAGCAATGATTTTTATCATGAAAGACTGCCTATAGTAAAAATGTAGAAAACAAATGCCCCTGAAACAGAAATAAACCATCTTTACAATTTTTTTACTAGTATTAAGATCACTTTATCCACGTGATATGTTAAAATTCTAAACATTTAAAATTTGAAGCACATCTAAGCTCACCATACAAATTCTTTGTCGACATCATTTTCAAGACAGCATAAGAGGTCGCGAGAATAAGGCTGGCTACAACATTACATGAAAAAGACCGGATCCTTGGCTAGACTTCAGTTACAGAGTTCAAAACGAATACACTGCATTATCAAGTCAAAATTGGAGGATCTGAAAATATTCTAACATGGCCCAATAATTATTCAAAACAATTCTGTAGCTCTCATAAACCAACTTATAGCATGTGCTACCAATTATAACAATCCACAGCACATGTTTGTGGTAAAATCTAATATTAGAAAAATGTGCTAAACATATAACATTAACAGAAGTTATAACAAAAGCCCTGTTGATAATCCTCACACATGACCTGCCACAGAATATGCATACAGCCTGATGTCGAGGAGGATAAACTCCAAAGCTGCTACCATTAAGCCAACCTGGGCCATCACCAGAGGCCAAATTTCATGATTCATTCAAGCAAGTGTGAATTAATTATGTCACTGTCTTCAGTGCTTGCAAGCTTTACACCTCACCCTGAAAGCATCTCAGCTACTCTCAACTCATCCTATTCCTCATTTTCATGCTTCTTTTTCTTTTTCTTCTTTTCACTCTTTTCTTTGTCTTCGTCATGCAATGCAGCTGATAAAGGAGTCCCTTCTCCCCTTTCCTTGTGCTTCTTTTTCTTCTCGCTTTTCTCCACCTCTTCCTCTTCCTCTCCCTCTCCCTTCTCTTTGTGCTTTTTTTTCTTTTTCTCGCTTTTCTCAACCTCTACTTCCTCTTCCTGCTCCACTTCCTCTTTGTGTTTCTTCTTCTTTTTTTTCTCACTCTTCACCTCTTCTACTTGCTCCTCTTCAACGTATTTATCCTTTTTATTCTTCTTCTTGTCACTTTTATCAGCCTCGGTAACTTCCTCATTATCATTGACCTTCTTCTTCTTTTTCTTTTCAGATTTCTCGGTAACATCCTCTCCTTCTTCTACCTTGATCTTCTTCTTCTCCAAACCATCTGGTGTACCATCCTCATCTTCTCTACTTCTCTTCTTCTTCTTCTTTTTCTCCTCTGTTTTATCATAGCTCTCAGGTTCAATTTTCACATCGGATTCCCCAGCAGTTATTTGCTGCCTTTCTGCTTCACTTGTAACAGCGGGTGCGACTGCAAGGCTGGCAACTAAAGTATCCCCACTGGCAGGAAATGCCGCATTTCTCAACCATTCCTTTGGAGTCTTCTCATTAGGCTTCCCACGCTTATCCAATAGACCCTCTGCAATCATCTTCTTCTTTGTGGAAGCATTTGGTCCTAGTCCCCACTTCCTGGGATAAGTATCCCTCTCCATCACTACCCTCTTCACCTTTGCCACTGTCCCGTGATCACAAGTAGCGATCACAGCAGTGGTCATCTGTGCAATGCCAATTGCGATTGCCTCCCCCTTGGTGGTCATTAAAACCACCTCTTCACCGACCTCAATCCCATTCTCAAATCTCAGCAACCCAGGAATCATCAACTTCGCCCCGTAGCAGATGGCATTCACCGCAGA
Organism: Cupressus sempervirens; assembly: GCA_028749045.1. Classification (NCBI taxonomy): domain Eukaryota; kingdom Viridiplantae; phylum Streptophyta; class Pinopsida; order Cupressales; family Cupressaceae; genus Cupressus; species Cupressus sempervirens. The sequence continues at coordinate 332,314,070 of CM053783.1, forward strand.
ATCCTTGACAACCAATCTCTTGTAGCTGGTCAACAAAACCTCCAAAGGCATGATGACCCTCCTCAGATAGGACTCATCCTTGTAATTATCATACATCCATTGTGCATCAAGCACATCATGCATTGTCACAAGATTGTCTCTCTCACCCAAAATCCCAGACCGGACTCTCCTCAGCTCCTGCATGTGACTACCAACTCCCAACAAAAGCCCCAAGTGAACACATAGAGTTCTGATATAGGTACCTGAACATGAATCAAATATGTATCAGGTTAGCGTAAGATAAAACAAATATATACAGTATTACACGTTTAAGAAAGAAAATATAACAACCCCTGTAACATGGCAATATGCCACATAAGTATAAACAAGTCTAATATCACATTATGCGAAAAAAGTAGCAACCCCTGCAATAACTAAAACAAATGTGTCTCATAAAGGTTTAAAGCATACTGTGCAATTTTATTTTAAAAAACATGAATCAAGCAAGTCCTGAAATTAACCATATAATCCCAGCTGAAACAGAAATGTAGAATATTGCATGTGATAAAAACAATACTAAGTCAATAGTGATCCTATAATATGCCAGATACGCATATAGTAAACAAATGTGTAAATTAAAACCCTGCCAAAACAGGGCAAATAGCTAAACTGATTTGGGGAACAAAGAATTAATGGTTTTGGGGAACAAAGAATTAATGGTTTCTTTAACAGATCAAGTTGATTTCTTTTCACACTCAGCGAGTCTGCAAGTGAGGCTGCAGACTTGGATTTGCAGACCCTCATCAGACTCTGGACAAGTCTCAATACTATGGGTAAGAAGCTCAACTAAATGCCTGAAGATGAATACCATTATTTACACATTAAAAACGGCTGTCTACCTGAAACATCTATCTTTACCAATATAAACAGTTGGCTGTTATTAGTAACTGATGGAACTTAAATGGCTCCATAACAGAACATGACGGAAGACGACTAAAGTTTATCTTTGAATAACTAACGATAAGCTCAACATTACATTACCTGCCTCACAGGACACCCAGAAGACAACCAGATGCCTCTCGGCATCATATTCCAGCAGCTTGCTCTCGTAAATGGTCCTGATCCTCAGCTGCCTCTTCACGGCAGAAATAAGCGGCGGCCGCTGAAAGAGCGCTCCCGTCAAAGTCTCCAGAGCTCTGGCAACCTTGGCCACATCAGGCACAGCAGAATGCAATCGAGCCACACAAACGTACTCTTTCCCAGCCCCCTGCTGCGCCTTCACAAGCCTCGTGGCTCTTTCCACGCAGACTATTAAGCTGCCAGTGACCTTGGGATCCAGGGTTCCACTGTGACCGGTCTTCTCAACCCTAAGCATTCTCCTTATCCATGCGACCACCTCGTGCGAGCTAGGGTTTGCAGGCTTGTCGAGGTTTATAACACCGTAGCGGATATAGTCGTAGAGAGGACGCTTCAGCGGCGAGTGGCCCGTAGGAATGGGAGTGTAGTGACCTGTGCGTATGTTCAGCTTGTTGAAGTTCTTCAGCAGGATTGGCCACGAGGAGGTGTCCATTTCCGGGGTGTAACTCTGGGGTTTAATCAGGTAGTCGTGACCTTGTTCATCCTCTGCATGATCGCTATGATTCAGGTTTTTCTTCTTCTTTTTCTCTTCTGTGGACGCCATGGGATTCGAATGCTGGCTGCCTGATCAGTATGGTTCGAACAATGCTTGATCGCTGCAAATTGTTGCAGAAGAGAACTACTTGTTTAGTGTTTCAGTAGAGCTGTGAGCGTTTGATGTTTTTAGTATCCCTTACAATGCAGGGTTTAGGGTTTTAGAGCTATCTCGTAATGACACTTTGCTGTAGGCTAGAGATGAAGTTTAGGGCTAAGTCAGCCTCTTAACAATTTTATTGAATGAAAAGATGGCTGGGACGTAAAAGCCAATACATTTTTTCTTTCATAGTATGGTTGTGGTTAGTGAAATTTGAGTGCAAAAGGTTGCGATGTTATAAATGATAAATGATAAGGCGTAGTCAAAGAGTTACTTTCAACAAAAAGGAAAAGAGAAATATGTAAGAGACGCAATGCATTATAGTTCTTGTCTAATGTATAATGGTTGTAGAAGTGTAGATGAGTGAGAATCTAAATGAATGCATTAATTTTTGCGTAGAAATGCACTTGTGATCTGATAGGATTGCTCATATTTTGTTGTTAATTCTCGTCTTAAAAATGCACTTGTGATTTGATAGGATGGCTCATATTTTGTTGTTAAGTGCTCGTGCTATATTATTATATCTTTGGGCATTTAAGCCCAAGAATAAGAGGCCAAAGTCCCCAGTATAGCACTAAGTACTTAATATCATACTACAATCAATGCATATGCTTTAGAGAAATTTGCACCTTCTACACTGACAACTTAAATTATGTGCAATGAGGAAAGATATCCTTACCAATATTTGAATTATAGAACTTGAAGAAGTGACAAAGCATTTGGATTATCACATTATATGTTTAAACATACCATGCATGCTACTAGAGAACCATAAGTAGTTGGAATAACTCCCCCAACTATGTATTATTCTCATCTTGATTATCAAATGCAACTCACACTATTTTTAATCATTAGCACTAGACAAAAACTAGGATAGAGATATAGATAAAAATAAATAGCAGTATACAACAATAAGAACAAAAGCATATATGCAGAGGAAAAAAAAGATAGATAATATAGAGGAGGAAGAGGAAGAGAGATAAAATAGTAAGATAGAGTGATAACAACATAAGTTGTGTGTGAGAGAGAGAATTAAATATAATTATTTTTCTTAATAAAACAAATAGTCAAAATAAAATCATGGTTATAATAAAAAATTAAAATATATTATATTTTAATTTATGAAACTAAGAATTTAATTTTTATATTAAAACTCGCATTTCTATAAGAAAAAATGAAAATGTATTGAAATATAAAAATATTTTATAAGTAAAACTAATTGTTTAATTTTACACAATTAGAGAAGGTTTACTATCTAATATTTTGTATTTCCAAATTTTTCATAAAATTAAGTAATTTTTAATTATGAAATAATATCTATATAATTTAATATGTACATTTGTAAATAATAAATAGATGTAATACATATAAATTTGATATTGATGAATAAATATGATGTAATAAATAAGAAATAAAATATAACTATTTAATTTTAATACATAGTTTATAAAAACATAATAATAATTTATATATTTTTAAGAATTGAATTATTTCTTTTTTGTGGTTATTTCTTTAGTATTTTTTTATATAAAATATAATTTTTAATTTAATATTAAAATATATATTTAAGTTTTAAATGTATTTAGACTAAATGATAAATTGTTTAAATAAAAAATACTAATAATAATAAATGATATAATTTATAAATTGTAATACGTATCAATTATACATATTACAAACACTATTATAAACTATAATTAAAAAATAATATTGTTTAATTTATTTTTATAAAAGTAAAATAATAGTAATTTAAAAAAGACATATTTATTAGTTATATAAATAAGTATAATTTGAACTTATGCATTACATGAAGTTTTAGAACAAGTTATATCAAATAATAAAAAATAAACATTAATGTAAAACTAATAATATATATATATATATATATAAAATAAGAAATTAAAAATATTTAATAGATTGTGATAATTAATATTGATTAGACATATTGTGTGAGGTGGAAGATAAAATGATTGAAAAAATAAAATCTTATCAACTTGTCACAAATGTTGAAAAGATAAAGTTTTAATTAATACATTCATTAATGCAAGATGAAGTTGTTAGAAAATATTTGTATTTTTTGTTGAAGAAAATTAATTTTCTCCCCCACTAAAAATAGTATTGACCAATAGAATGGATGAAAAATATGATTTATAAAATAATAATAAATTAGAAAAAGATATAAACATTTGAAATCTCATATAATCTTTTAAATTCTTTGATTTGATTGGTTAGTGTTAATGTCATATTTGCATTGACATGAATGCATAAGTATTCTTGCCTTGGCAGGAACTAATAAGGAGAATATGATAAATGATAAGGTGTAGTCAAAGAGTTACCTTCAACAAAAAGAAAAAGAGAAATATGTAAAATAAGGATAATATACGCAAATAATAATTTGTTACATGGGTGCCACATGTCGGGCGATTTTGGATGCATAGAGATTTTTAAAAAGACAATGGTTTTTAGGCTTCAACTTTACATGGAAGTAATTGACACACAAGGATTCATGGCATTGAATAGGAGGACAGACAACAGTCTCAAAAGCTTCAATTTTCAGGGCTTCATTCTTCTCACTAAAATCATGGTAGACAATTTGATAGTTGTGATGGGGTTTGGCCAGATGAACTAGTGTCCTCCCAACACACAAAGCCAAAATTTCATTTTGTTAAGCCTAATTGGGTGCCTTTTGATCATTGACATCGTCATAAACCTAAACAACCAATATTTGGCATATGCTTTGAAGACAAATGACCAAAGAGATTGACTATTTTTAAACAACTTTATGAAGAGGCAATGAGGGATCACAGAGGGTTTTCTTTTGCTACACCACATATAGGGCAGCCATTGTCTTGAGGGGTGAAGGATCATGCTCCATCTAAGAGAAAGATGAATCTTTCCTAGTTATAGAACCTACGAGCATGGAGAAACAAGTTGTCATTTTCCTCCTTTATCTCTTCATGCTTTTGTCGAGGATCATGCACCCAAATCGTCAATGATTGTCCCATCTAAGTCTGATTCTAGAGTTGTAGGTGTGGAGCCCTTTTTTGAAAAAGGCAAGCAAATTTCATGTGTGTAGCTGCAAATTTTTAATTCATGAAATTTTGGACAGTTGCACAATTTGGAAAAGGGCAAGCAAATTTTAGTTTATCAACTGCTAACCTCGTTGGCTTTTTCTCAAGATATGGTTAGGAGGACTCCCTTCAATCCAAATGCATCAAATGTACAAAAAATAGCAAGAAATGAGGAGTCATGCAAATCTACTTTATCGGATGTCTCATTCAAGCTCAAGGCTAGGAAATATAAAAGAAAGTGGAAAGGGAATCAATACAAGGGCACTAAGAAATAAAAGTTTGCTCTCAAATGGATGTGTAAAGCATCTTCCACAAATATGAATGACTCTTCTTTACACATAGCACATTGTAGAAAGATGAGTGTACCAAGACTCCAATAGAAAGGCAAGGCTTGGTTTTGATCAATTTCTCTAATGATCTTATGCTTCCTCAAATCCAAGATCTAAGACAGCAAATTATTTTGTGTAAATTATGGAACCTCCCGTTCAATATTCATTAACTTAGAGATGTCTTGTTTAATGAGTGAGAGGGTGTTTATAGGAATTTTTATGTTGACCAAGTTGAGGGTATTTTTTTGTGTTCTTTGATTCCCCTATTCATAGGAATGCAGTACTATGTATCAAGTGTCGGGCCTTTGAAGGATTGGGTCTATGTGTGTGGCCTTGAGTTTCAAACTCTAAAGCCTCTCTTTTTAATGATATATTCTATCCATTTTTTAAGTTACCTAATATGGCTAATTAGATTGGTATCTTTTTAAAACATGAACTTCTAGTTAGCAACAACCAAAATGTGGATATATTATGCTTGATACTACCAAATCTATTCATTGCTCCTTATTGTTATCTTCCAAGCATGGGCAGTGGAAGAAGGATATTTTTGTAGAAATTCACAGAATGTCTAATGTTTGTGTCATAAATTTGGACACGATATGATAGGTGTGACCAATTGCAAGTTGAGCATAATCATGCCTCGAACGAAAAATTGCAAACTACTTTTTTAAGAAACCAATTTACCTTTCACCAAGAGAAACAACCATCTCATCACGAGCTAGTAGACATTAGGTTACAAGAAAATATTCTCCCTCGAGGAAATGCTCAAGCAATGGCATGGTTCCATGGGAGGAAGGAGAATTATAGTCCCCTTGCATTGATGTTACAACCTAAGTATATTGTGATGGAAAATAGATTGGTGGATGAGTTTATATCCATTTTCAACAAGCCTTTACTTTTGTTGCAACCACCAATTTCATCTAACATTATTATGGTTGTTGGTAAAGGACTTGCACTTCAACTTTCTTGTGATAATTCCTTCAGATTCCACCTCCCCTCCATTGGTCCTCATGATTCAAACATGTATTATGATGGCCCTCTCAACCACACTTCCAATGGCCTTCATGTGATATCCAAGACTTTGTGGACTTGCTTATGGGGGCATGTCAAATGAGGTAACAACTTATTTGAGAAACAAAATTGTGGTGCCTTTGTGTAACATAGAGGTTATGGCCCATGAGTTTATTGTTGCTATTGATATGGAATTGATTGAACATTTTATAGTTGAAGTGATTATTGAGGATACTAATATTGGTTAGTGTCATCATATTGAACCATCCTTACTCAATAATCATCTTGCGCAAGCTGATGGTTGTATGGTTAAGGAACTTCAATGTGTCATCTCTAGAATGCTTCCTAAGACTTCACAAGGGCACAAGACATCTAATTCAACTCCTTCCAATAGGTCTCATGAGGATGTTCATTTTGATTCTACTATGGGAGAATGTGATAATAGTGTTAAGGGAAAGAAGTTGATTGCAACTAAACTAGTAGGCTAAGATTAAATAAGACATTGAATCTGGTGTGTAAAAGATTCTTGATAACTTCTCAAGCGACAAAAGAATGATGAGATCTTTATGCTTTCCTCAAGGCCAATGAATATTCTTCCTTACAATGTCAGAGGCTTAAAATGCCTTTGATGAGTGTGCCTAAATCAAGGAGCAACTGAATGCTTGTGGGGCATAAACTATTCTAAATTGTAGGAATCAAAACTTTCACAATAATCATTTGATAATAAAACTACCAAATGGAATAAATGGAAGTCTTCTAATGCACCTTCCTAGAGATCTTTGTGTGGGCTAAAAGCTTTATGGAACATAGAAAATGTTACTTTGGAGGTAACTAGACGTGAGGATATTTTGTAGCAATGTAAAGTGAAGTGCTTTAACATGCACTTTATATTCTTTAATGTATATGGACCTATGCATACCAAAGATAAAGGTCTTCTTTGGGAAGTTCTTACAAATGCGTTTTTAATATTGTAGCTAGATAAGGTTGTGTTGGAATGAGACTTTACTGTAATTGTCTTTGATAATGAGGAAAAAGGAGGTGTCTTCCCACCTATCAAAACCATGGAAGATTTTAGTACTTTTATTATAGGTAGTGCATTGTCTGATATTTTTTGTTCATATGGTATTTACACTTTAAACAAATGGAGAGAGGACTCTTTGTAGACTATTGACCACCTGGACAATTTTGTGTTGTCCTATGCTTGGTTTAGCTCAACATCTCAAATTTCCTTTGAGATTTGCAACTCATTTCCTCATACCACTATGTAATATCTTTGAATACCTTTGGTTCAAATTAGTAGGATGATAAGAATTCCACATTTAATTTTGAGAAGATGGGGTTTCACCACCCAAACTTCCTATCCCTCCTTAAACACTGGTGGACTAGTGCTCACTCCTCAAGAGACACTTGTATGCATGAATTTCATAAAAATCAAATATACATAAAAGCACAAATTAATGATTGGAATGCTCATGTGTTAAAAAAATATTTTCTCAAAAAATGAGGTGGAAGTTGAATTTAAACACATCAATAAGCACATTATCCAACATGGGTAAATGTTAATATCTTTGCAAAATAGATGGAAGTTCAAAATTCTTAAGAAAAACTATGTAAAAGGTAGGAGATTTACTAGCAACATAAATCTAGAGAGTTATTGCTTCATGAAGGAGATAGAAACACAAAATATTTGCATGCTTCGTCTTAGGCATCACATACAATTTTCACAATCCAAGACTCAGTTTTAGGTAATCATCTCACCAATGCCCACTAAATTCAGGAAGAGGGCTTAATTTTTTTTACAAATTTTCTCACTCCACCTTAACTGTTTAGCATGTCAATGTCTAAGATGAGATCGATCTCACACAATACATTATGCCTTTAGTTTATAGAGAGGGTGATGATTTTTCTATGAGACCCTTCACATCAGAGGAAGTTAAACAAGTGGTCTTCTTCTCTACCTATAGACAAAGCACCGAGATCTAATGGTTTCACAACTTTGTTCTTTCATAAAATTTGGGATATCCTAGGATTTGATTTTTCTTAGCCTTGGAGTAGTCTCATAAAAATGGAATTATGTTGAGCCAATTTAACTTTGTGCACACCACACTTATTCCCAAAACCAAGCAATCAAAAACTTTTGCTAAATATAGGCCCATTTCATTTTGCAATACAATCTATAAGATTTTTTCAAAAGATATCTATCTCAAACTCCAACATATGATCTCCAAGTTGATTTCAATTGAAAAGGGAGTGTTTGTGCTAAGAAGGGAAACAACAGAAGTGGCTTTGGTGGCTCATGAAGTTCTACATTCTATCAAATAACATTGTATTCCCTCTTGTGTTATCAAATGAGATATGATGAAGGCTTATGACATAGTAATCTAAGACTTTTTGGATTAAGTGTTGCAAATATTTGGACTATCTAGTAGATGGTGCAAGTGGGTGTTAGCTTGTGTAAAAGGGGAAAAGTTTTCAGTAATTGTTAATATAATGGATCTACAATTGGTCTTTTTAATGCAACCCAAAGGGTAAGGCAAGGAGAACCTTTATCGTCACTCCTCTTCATCATCATGACAAAGACACTTAGTAGGGTAATTTCTAGAAAACAAGTTCTTTAGACTTAAAAAGACATTCATATGCCTTTGATTAATATCTTAATTACTCACTATTTGTTGATGTTATGCTCCTATTCGAAAAATATACTATCGAAGAAGTTATGCAGATTAAGCAAGTTCTAGATTAGTATTCAGGAGTCTCAAAGTATTAGATTAGCCCAAACAAATTAAGGATGCTCATTTTTCAATAAAAACCAAATGTTAAAAGAAGGATTTTTCAAATTTTAGGATCTCAAGAGGTTGAGTTGCTTAGTACTTTCCTACGATTCCTTTCTTAATGGGCAATAACAAGCTATCTCTTTGGGATAATATAGTGGATAAATTGTAGAGCTAAATTTCATCTTAGAAGGTTAGGTGGCTCTAATTATTAGGCCACATTCTTTTGATTAAAATGGTATTATCAACAATGTTGAACTATTTCCTAGTAGTTTTAAAAGCACCAATGTTCACTATTAAGAAAATGGAGCACGTTATTGATAACATTCTTTGGAAAGGAAACACAGACAAATCAAAGAAAGTCCCTTATTTTCTTTAGAAAGTTTGAAAGATAATAAGAAAATGGAAGGCATGGGTACAAAGGATATTGTTAATATGAACTTGAATTTTTAGGGGAAAGCAATGTGGCATATGTTTCCCAATCCAAATAGAAATTGGAGCAAGTTAATGCATGCTAAATATCTAGATACAAGTATTACTTTGAGAACTCTCACAATTGAAAATCCGCCTAATAGATCTGCTACATGGAATTTTATTTCAACATTGAGGGATGTAGTTACCTCATGTAGTACTTGGGAGGTTCACAATGGTGAAAGTGTTAAATATTTGGTGTGATTATTGGAATGCATATAAACCCCTGTATTTAATGAATGATTTTCAACTAATGCCCCCTATATTAATACAAATTTGGGGGATAAATCTAATTGAATATGTCAATGTAGTGGAACTAGACTTCACAAGGGTTTTATGTAAGTAAGATTCCACTCTACCTATCCGTATGATCAAAAAAACTTGTTGTCTCAAATAGTGAAAGATAGAATTGTTTTCTTTAATCATCACAATGATAGGATTGTATAAGATCCTTCTAAGTCTAGGCAGTATACAGTTAAAAGGGATATGAAGCAATTCAACTTGAGGAATCACAAATTGTTGCACAAAGAGCTTTTCAATTTTGTTGAAACACTATTGTCCCCCCAAAGGTTGGCAATTTCACCTAGTTGGTTCTTAGAAAAGGAGTCTTAACGAGTGATATACTAGCCAAGTTGCATGTTGTTGATCAATTCAATTGGTACTTTGTGGAGAGGTAATTGAAGATTTAAATCACTTTTTAATTTCTAGGTTAGATTTTATTATGCCACTATTACATACAATTTGGGATTTTTGTCAAAGTTTACCATTCTCTATTAGGATTCATTTTCTGCACATCTATGGGTAATTACCCCACTTGTCATATTTTGGTTCCTATGGTGGGAAAAAAGCAAACACGGATTTAGGGAAGAAATCACTCCTAATGAATACATTCTAACAAAGATTGAACTTTTAATTTCAAAGGAAATTATGAGTTATGTGCATAAAGCTAGTTTTTCACCTCAATCTTCTCCTCTTGGGAAAATTAGGTACTCAATAAATGATACCATACCTCATTTTATTTTAACGGCTCCATTATGATTATCCTAAAAGAAATGATAAATACAAATCAAATTGTTTAGAAACCTCCTTCTCTTCCTTTTTTGAAATTGAACTTCGATGGTACTTTAGAAGGTAACCCAAGCATCTCAAGGGTTGGGGCATGTGTAAGGAACTTAGAGGGAAGGATAATTGTTGTGAAAATGATTTCCTTAGTTCTAGCAACTACTAATATGGAAGATGCCCAAGGCAATAGTGTACAACTCAATGATAACTTGTGAGCCTCTCATATTGGATGTTTTGAGTTTGAGCCTACTCGAGCTTAATATTAATAATAATTAATTTAACATAATAATAATTAATCTAGGCCTCAGTCATTTATTGATTAAAAAAATGGAGGAGGCCCAAGCATTGATTTATGGAGTAAGTATGGAAAATAAACATGACACCTCTCATTTACATCTTGAAGGGTATTCAGTGCTAATAATTGAAGCTACTAAAAAAATTAGAGTGTCACAATTGGAAGAGAATTATGTTTTACAACAAGCTTGGTCCTTGTTAAATAAGTTTAAATCATTTTCCTTCTCACATACTTATAGAGAAGGTAATACTTTGGTTGATTGGTTAGCAAATTTGGTAGGTGATGAAGCCAAATTTCAAGTTAAAGGTGACATGGAATAGATAAATACCCATCAAGGCATCATAGTGGCTTTACAAAGAGATAGTTTGGGGATTTTAATGAGAGCATAACTTGCCAAGGCAAGTTAAAAGGATTGGTTTATATGTGTGCTCATAACACTAAGCCTTGGGGAGGTACTTTTAAGTTGAGTAGAAATGATCATTTTGGAGGTGACGTATAGGCATTGAATCTACAACATGACATGTTGGATATACACAAGAGGTTGGGTTGGGGCACCTACAAGTATTCTTTTAGGAAGGTAAAATACCTATTATAATTGTTAGACTCTACTAGTTCTATAATTTGTAATATACCAGATGAGGAGTATGACTTTTATTTATTTATAATTGGCTATCATGGTGTGGCTAATGTGGACATCTAAACCATCCTAATTATTTTTATGATATTAACACATTTCAAAAGGGGTAATGTATGTCACATATGATGGGTTGGTGTCTACTTAACAACACACAAGTTCGCTTGAAGTTGTCATAGGCATAATATGTTGGGAATACAAATTTTCAATGCAATATCTCAAAATTGATTGCACTTTAGAGGTGAAGTTAAGTCATTGATTTTTCAAATGCTCCTAAAATATTAGCATGTTTGAAAAATTAATCTAGTATATGTGATAGTGAACAACTCAATGCCTGGTTTTATGAAGGAAATTTGTAATCTCGTCAATTTTCTATGGTTTTAATTAACAAGTATGTTTATGAATGTAGGTTGTCTTTTCATATAGATCCTCCATTGAAAATTAAATACATTAACTCCACTTCAACTCAAATAAATATGAAACATGACTCAATTCCTTCCCATTATTTTTTCTTGGCTCTCTGAAACTTCTTCTTTGATACCATGTTTCATAGAGCATTTTCTTTGGTGGGTTATAAAATTTATAAATGTCAAGAATATCATTGTCATGACATGGATTATATGCCACAAAATGGGAGAATTATGTTGAGTATAGAAGATTTGGAGCACCTGATTCTTGAACATGTTACAAACCATATATTGGGTCAATACTTCAATGCACAATGACTTCATGTCTAACAAGTTATTCAGATGATCATAGGTGAGGGAATTCTCACTCCAATGTCGAGAAGGATCTTGTACTCATCTCAACTAGTATCTATATTTTTATTCAATGTGTTGGACCTACTACAATCTCTTTTTTTGTTGGAGCTTATTGGAAGCAAAGTGGTTTTGTTGTATATTTTGCTAGTGGAAAAAATTTGTTGAGCCATTCAAAAGTATTATTTTTGGGAAGGGTGTGCTTTAGTGCATGATTTTTCCCATGGAGCCCCTACTACAAGGGCATGTGTTTATTGATGTCTATGAATTCATTAAAAAATATTGGAGAGGAAGAGTTATAATCATCATGTAAAACAACTATTCAAAACAATGCTAGAGTGTTAGGTGAGGAGTTGTCACTATTGTAACTACAATTGGAACAATTGTTATGTTGTCATTGATGTCAACCTTGCAGGTAAGACATTTTCTAACAATGTAGAGTGTTATATTATTTGATTGATGAAGAGGATTTGAAAAGAGAAATAACAAGATGAACTGGTAAAGTGGTTGAGTAAAGAGGAGTAAGTATGATGGAACTTCAAAGGGCAATTGATCAATTAGTATTTGACAAGATAATATGTTATTTGATCATTTTATTAAGTGAATAAGTAAGATGAATTAAAGTGCAGAAGGGATGATTGATGAAAGTCAAGAAGTTAAGTAAAACACTAGTTTGACCAAGTAACAGGTTATTAGGTCAATGAAGAAGGTAATCATTACCGAACGAAAGATTAAGGAACTTAAGTATTAGTCAAGTGATGGTGATGACCAATTAAGATGAAGGGAAATTGAAGTTATGACCGAGCACAGTGATGACCGAGAAAGCCAGTGTGAGCCAAGTGAGAAAAATTAGTAGTGATTGAGCTACCTAGTGGTGATCGAGCTAAAGAACATTGTGATGACTGAGTGTTGGCATTGTAGACACTTAAAATCATCGCAAACACAATATTAATTTATTTAATATTTTCCTTGACACTATAATTGATATTTATTAATTAATTATATTTGTCATATTGTTCTACTTATTTGATTAAATTTACTTAATTAAATAGGTTCACTTCCCCAATGCATTTGAATTCAATTTAAACACTTCTCCCTAATGTATTAAATTTATTTAATACAAAGTGCTCCATAAATCCCCTTTTAAATAAATTCAATTTATTTAAATCGCTCCACTTTATTAAATTCTCTAATCCTATGATTAAATAAATTCCCATCTAATTTAATCTTATTCCCACCTAAAACCTAGCCTACCACCCATCACTCTCATCCTTCTAATCCTACCCACTTTCTAAACCCACTTTATTAAGCCTAAACACCCTTTTAATCCCCCTTTTAGCCCTAAGTGGTTACTCACACATGTGTGAGAAACTCAATCCCTAGGAGCCCCTCTTTCATTAAATTCTCCAAAAAGGACTCTTGCACCTTTGTCCCCCACTCCTTTCCCCATGGTTGCTCACACATGTGTGAGAAAATCTTGAGCCACTTAAATCATAATTATTTTTAAAACTTTTTCATGGCTTGTCCTTTAGCCGATGTGTCTCCCTTGTGGCACCTATGTGGATGACACATAGATGCCACCTCCTTAAGGTCTCCCTCAAGCCTATAAATAGAGCCCTTGTCTTAAGCATTTTTCATCTCCTCCATATGCATTGTTATCATGCTAGTTGGTGCTTAGAGCTTTCTAGTGATTTAGAAATTTTAGTATTAACCCTTTGGTAGTTGTTTAATTCTTGCATTGCTTTGCATATTCATGGTAAAGTTGCACTCTTAGATTTATTTCTTGCATCCATCTCGAAGTCCTAGAATGCTTTTAAGAATGGATTATTCCATAGCCTCCTTTTGAAGCATTCCTCACTCGTATAGAATAGACTCATTCATATTTTCATCATCTTGGGATTCGTCATAGTTGAATTGACCATGTCCCTTTTTCACACTTAAAAATTGTTAAATTTTGAAACTTCCTAGAAAAACCTATGGACTGTCGTCTATGCTTGTGTGTAGTGTCATCTGTGCAGACAAACTGTTGTCTCTGTATTTCTGTATTTTCTTAGTTTTTTCATTTCTACTTCTAAACTATCATATATGTCTCTAAATTGTTGTCTTCTCTTATAAATTATCATCTAAGCTAAACTATCATGTTTGCATATTGGCATCTCGGTGTTTTAGCATCTACATATTTTGTTATCTGTGACCTATTTGAGTTATGATTTGATCTTTGGTCTTTCTTATACCATTTCAAGTCTTGACAGGTCATTTCAATGTTAGGTATATATAAAATATAACATTTAAGTATAAAATACTTTTAAGTTATATTATATATATACATTCCAAGATGTTTGAGAGTGGTTTCAGCTTCATAAGAGTTCAAATAAAGATTCTAGTTTTTTAGAGTTTTTAGAAAATTTCAAACTTAGTCAGATTTTAGGAAATCAACATGTTGTCTGAAACATCATCCTAGTAGACTATTGACTGAAAATTTTCTTGGTCATAGTGAAACTTTCATTTTGGAGATTTTGGTAATGATAATCAAGTTGTTTTATTTTCAGTATTGCATATTGGAACATTCCAAAAACAACTAACCATGTGTTTTGCAGGTTTTCCTTAAACTTTTATTATTCTTGGGAATGAACTTGAATGCTTAAACACTTATCTTGGAATGTATGTTACAATTTATTTCATAAATCCAACACACTCTTGAATGTCTCGAAGCTAGAACAATCCAAATTCAATCCTGACTACCTTAAGGAACTTCAAAAACAATTTTTGAAATGAATGCTTAAAAGTCAAATAAACTCTTGAATGCATAAAGGTCAAAGAAAAATGCTATGATGCACATTTCAACTTGGGTTTAAAATGAATCTCATCAAATCTTGAATGCTTAAGGGATAAAGAACATGGAAAATGAACATTTGGACTTTGTGCTTAAAATGAATATACTCAATCTTGAATGACTTAAGGTGACTCGCTCTTATCCCTATTGATTTACTATATTGACCAACAATTGATTTAATATGTTGACCTACAATTTCTTATGTCGACGACATTGTCAAGTTGGAAATAACATTGTATGCTATAAACATGAGTGTCTTCAAGCATTAGATATAAAACTTTAAAGTTTCAATTGAGAATGGACAAGTATCTTTTAAACCCCAAGGCCACTTATGTATTATCTCCTCACGTGCCTTTAGGTGATCTTGAGTGCGTAAGAAATAAGTGATCTTGTTTTTTTTTTTCTTTTAGGAGGCCTACTTGAGGATTTCATCACCTCAAGGAATGACCTCAACTCTCGTGTTATGGCAGGGTATAAATAGCATGAGGTGAATCCAAAGACACCGTTCTTGGAAGTAGAATATTGTCACTCCTGGCTAAGCCCCAAAGAAATTTATACCTTTGGGAAGTGAAGGTGGAGATTTTGGTTACCATCTCCTCCTAGTGATGTGGTATTATTCTCTTTCATCTACAGATTTGGGCCCCATTTACCTTGCATGTATCGAGGACACCCCTAGTTGAGCTTGTAAATCCTAGGTGAAGCCTTATTAGATTGTTGGTTTATTTGATGTGCTTGAGTGTTTGCAACCTTCCCCATTTGAAGTCTAAAGGGGGCATACCATCCAAACTTTCCTTGTATATATATCATTATTTTCTTTGCATGTTATATTTATAACAAAAAACAATTTTTTTTTGTAAAACTTCGAAAATCCAAAAAAATCATAAAAGTTCAAAATTCAAAAAAATAAAGATATCTCAAAAATAACAAAAACAAGTTCTTGTTTTTCACATCATTTCCAAATCACTTCCTTATATCCATTCATTTCATCATCATCATGCATCTCTTGTCTTAATCACCTTCTTAATCATTCAAATCATTCCTCAAAATCATAATCATCTCTAATCATCCTAATCATTTCCTCATCTTCCTAATCATTCAATCAAGTCCGAATATTCATCCTAGTCATACTTCATAATCCACATCAAGATCGAATTTCCTCATCCAATCTCATCATTCATCCTTAATCCAATCTTTCAATCATAATCTCTTATCAAATTCATTTCTTTCTAAATAATTCCTAAATCTTCATCCAAAATCTATCTTTCAAACTTCATCTATTTAAATCCTCTTCTAATTCAAGTTTTCACAAAATCTTCTACTTTGGACTTAGGAGCACCATTATAATCCTTGGACTTTAATACTAGTTATCTTGATTGACCGACATCCAACTATAGTCAAGATTGACTCAAATCATAATCATAAATCATCTTTCTCCTTCATAAAGATTCAATCCAATCTTTAGGTAGAAATATCTTTCCAAAGTGTGGTATTAGAACTTCATCCTTAATAAAACTTGTCATAGTTGCACTCTCTCACTTGGGATCATTTATCCATCACCAAGTATTGAGTCATCTATTTTTTATCATATTATAACTTGGGATCACTTATCCATCTCCAAGTGGAAGAAGATATCATCATCCAAATCCAATGTCCAATTTGTTTGCAATATCATAAGGTCTTTATCAACACCAAGGTTATCTCAAACCTTCATCCAAATCAAATCCAATATAAATCAAATCAACACAAAGTCCAAAATTGCTTCCATTCCTAAGGTCATATTTCATCCATCATCAAATATTTCATCACTCCTCATCTAAGTTCATGGATAAGAAATGGTTTAACCAAATATTTGAGGATCTTCAAAGGCAATATGGAGTTATACTTCCCACCTAACCCATGTATCAAATCAATCCTCAAAGTTTTATGTCCAATCCTAATTCATCTCATATTCCTTATTATTCTACCTTTGACAAGGGAAATACATATTATTATCCTTCATCCACATATGATTCCCTTGATAGCCCACATAATTCTTCAAACACAAATTCCACTGAATAAGAATTTGAGGAACTCAACAATTATGTCTTTAGCCTATCAAATGGGGGTCAAAAGCAAAAATATACCTTCCAAAACATATATCCTCTTCCCTCATGTTTCCAAGTCCATAATCCTCATGTCCCATCCAACCCAAATCCTCCATGTATTTCCCCATGCTTTGAGTTTAATTTCCAAAACTATCATCCCAATCCTCTACTCATGCCTCAAACTCCACACAATCCTAATCCTCCAAAATCAACATCAACCCCACCTTGTAATAAGTTTGTCTTTGTACCAAAATCATTTGTAGAAATCTTATCTAAATACAAAAAAAAATAAAGTTATCCAATCACCCAAAGTCATACACCCAATGCCATGTCAAGACCTTGCTCCAAAGTATGTCATTATGGATTCATCTTCTCCTCTATATCCAAGAATTTCTCCATCCCATAATTCCCTTATCCCTCAAAATCCATTTATCCCTCTTAATCCATCTCATGTTCCCCTTCCTAATCAAGATCAAGACATTACCTCTATTTCACCCATTACCAATTCCCCTCCATTTCCAACGTTAACATCCATTTATCCTCCACTTCTTGAAGATGTTCCTTCCACTCCATCCACTAATACTCCTCCATGTCAAGATCAAACCACTCCATCTCATTGTTTCATTCCCTCCACTTTATTATATGATTATATTGCATCTCATGATCCAATGATTCCACCACATAATCCTCTTATAAGTCAAGATCAAAGTACCCCTCCATTTTCATTTCATGATCACAATCCATCTCAAGATCCTATTATCTCTCATGATCCTAATCCTCTACATTATCCTATCACACCTATCCAATCCACTCATGAACCCCCTATACATGGACTCACATCTTGTATTAAAAATAATAAGTATCCTATTGAAGAAATAATGTCTCAAGATGTTGGTACACATTACACTCCTTCCAAATCCAAAATTCCTTCATCTAAATCTAAATATTCTCATCATCCATAGTCCAAATCTATCTTGGGCCCTTATATTCATAATCTCATTCCTTCCTCATTTCCATCCATTTTGGGGCCATATGTCCCAAATCCAATCCCTTCATGCCTTCCACCCATTTTGGATCCTTACATACATCCATCCACCATATCCAAGTCTTCCACTTCATCACCTCAAATCCATCATGCAGATAAAAAAAGACACACATCCTTGAATTTCTTCCAATGTTCACCCTCTACCATTTCATCTATCATCTCTCCATACCATTTATCCTCATGCACTCATACCATGGCCAATGGAAGAAAATTGGATGCCAAAGATAAAGGGAGTAAAGTTGAAAATCCACAAAAATACAAGGATCAACATGTCCCCTCTAAAAGACATGTTCAAGAAAAAAAACTATGATTCAAAATAAAGAAAAATCCAAAGGCCACAAAGGATCAAAATTAAAAATTAAAATGACATCTAATTTTGCTAATCTTAAGGTTTCCTTCATCCATTAATCCTCAAAACTTCCATTTACCAACTCTATTTTAGGTCCTTATGTCCCAAAATCCACTATTCTAAATCCATTATCTCCTTCATCCATTTTGGGTCCTTATATCCCAAAATTTGAAATTTCTCCTCCCTATCCTCCAAAAATTTCTTCTTTCCATCACCATTGAAATTGTGTGCCAATGAAAATCTTTCCACCTCCTTCATCCACTCATTCACAAGTATTCCAACTTAGGAACCATCAGCCATATTTTCCTCCCAACCATTCCACTCCGTTAATCCAATCTTTTTTCATAAATCCTTGTCCTCCATTTCCAATCCATTTAATCCTTCTTTTCACCATCCTACCAACATCTATGAGAAAATAATAAACATTCCTTGAAAAAAAATGAAAAAATATCAAGGGATACAATCCATGTTTCTAGATTCTTGAGTCCTCCCTCTATTTCCCTTTCATATATCCATTGTCTTCCAAGTCCACTTATCCATCCATTCACTTGTCCTCTTACACTTGCACTCTATATTGGGGGCAAGCCCCATCCATACAACACTACCTTACATATCCTCCATGTTTCCATCTATTGTCCATCATCCTTTTCCATCTTTTATCTTGGCTATTCTATTCCTTCCATCCATCCATGCTCACTTTCCATATCCCTTTCTCATTATCCACACATTATTCTACACACTCCCACCATCCTTTCACATATTTGATCTTGATATCATATCCATATATTGTATCCCTCATCCTTGTTAGATTCATTTTCTCCATCCTCCATCCATAGTGCCACATAATTCCAATCCTCCTTTCATATGTCCTTGGTCTTATTATTCCACGTATTTCCTCCATTTCATATTCATGCCCTCCCTCCAATGTTATGTACTCATATCTCTTCCACTTTCATACCTTTTCTTGTGATCATAGCTAGAGGAGCCAAAAACCAAAAAAAAGAAGTAATAATATCCATGTATGCTTTATAAATAATGTTAGAAACAATAGTCCACCAAGATAACTGAGAGGGGGGGAGGGGGTGAATCAATTATCCAACAATTAAAATATTTATCTTCTTTAAACAAACTTAACCATTCAACCAAAGTAAACAACAACCATAATAAAATGTTTATAGACAAATACTCTAGATATGTTGACTAGGGAAACCCTTGATCAGAGGGAAAACCCCGGTGGGAATGATGCCCACAAGACGATGTACTAATATAAATGTTCCTTGTTAGAGGATGGACCCTATTAGGAGTCTATTACAACATTTAGTACAATGAGTCCCTCTTAGGAGACTTTGTATCCCTGTTAGGAGATTCCAACCCTATTAGGAGTTGAAGTACAATTTATGCAAGAAGAGCCCACTGCCCAAACATGCAATTTCAACTACAAGAAGAGCTCACTGCTCAAACAAGTAATTTACTATTATCTTTCTCTTTCCTTTGTTCATTCCTCTATCTTGTCAACCTAACCAATCACTGTCAAACCTTGTAGACTAGGTCATGAACCTTAGATCCAAATACCAAACCTCAAATCACTCAACAAAACCTTGGCAATGAAGTTTCCTTCACTGCTACACTACTCTGGTCAACTTCACATTCCACACTCTCTGCTTCTTATCATCAATTCAAATCCACATAATCATATATATATGATAAAGAAAAATGTCCTTCCTTTATATTGAGTCCATAAAATAATTCCTTGAGTTGGCTGTTAGACCTTCTCAATTAATTATTATAGGACCACATTAAGAACATGTTACACTTAGCGATAACATTAATCTTCTACCTTGCAACTTGAATAACTTTCTGTACACACAACATTATGGTGAGTGAGCTTAGCCATGTCTTCTTCATGTCCTCAACCTTGATTCTCTAAATAGTGAATCTTCTAAGAGATTAACAAGTTTACTAGAACATGCCTCTATAAACTCTATGTCAGAACAAACATCACCAAAACTCTCATAACTTCTTCTAAACTTATCCTTTCTTCTTTAGTCATTAACTGCATATACCAGATACTCAAAAGTATCTCCCATAACCTCAAGTGGTTATAATGCTCAAGTATCCATCTGTACCAACTTGAGCTTTCTGTTGTTCTTCTATCACATACCATAGAAAATTGCTATGTTGACATCAATGAAAAACTCAGTCATGAATGTAACATATCATCATAGTAACATATCTATAATACTCCCCCATAGGAATATCATCAGGATTCATGCTTACAACCAATATTTTAACAATCTCCCCAATCTTCCAACAATCTCCCCCTTTGGCATTGATGGCCACATAGATGAAAAAACATCTAGTTCCAAGAATACCAACAAAAGACTTTTAATCTTCTTTTCAAATCCTCTTCATCAATCATTCTCCCCCATTGATATACCTCAATGTGCTTTCTGCAATACTTCTCCCCATGATGTTCCATGATGTTTTTCATGCAATACTCTCCCCCATTGACATCAATGTCAAAGGTTTCAACATCCAACATCTCTGCATCAAACTTTACAACAACTGATTCTTACTAGCTCGAGTGTCAAAAGACACTATTCAAAACAACATCAGCAAGAGTCCTAGATGACTCTATCCATCATAGATTCTCCCCCATACAAGAAGCATCAGCATTTAGTCTAGACAAACAATCTTCTAACAATCTCCCCAATCTTCCAACAAATAATTCATAAGCCTCCATTTCCTCCATGTGTATTTGTTACACACCATCTTTCCATTTTCATTCATCCTTTCCCACCATATTTCCTTCCTTTTTCCTAGACTTGGTATCAATAATTTTAACTCCTTTAAAACATGGTCCTTGGCTTCCCATTGTCCTATACCATATCCTTTGGTCCTCGATATTATTTCACCTTTCATTTCATCCCTTTATCATCGTTGCATAAACATTTATAAAATAAGAGTCTCCCCACCCTTCCCATTCATTTACCATTCCTTGGTTCTTGCTTGTCATTGGTTCTAATCTATTCCACCTTCCATAAATTTTTACTTCTTCCAATTTATACAATCAATTAATTTCTCCTCTAATTCTAACCATTTCCTACAAATGAATTTCCATCCTATTTAAATATCTTTTTTCTTCTAACCCAGCCTTATCAAAATTATTCTTCTAGTCCAATCATGTTCTTTCCTTTGTCCATCATCTTATCCTATCTTATCAAATTTTTTCTATTCATCATCTATTCTCATGACACTAAGATTCATCCCCTCAAATTGGGCTTATAAAAATAGTGATTGCAAATAGAACTTACACAAATTTGCACTGAGACTAAATGATTTGAGAACCTTGTTCCTTTCACCACAATTACCAGTAAACAATCACAAACGTTTCAACAAAATTTAATCAAATGATCAATTTTTTCCTTCAGGATGATTCCTTCCTAAGTTAGCATATCAAATTTCCCCATCACAATAAAATTGATGGCAAGAGTCATGGATTGAATGACTACTTGGCCAAGAGGTCTTTTTTGTTGATTTCATTTTTGTGTGTCAGTGGTTTCCTCCTCAAGTTTGCCTAGATTGTTAATACCTTGGTGATGCTTGAATGGTTTAAACTGACTACACATGTCATTTGTAGTATGATCTATTTTTGATGCTTTAGTACATCTATGTTAGTTTCTAAGTTATGACTATACACTATTCATAGGAAGCACTAGGTTATTACACTTTCCACCAAGATGCCTGAAAATAATTTGTGTGTGCCTAGACCTCTCTAGTGTGCATATGTCATTTTTCTATTATGACTATGAAAATTGCATCCATCATCCTAAAGCCTCTATTGTGTTGAGAGTCTAGTCCATGCAAATGAACCTTGTCATCTATGTTACTATAGCATTTGATGCATAACTACTTTCACAAAATCAAACTAGGATGTGCTCTTCCATATGAACACAACTAAATCCCTCAATATCATGTAGTTATGATGCATTTTGTTTCATTATCCATGTTTTGGGGGTAAGTGATCATTATCTCATTCATTCCTATCTATCCCACAAGTCATGCGAAATTCTAATTTATGTTTTTCTGTCTGTTTTCCTCCAGTTCTCTTTTTCAAGAAAATTGGTCAAAATGGGTCCATTTCACCCTATTTTCTTAAGGAGGCACCCTCTTCCCTTTTTGTCGCTATGACATGACTCCTAGGACTCCTCTCCTCTCTAGGGCAACCTATATTTTCTTTTCTTTGATGTAATGCCATTCCAACACTACATCAAAGAGGTGCAAAGCATCCCAAACACTATATTAGTTTATTTAATATTTTCCTTGACACTATAATTGATATTTATTAATTAATTATATTTGTCATATCCTTCTACTTATTTTATTAAATTTACTTAATTAAATAGGTTCACTTCCCTAATGCATTTGAATTCAATTTATTTAAATCCCTCCACTTTATTAAATTCTCTAATCCTATGATTAAATTAAATCCCATCCAATTTAATCCCAATCCCACCTAAAACCTAGTCTACTACCCATCATTCTAATCTTTCTAATCCTACCCACTTGCTAAACCCACTTTATTAAGCCTAAACTGTTGATCTTAGATTGGTTTTGACAAGTAAGTGTCAACACACTTAAGCCATTTACTTAGTTTATGCCAAACTAGTAATACATGCTGAGCACAACATGTGAATATTAGACCATGCCGAGTTGCAATGAGTGTCGAGCCACTCATGTGCCAAGTCACTCAAGTGCTGAGTAGATAGACCATGCCAAGTGATTTAGGAGCTGAGTAAACAGTGGATGCCGAGTAATGTAGGTGCCAAGTTATAGTATAAAGATCAGTACATGCCAAGCATCAGATACTTCAGATGATGAGTAAGATAGTTTTGACATGTTTGTTTGTAATGGCACAAACAACTATGTAAACCATTTTTGAGCCAACTTAAGATTGTATTTCAATATTTTGGAGATAAGAATGAATCTCTAGTTGGATTCCCTATGCAATTACATGTAGCCAATCAGAAAATGGGAAGGATTAAGCAACAAAATGGATGAATCTCAGCCATAGATTCATACTTGACCCTAAGCCACCAAAGTCTTCTTAAGGAGGATGAAGCCCTAAACTCTTTATGGATGAATGAAGGAGTCTATAAGAAATTGAAGGAGTGAAGAAGATAGTTTGCACACTGAGCATTCATGGTGACTTAGAAGTTATGAAGTGAGATTGAATTGCAAAATCAGTTAGAGCAGAACAAAGGATAGAGAAAAAGATACAACATTGAGACATCTAATTGAGAAGGATCAAGAAGACATTGTTTAGAGGTGATCTACTATCAAGAAAGAAAGTGCCAACTGCAAGATCTATGATGAGACATTTTGATGGGGACACAACCCAAGCACAAAATGGACACAACAGGAAAGGGAAAATTTTATTAACTGTAAAAATATGCTAGTATACTTAGTGCAGAGAAACAGACTCCAAAACATGCCCTATGGGCTTACAATAGCATAAATATGGAGATGAATTCTTCTCCTAGTACCTTCTCTCAAAATTCACTCCCAATTGCCTTTTACAATGCCAGAAATGTTCTTAAATAGACCCTGGAGGGTTAAGGATTAGGAATACATTCTAGAAAGTGCTAGTAGGCATCCACCGACCAAATAGAAGGCTCTATAAGTTGCATTAGAAGTCGGTGCAAAATTAGAAGAATCTAAAAATGGTAACGAAACTTTTGAGAGGCATAATTTTTTAATTGTAGCTCCAATTGACGAACCGTTTACATTTTCGAAAAGCTCTCGAAGTGCTCTATAGCCCTATGGACCACCTTTTCTTGTCCCTCATTTTTTGGCCCTGTTGGAGGTCATTTAATGCCCCTAACCTGACTTTGAAGCATTCTTAGGATGTCTCCAGAAACTAAAAAACTATGATAACTTTCAAATCGTGGGGCCTTTTGACCTGATTATTTTTTTGGAATGCTCTAAATTACAATTACATTCATTCGACCAATTTACACCTTCTAGTTCACCAAAATGATGGCTCAATTACATACTCCTATTTTTTTGACATTTACACGTATCCCAGGTGATTAAAAACTCTATCTTAGAACACTGATAGTGGAACTGTGAGAGTTGGAACCTTTATTTGACCCAAATGGGTATCTAGAAATAAAAACATATGAAATAGAAACTAAGTCTAAGTATATTTTTTTGGGTGACATAGGATTGCCCTTATACCTCTAGATGCTCCTGCATCAGACACCCAAGGTAGATTGAAAAGTGACCCTGTCACTTTATGAATGGTAGAGGAAATCCCAAATGGGAAACCTCAGCTACTGATATCCAAGTTGAGTCCTCTATTGGCCGTCCTTTCCACTTGACCAGATACTCTTCATACTGCCTATTTCTGGTACTCCTGCCCACACGATGATCTAGAATTTCTTCTATCTCCTCCTTCTTAGAAGCAGGAATTGGACATGGCTCTAACATCAGCTCCTCATCTGCACCATCATCATGATACTTTGTTAAGTCTGCAATGTTGAAAATAGGAGAAATGTGAATACCATCTGGCAACTCCACCTCATATGCATTTCCTGAGTCATGTTTCTTTAGAATTTTGCAGGGGCCAAATTTCTTCATTTTCAGCTTGTTGTAAGTACCAGCTGGAAATCTTTCTTTTCGTAAGTGTACCATGACTAGATCCCCTACTTGGAATTCCTTATTTCTTCTCCTTTGATCAGCCCTAGCTTTATACTGTTGATTCATCTTGGTAATGTGTGCCTAAACCTCCTCATGTAGATGCTTGATATGTTCAGCAAATTCTTTAGCTTTAGCACTTGTCCTCTCCCCTTGCTCTATCTTCCTCAATTCTGGTGCAGTCCTTGGCCTACTTCCATATACAATTTGGAATGGTGATCTACCAGTACTCCTATTTATAGAGTTATTGTAAGCAAACTCTGCTTGTGGTAGAATCAAATATCACCCCTTGGGCTTATCCCCAACTAAACATCTCAGCAAATTGCCTAGACTTCTGTTTGGCCATCAGTCTATGGGTGATGTGTGGAACTGAATTTCAAGTCTGTTCAAAACTTCTTCCGCAATGTTCTCCAGAAATACCCCACAAATTTAGTATCTCTATCAGAAACTAAACTCCTTGGGAGACCATGTAGTCTTACCACCTCTCTGAAAAACAAGTCTGAAATATGGACAACATCATGAGTTTTGTGGCATGGAATGAAATGTGCCATTTTGGAGAACCTATCAACCACCACAAATACTGAGTCATTACCCCTTTCTGTCCTTGGCAATCCAAGAACAAAATCCATACTTATGTCCTCCCATGGCTTTGATGGAACATGCAATGGCTGATATAGTCCAGTATTGTGACTAAATCCCTTGGCAACTTGACAAATTTGACAACTCTGTACAAACTTCTTCACATCTAGTGAAATCTGTGGCCAAAAATGATGTTCTCTAAGAATGGGAATGGTCTTATCTTGACCAAAATGTCCTACCATCCCTCCACTGTGTTTCTCCTTAATCAAATTTTCCCTCATGGAACTCCTTGGAATGCATAATTGACTGCCCTTGAATAACATACCATCCTGAATCAGATAGTCTAACCACTTAGTTCTGTCTACAACAACATGCTCTTTACAAGCTTTCCACACTTCAACAAAATCAAGATCCTCAGGGTACAGATTCTTGAGTTCATCAAACCCAACTACTTCAACCTGCATTACTGTAAGCAACAACTGCCTCCTACTTAGTGCATCTGCAACCTTGTTAGATTTTCCACTTTTGTGCTTCAACACAAATGTATAGCTCTGTAAGAACTCTACCCACTTCATATGCCTCTGATTCAATTTACCTTGGCTATTTAGGTACTGTAATGCCTGGTGATTAGTATACAAAAAAAATTCCTTTGGCAATAAATAATGCCTCCATTTCTTTAAGGCCTAAACTATTGCATAGAACTCTTGATCATAAGCATAATACTTCTTTTTTGCATCATTCAATTTTTCACTAAAATATGCAATAGGCTTACCTTCTTGGCTTAATACAGCCCAATAGCACTGCCACTAGCATCACAATCCACCTGGAACACCTTTCTAAAATTTGGAAATGCCAACACAGGTTGTTCTGTCACCTTCTTCTTCAGAAATTCAAAACTTCTCGCAGCTGCCACAGTCCATTTGAACTCTTTTCTATCCCCTCTTATTGTGTCAGTCAGGGGTGCACATATTCCACTGAAATTCTTAATGAACCTTCTATAAAAACTAACCAGACCATGAAATGATCTTACCTCAGTAGCAGACCTTGGAGTAGGCCATTCCAAGATCGCTTTTACCTTCTCTGGATCCATTTTGAGACCTTTAGGTGATATAACAAACCCCAAGTAGACTAATTCCCTTTTTGCAAAGATACACTTCTTCAAATTAATTAACAATTTCTCTTCCCTTAACCTTTCAAGGACACTACGAATATGCAATAAATGTTCTTCCAAAGTCTTGCTGAAAATTAAAATATCATCCAAATAGATAATAACAAATTTTCCCAAGAACTTCTTAAGTACCTCATTCATAAGCCGCATGAAGGTGCTTGGGGCGTTTGTCAATCCAAAGGGCATGACTAACCACTCATAAAAACCCTCCTTGGTCTTGAAGGCTGTTTTCCACTCATCTCCTTCTCGTATCCATATCTGATTATAGCCACTCTTGAGATCTATCTTTGTGAAGTACCGAGCTCCACTCAAGCAGTCCATAAGATCACCCATTCTTGGCAAAGGAAACTGATACTTGATGGTTATCCTATTTATAACTCTAGAGTCTGTACACATCCTGCACTCTCCATCTTTCTTTGGTGCCAGTACTATAGGTACTGTACATGGACTCAGGCTCTCCCAAATCAAGCCCTTCCTTAATAGCTCCTGAACCTGTCTATTTAGCTCCTCAGTTTCAGTAGGAGTCATCCTATGAGTAGCCTTGTTAGGCAAACTAGCTCCTGGGATTAAATCTATCTGATGACTGATTTGCCTTACCGGTGGCAATCCTTCTGAAACATTATCAGTGATGACATCTCCAAATTCACCTAGTAAATCTCAAACTTCAAGTGGTATTTCACTACTACCTTCTTTATCTTTCCTAGGGATCAAAGCATAGCACATATGCTAATGTTTCATACCATCTAAAAACTTCCTTCCATCAACAAGACAAATCCTAGCACTGCTACATACCTTTTCAACTTCCTTTTTCATGGACTTTAGTTTGTGGCGAACCCCATCCTTTGTTAGAGAGTATGTGTTTGCATGACCATCATGTACTGCATGCCTATCAAACTGCCACGGTCTTCCCAACAATAGATGGCAAACACCCATTGGAATAACATCACAGAGAACTTCATCATGGTAACTCCCAATTTTGAATTTCAATAAACATTGTTCACTTACTAGGACCTTATGATCATCTTTCACCCAAGCAATCTGATAGGGCTGGGGGTGTTTCTCTCTCTTGAGCTTTAGCTTAGAGACCATCTCCTCTGATACCAAGTTATTAGTGCTACCAGCATCAATGATCACATCACAACATTTATCCTGACACTTGCATCTGGTACAAAATAAACTCCTCCTTTGTCCTGGTTCAATCTCACCACTTAGTAGGACTCTTTCATTTACTAAAGTCTCTCCTCTTTCTGCATCCTCTGAATGTGATGATTGTGCATTCTCATCCACATGAGCAATCCTAGCTTAACCCTCAACTCTCCTATTTGTCCTTCCTTATCGTTAAGGACATTCAAAGGCTCGATGACCTTCTTCATTGCAATGGAAATAGGTACCATGAAAGCCTTCTCTTCCTTGTCCATGTCCTCTACCTCTTCCTCTCTGATTTCCAAAGTCTTGATCATGGGAGCGGTTGAAACCCTAATTCCTCTGGTTCTTGCTAGTACACACATCTTCATTTTTCTTTTTGGTTTCATTTTGGCCTTCGAATGACCTACCACTACCCCTTCCTCCCTGACCATGCCCTCTTTGTCTCCCTTCAAACCTCTTATTTAGCTTCTCTTCAACTCATAGGGAAAACTGGTATGCCTCTTCAACGCTGGTCATTCTTACCAGACTTAATTCCTCCTGGATGCTAGGTCGCAACCCACTGATATAACAAGCAACCTTCTCCTTATTTGCTTCTGCATGCCTTGCTCTAATCAGAACTTGATAAAACTCCTCTGTATATTCTTGGACTAATTTTTCTACTTGCTTTAACCCATGCATCTTCTTAAACAAATCAAGCTCGTAGTCAACAGGAATGAACTGTTTCTTCAATTTGTCCACCATTCGATCCCACCTTGTGATTTTATCCTTTCCTCTTCTATTTCTTTCCAATTGAACCTCTTGCCACCATATTTTGGCATGGCTTTTCAGTTTGGCCTTTGCATACTTAACCCTATCTGGATCCCTGATATCCTCATACTCAAAGTACTCTTCTAGTTCATTGATCCAATCGATCAACTCATCTGGTTTCAAATTTCCTGAAAATACACCCACATCAATTGTAGGTCTTTTCCCAAACTTAGTAATGGCCCTAAAAAGCCTTTCCTCTACTTGATTCAGAACTTCCCTATTAAATTCCTCTTCTGGTCCAATTTCTTCTTCTTCATTATCGTCCTCACTTTCGTTGCCTGCGGCAACATTTGTTCCTCTATGGAGCTCCTCCTGCAACGCTTGTACCTGCCTTTGGAGGGCTTTAACCTCCTCAGGATTAATAGCTCCAGCCCTTCCACCATGCTCTCTTCATGGAGGCATCTTCTTAACTCAAACCCACAACCACATAGTCCTGGTGCAAACTGCCTCACAGTCAGCGCTCTGTCTACACACTCAAGAAAATCAGCTTTGATACCACTTGATGGGGAAACAACCGAAGCACAGAATGGACACAAAAGGAAAGGGAAAATTTTATTAACTGTAAAAATATGCTAGTACACTTAGTACAGAGAAACAAACTCCAAAACATGCCCTATGGGCTTACAATAGAATAAATTGGGAGATGAATTCTTCTCCCAGTACCTTCTCTCAAACTCCACTCCTAATTGCCTTTTACAATGCCAGAAATGTTCTTAAATAAACCCCAGAGGGTTAAGGATTAGGAATACATTCTAGAAAGTGCTAGTAGGCATCCACCGACCAAATAGAAGGCTCTAGAAGTTGCATTAGAAGTCGACGCAAAATCAGAAGAATCCAGAAATGGTAACCGAACTTTTGGGAGGCATAACTGTTGAATCGTAGCTTCGATTGACGAACCATTTACATTTTTGGAAAGCTCTCAAAGTGCTCTATAGCCCTATGGACCAGCTTTTCTCATCCTCATTTTTTGACCCTATTCAAGGTCATTTAATGCCCCTAACCTGACTTTGAAGCATTCTTAGGATGTCTCCAAAAACTGAAAAACTATGATAACTTTCAAACCGTGGGGCCTTTTGACCTGATTATTTTTTTGGAATGCTCTAAATTACAATTACATTCATCTAGCCAATTTACACCTTCTATTTAACCAAAATGATGGCTCAATTACATACTTCTATTTTTTCAACATTTACACATATCCCAAGGTGATTAAAAACTCTATCTTAGAACACTGATAGTGGAATTGTGAGAGTTGGAACCTTTATCTGACCCAAATGGGTATCCAGAAATGAAAACAAATGAAATAGAAACTAAGTCTAAGTACATTTTTTTGGGTGACACAGGATTGCCCTTATACCTCTAGATGCTCCTGCATCACATTTTAATAGGTGATTTTAGTCAAATCTCTTCATAGAATAGTCCTAATAGACTGTATGAAATCCTTTAATAGGGTGCTTAATTAGTTTTAAGTTGAAGTCCTCTAACAAGGCACACTTCTAACAAGGTGAGACCTAACAGTCTTTGTAAGCCTTTATAGGGTAGACCTTTCATAGGGTAGATCATATTTCATGGTCAAAATATTGTAACCTTCATTAGATACACTTTATTACTATAGTAGTGAAGATTTGTGGGTGTCATCCCCACCCTAGTTTTACCTTCTCACTTGGAGGGTTTTTGGGTAATCATATCTGGTGTTATGTGTGTGAATGCTTACATGTTTACTTGATTTAGATGTATATGCTTTACATGTTATTTTAGTGTACTCATTGAATGCATCAGATGGATGTGTGGTGAAAGTTTTATGGGTCCAAGGTTAAACTACTGATTCAACCCCCCCTAGAAGTTTACCTTTCCTATTGCAATTCCATCAATTGGTATTAGAGCCTTGTTCTCTAAAAGAGAAGCTTTGCATCTTTGAAGAAAGATCTTGAAATAGAGGTCTACAACTTGGGAAATACTATTGAGAACCAGGAGATTATAATACATCTCATACTATATCAATTGAATCAAGTAGGAGAAGACCTAAAGAATTCCTTGAAGAGAAGGAAAGAAATTGCTATTGCGATGAATGACACACAATACAAAGAGATAAAAACTACTAAGCTATTTGCAAATGGAGACTCCAATGAGTTTGATGTAGTAGTTGCAGATTTAATGGAAAAGAATAGAGTCAAAGTTGAGGAAACCAAAAATCTCAAGTTAGAGCAAGAATCACAAGATATACTGCTATGTGAGGTAACTGAACAAAAGAAGAAAGCTATGGAAGACAAAGCCATGATTGAAGAAGACAAAAGAATTTTGGCCAACTGACTAGAAGAAAAGTCAATAGAGCTAAACAAGATTTTCAACATGCAATTGGATACTCTAAGTCAAATTATGAATGTCAACTATGAATTGAATGTCAAGGACGTTGAGGTAACTACATTGAAGTTACAGAATGAACAATTATAGAGTGACCTAACGAGAGAAAAGGAATTTGTTGAAAGTTTCAACAAACCAAATGAAGCCATCAAATTCTTTGAACAATTATTGAGATCTCCTAGATCCAACAATGATACATCAAGACTAGGCTACACAAGCACTGAGGAAGGAGAATCATCCAAAAGTGCAAAAGAAAGGAACAACAAAGGCAAGAAATCCAAACCTACTTGTCATAATTGTAGTAAGAAATGACATACTACTAATGTGTGTAGGAGAAAAACTACAAATCAAAATGTCAAGCCTAAGAATATGATTCATTGTCATAAGTGCAACAAGTAAGGTCATCAGGCACATGAATGCAGAACCACGACCATCCATACACAAAGATTTGAAGGATATTGCTACAATTGTTAGAAGTATGGGCATAGAGCTTTTGAATGCAGATCCAAATCCATGTGTTCATCAAATAGGCAATGAAAGGTAAGGAACAATGACAACTCTTATAATTGGGATTATAATACAAGATATAGCTATCATTATTGTCAAGAATATGGACATGTTTTTGAGAATTGTATTAGGACACACTTCAGAGGTAACTACCAAAGGTGGTTGAGTCAAACTACATGTTTCAGCTGCTTGAAGACTATTCATATCAATAAATATTGTCCAACTAGGTCAAAGGCACCAAGTTGTGAATTTGATAAAGGCAAAAGCAAGGTAAATGTTGAACACAAAAGATGAGATGAATAAGACATGAAAAAAGAAAGATGCTTGAATAACATCAAATGGAGAAGGGATAACTTCACCTAATGGGCCAAGTGATCACACCTCATCAAACTAGGCAAACAAGAGGTATGTGGGATTGATATTTAAAGGCTATATCATACATTAATTCTAAAAGGAGACAACATTGAAAAGACTACATTAGCATGAATAAAGATGCAAGATGTTTTGTTAAAAATTCAAGACAAATCTTTAAGTTTTTCATGTTGTTGTCGAGCATGAAAAGTTTTCTATATGTCAGATCTATGAGATTTCCACAATCCATGAATATGAGTTTTAGTTTCTGGATTTGATTGTGTGTAGTTTTTTACCATCAACATTTTAGATCATACTACATGATCCATCATCAAGATGCAGGAGAACAAAAGAACAAAAATGATAAGTTGCAGATCTAGCATACCACTAAAAAGGAACAAGAGAGTGGGGGAAGAGTTTGGGTGATGAGAGAGAACAAAGTACAAGGTGACAAGACATGACCCAAATCTATTGATTGAAAACCACTCCTACAAAAAGAAGAGGACTAATAAGTCAAAAAAAATACAATAAAAATAATAAATAAAGATTTAGAAAGAATAAGAATGGATAACTTAATGAATGAATGAATAAAAGTATGAACACAAAAATAATAAATAATAAATAATACCAATAATAATGATAGGAATTAAACTTAGATTAAACCTATTATTATTGCTATTGTTTTTGTTTATTATTTTCATGTTCATACTTTTATTCATTCATTCATTAAGTTATCAATTCTTATTCTTTCTAAATCTTTATTTATTATTTTTATTATATTTGTTTTGACTTATTAGTCCTCTCTTTTTTGTAGGAGTGGTTTTCAATCAGTAGATTTGCATCATGTCTTGTCACCCTTGTACTTTGTTCTCTCTCCTCACCCAAACTCTTCGCCCCCTCTCTTGTTCCTTTTTAGTGGTATGCTAGATCTGCAACTTATCATTTTTTATTCTTCTTGTTCTCTTGCATCCTAATGATGGATCATGTAGTATGATCCAAAATGTTGATGGTAAAAATCTACACACAATCAAATCTAGAAACTAAAACTCATTTTCTATATGTGTCGAGTGGAATGCTAGAAGATGCAAAAGCTATTAGATTAGGTAGTTGATGCCAAACTTGTAGTGGTTTTAGAGTGATAGAAATATCAATGAATGTCGAGTGAACCTAAAAATTAGTTGATGCTAAGCTTACAACTGTGTAAGCACTCAACATTAAATGCAAGGTTTTCAAAGGGTATTTGATAAATTTTAGCTAATTTTTCATCATTTCAAATTTGAGAAAAAGCGAGAAAAGCAGAAGGCTATCTAGAAATTTGTTCAAAGTAGTTGCAAGAGATTTTAACAATGATCTCATTCCAGTTCATTAGATTTCCTAAGGTATTTATCAAGAGCCGAGCTATGCAGTTTTAATTTTCACAAACCCTAGTTTCACATTATGGCATCAAGTTCAAAAAATTTTGAAGGAAAGGAAGTTTTAAACATTTAGTTAGTGAGTAATGAAGTTAAGAAGCCTATGTTCAAAGTCATTCCTGATATCACATATAAACAAGATTCTTCTAGCACGTTGTCTATGATCCTACCAAATGTAATAATGGTACAAGATGTGAGGAAATGCTACAATTGCAAGATAGGAAGCATTGGTGACATGGAAATTAGAGGTGCATACAACAGGTTGTGTGAAAATGGTGTTTTGAAAGAAGAGTACAAAATTGTTAAGAAAAATGGTTTAACACGAGCCCTAGATTTTCCAAATGTATTTAAGATAAAATGGATATGAATAGTGCTTATCCAAATTCATGATGGTTCCTTATGGCTAGAGAGAAAACCTATCAAAATAACCAAGAGAATTATTCATAGGATTACTAGCTACCCAACCCTAGATCGGCCGAAGACACTAAGAAGTGATTCCAAGGAGATGATTGAGAAGAATACTGGAGCTGTCTGGAATAAAAGAGGTATGACTATAGATACAATCACAGATTCTCTTATTAATTTTTCTATAAGGGTAA